>CM062817.1:787155804-787755804 GCA_031772625.1 Pinus tabuliformis | reverse complement strand
CCCATGACACTTTAATAGTTGTTAGGAAGTCAAGTGGCTGATCTAGGGTTGGTTTTGAGATCCTTGTAGGACTTTTGATGTACCCTAGAATACATGGAAGTGAGATTTTGTGTACAAATGATGTTTGATATGGTACTGCTTGAAGGGTTACCTGTAGGGGTTATAGGGGTTTCCAACCAAGTAAAACCATGTGTAGTTCCTATTTGTATTTTTTTTGAGCCATAGTTTTACAAGCTTATCTACATATTACTATGGTTCTTTATAGACACCAAAACATGTCTCTAGTTTGATTTTTTTCTTTCTTTCTAAAATAGGCCAAAAAAAGTGATATGGTACCACTTTTAGTGTACCCAAATGAAATATTCAAAGCACAAACACAAAAAAATCCATATATTTAGCCAAAAGAAATCAAAATAATGATTGCAATGGTAATTTAGTAGCCAAAATAAGATACCTTGATTATTAAGAGCACAATGTTCACTTCTCTCTTTGGAGGGGAAACCTTTAATAGAGTAGAGCTCATCTACAATAATTTGCTAAGGCAATTTTTACTATTCTTCTACCTCTATATATACTCCTTTCTATCCTCCTAGAACATTATAGAGGAGGAATTTTCTAGTAGGTGGAACCTTCTAATAAGCCATTTTACAATAGTTGTGTTCACACTCTAATTGGGCTTATTTAGTAGTGATGACCTTTCTTCTTAATAATAATAATAGTAATAATCTAATTATAAGGTCATGACTAAGCCATACACCAAATTAGTGTATGAGACCCCCTTGTTTGTAGGACAAGGAACCTACCTTTATATAGCAATTTCACTACTAAATCCTATGGAGGTGTACATACAATACCCCCATATGGATTTGAACGTGTGCCCTCTTACGAGGAAGCACATGTTCTTAACAATTTAGGGGTTAGGGAGGATAGGACCCTAATAGTGATGTATGGGTATCCATGCCTATTGGTGTAGCCAATGTAGAAAATTTTACATTTGATTTAAACACCAAGTAAATTATAAGATAATCCCATAAAAGAAAAAAAATTCCATTGATAAAGAGATTATATTAATGCCTAAGCAATTATCTTTAATGTTAATGATACTATACTAGAATCCCTATTTTTTTGTAGGGCTAGCAATTAGTGAAGCAATTGTCAATACTATTGGATCTATTGTTAAACAATTGAAGCAACAATAAGAAAAATGTGCGTCATTAGAAAATGAAGTAAATTATTCCTAGACCAATCAATGTGATCCCTATAGTTTCATAAAATTTTCCTTGAGAATTCATTGAACGCTCGACGTAATTTTTTTTAATGGTAAAGTACATATATTACATGGATACCATGAAGATATTCAAAGATACCTTTTAGCTTGGAAGGTTCAATGAGAATAATTCTATTACAAAATATCAGGACTATATAAAGGAGGCTTTATTTAGAGATTGAATACATGATTGAAAATGAACTCATTAATATTATTAGTGGAAGAATTTGGTTAAAGATGCATTTGAAAACAAGATGGCAGGACTATATAAAGGAGGCTTTATCTAGAGATTGAATACATGATTGAAAATGAACTCATTAATATCACTAGTGAAAGAATTTGGTTAAAGATGCATTTGAAAACATAGAATTTGAATTAGATGGAAATATCATAAGATATGACCAGCGATGAAAAGAGTAATATCAAATTACAATCTAGTTATCTTAAGTTCCATGGATGACTTATTTAAACAAGATTAGATACTTAAAGAACACCATTGCATGTAATATATACCCTCTTTTATTTGTTTCTACAATAATTTTCATCAAACAACTAGATGGTGTAATATTCCATTTAATAAATAATCACATATTGAAATCCACTCCTAAAACTGGAAAAATATACTTAGAAGAGTGAAAGAGGAATACTACTCCACCTTACCTTGTATAAAGTTCCACTTATCAACAACAGCTTCCACTAAGTATATTAATGACACGCTTGAAGTTTAAAAGCCTAAAGGCAAAGATGAATCATTAGTTATCGAAATTGAAAGTCCGAGCAATTAGAAAAAGACTTAGCTTCCTGTACTTTTATAAATATAAAGATGTAAGAAGGGTTTTGGAGACTAAACTATATAGAATTGTTTTTATAGTTGTAATCAGAAAACTTGTGGGTCACTTTTTGGGAGAAAACAATTCTCCGTATGCATCATTGTTTTCACTTTTCTTTTATGTATTTTTGAATTCCCGTGAGATCGGAATAATATATCATAAGTTTTATTTCATTAATTTTTTTTATTTGAAATGAAATAATATTTTAAAGTTTACGAGACTATAAATAGTTTATGAAACTAGTAGTTTTTTTTTTTTTCAACAAGAATTTATTTTGGGACTCCTTGAGGAGGCGATCATGGCACGGCCCCAATAGATGTGCTCTCTGCAATATGGAGGAGGATACAAACTACCACCTCTTCTTCAAATGCTCTGTCTCTCAACAAATCTGGTATGACCTTGCTCAGTTTTTTTCTTTTCAACATCTTAACTTCATCTCTGTTGATGCAGCGTTTGCCTGGTGGGGGTGCCAAAAGGCTCTCCGGCCCATTCTTCCCATCACCTTATGGTCACTTTGGAGATGGAGGAACCTAAAAATTTTTGAGGACTCTTCTTTATCTGCCAAATTTGTTCTCTCTTCCATCTCTGCTCTTTATCTTCCAATCAGCTGAATGGTGCAATGGATTTTGCTTCTTTCTGATAATGTTGTGAACATGTTCATATTACATGATGGTAATCTGCTCATCTTGGTTTGAGATGCTGCTTATCGGTAGTATTCAGGAGTTCATCCAACTCTTTCAGAACTATCTGAACATTTTGTTTATATATCCTCAATATAATATCATGATTTTCTTTCTAGAAAAAGAAATTAGTAGTTTTTTGTTTTTTGTTTTTCACAATTCAATCTTTTTCCGATCCAAATTGATGATGAACTGGCCCAACCTTCGAACAATCCCTTCGCTAGCCAAGAAATTGATACTATCATGTTCTCATAACTTTTTATGATGTCTTTGAATGCATCACATTCCAAAATGAAATGTTTTTCCGATTCGATGGCCCTAGATGTGCAAAATGCACACCCATTCTTCCCAAGCTTCTTTAGGTCTTTTCCACCTTCTTGTTTCACACCAAAGTTGATGCGGGTTGGTCCTTAATTGAGCAATAAGAACCTTTGACCTCCATGAAATACTAGCTCCAATGAACTCTTTTTGTTGTAGATCACACGTAGGGTTGAATTCCTCAATGTAATATTTCTTCTTTCTACCCAACTCTTTTCCCCACAAAATACTAGCTCCAATGAACTCTTTTTGTTGTAGATCACACGTAGGGTTGAATTCCTCAATGTAATATTTCTTCTCTCTACCCAATTCTTTTCCCCATACCTTTTTACCAAACTTCTCCATAACAAAATCCTTTAGCTCCTTGCTATTTGTGGGATAGGGATTGAGGTAGATATTCCATTTTTTCATCCATGTGTAGTTTTTGTTTCATCCATGTTTTCTTTCTTTCACTCGTGCCTTCTTTCATAATTTTTTTTAGTTTTATAAATTTTTATATGTTAAAGTAAAATTATATTGAGGTATTATCAAATAAGTGTTATATAGCGCAATGTGAAAAAGATGATGTAGTGAAATGTTAAATGAGATATTATAAAGATAAAAAATAATATTATTAAAGTATAATGTTTAAGTGAGGAAGATAGACTGAGGAAAGACGGAGGAAGATGATATAGTGACATATTAAATGAGATGTTGTAAAGATAAAAAAAAATAAAAAATATTAATGTTTAAGTAAGGAAGACGACATAGTGACACATTAAATTAGATATTGTAAAGATAAAAAGAATAATAATACTAAAACATAATGTCTAAATGAAGAAGATGGTATAGTGGTGACATGTTAAATGAGATGTTGAAAAAAAAAATAAAAAAAATATTAAAGCATAATGTGGACTTAATTAAAAAAGTAGTAAAAGTAATAATAAAATTAATAAGTCAATTCAATTGGTTATATTATAATTTTGATTTTATTAATAAAACTATAAAGAATTTCATTAGGTAAAAATCCCCAATATGCATATCACGGTAAAAGAAATTTAAGTAATGACCATTCTTATTTGTAACCATGATATTTTAGGTTAATTTGTTGTTTACTGGGTGTTTATCCTCTCCCATTTTGTTGTTTCTTTTTCTAGTGTTTCTTTATTTTTGGGTTTTGCCTATCCCTGAATGTTGGGTTGCCAACTTGGTACGAGGTTTTAGATAACAATTCCCCTTCTCAATAGTTTAATTGTGTCTCTTGGCTTAAAAGTGGAGATTTACAGACTCGTTTTCACTGGAACAAGGTATCAACTACTAGCGGCTTCGAGATTTGCTATGTTGGTAAGTTCTCTGTCTCCCGACCAATATTTTTTTATTTTTAGAGTTTTTCTTTACTACATCCATCTTTGTTTTATTGTGTTATGGCTATTATTCCTATCACTCAACCTCCTAGTAGTTTTCGGGACAGTTTCTTGTTTTCTCTCTAGTCCCTCTCCCTCATCTGGAGTGTTTCGTAGGTCCTTACTTTTCTTTGTTTTTTAGTGAAGGTTCCTTGAGAGGCTTATCAGAATGGAGAAATCAGAATCAATTCCTTAAATCAAGTTAGGTGTGCTCCTCCAAGGTGTTTCTTCCTCTTCTTATTCAATTCTCTTTCATGGGTACTTTCCATTGGCATCAATTTTCTAGTCCTAGTTTTTGTTCCCTCTACTTGCAGAGGAGGAAGAAGGGGAAAAACCACCCCTTGCATGCACCCTACCTTAATAGCATGTCTAATTTTTTGTTGTTTAAATTGCATTTTTGAATGTATAGACGGATTCAATGCCTTGAAAATTTCCTTAGACACTTGGATCGTGTAAATTACACAACTTGAACTTGCAATTCCAACCTTTGTTGGATTTCAAACAAAATTGATTGAAAAATGTAGAATAGTAAGACTATTTAAAATATTTTAACAATAATAATTTATTTTTCAATTTCTTTACTTGATATATCTATATATATGCCAAAAGATTACATGTTTGAGTACAAATTTTCAAAATCTTAGCAGCCTCACTCTTACCAAATTTATTGGCCAGTAGGTGAATACCAAGACATATAACAAACTACCAAAAAAGCCTCGTTAACCATAATCAGAAAGGTAGGTGATACCAAAAGACCTTCAAAATTAGGATGCATCCAATGACCGCTATGCATTTGAAGAGTTGAACAGAGTAGGATGTTTCGGTCTAGAGCTAGGTGATGGGTTTGAAGTCACAATGGACATGCTTTGCCATATGGGCCATCCTTCCTTCAAAATGTTCATGTTTCTCTTGTATATGCCACTGCCCCCTTTTGCATACTTTCCAATTGGTTTTCATATGCCATTGATTTCACTGGAGATCATTCATGAAGCTAATGACTACATTCATATTATCATGGTGATCCTTGTTAAGCTACTATAGGAGCAAAGTTGTGTGCTGAAATTATCCGAAGGGGGTAGCAGCTCCTCAATACCAGTTGTATGGGTTGGGTTGGGGTCAATGACCTCGCCATGGCTTGGGTCTCCCAAAATGTGCCAACCACTCTGACCCATCTTGCCATTTCTCCTTTATAACTCACCCATGTTGACGAGGAATTGCCAACTGGGTAGCACTAGAATATACCCAACAACTAGAACTACTGCAAGCACTCCACCAGAATTCACCAAACCCAAAAGAAATGTCAACAAAGCCAAGATAGAGTGACCTCACTCTTAGACAGAAACATAGAGCAAATATTAGTGAGCTAAAAAGTCGAGTGTTCCAAAACCACCTGAAGAAATGCCTCGATCCCACCAAAATATGGCCTAACAACCAAGAAATCTCTTGCAAGAATTCGAATTGACTCTGCTAGTGCAAGTTACAGACCCAAGACCACAAACAATGAGGCTCGACCCCAGAACCCTCAATTAGACCTAGAACTATACCAAAGAACAAAAAACCGTCAAAATTCCTAGTTGACCAATTAAAATGACCATGTTCGAATTCATCTAAGCATAGGGCTGTGAATACAAGACTATGATAGCCCGCCAACCCCACAAAGATTACCACAAAGTCCATTACTCCATAACCAAATTAGTTAGCTTAGCCTGTTGAGGGAGAGGACAAACATAGACCCCTCCGGCTAAACCCCTCATACCACCAACAAAGTAGTTGAAACCCAATAACCCAGACTAGGCATTGAAATATAATACTACTAGAATTAACATATAGAATCTAAGGCTCCCTAATGCCGATATTGCAATTGGAATCAATAATAATTATGAGATAAAACCAAGTAGTAAAACCATTATTCCATACCTTTTGTCAAGCCTAGGAATCTAGAGTCGAATTCGGTTGATGCTCTAACATGCATAAGGCCACCAAAAACACTACAAATCCAATAGTCCACCAATAAGTAGCCAAGCAGAAACTCCTTATGCCAGGGTACCAATTGTGCTTCCACTAGGTTGGCTTACCTTCATCCCAAGCTCACTAAGCTCCTTAGCTAGGTCACTAGGAAACCACTCTCTGACTGCAAAAACAAGCTTCTCTCCGCAACTTAGCTTCTTGCTTAGTCGAGGCAAGAACCACCATGTATAATGCAAATTTCAAGACCACAAAGTCAACAATATTACTTCCATGCATGCTTCGGAACCACAGTAACCTCACTTATCGTCCCATCAACTAAATGAATCATCCCGCACAATGAAGGATAAATCAATTCACACGAGGGCTGCATGGCAGCGGATTGCCATGTCACCCCTCCTAAATTGTTAAGGGGGTCGGTGCACCCTCCCCAATCCATGTATCACCTCGAACCATCACTTCAATTGGGGTGTGTGTGTGTGTGTGAAGATATTAAAATGAATTCGTTAACATGGATATTTAAGTAGATTATTTAAGTCTTATACACTCAAAAGTAAAAATATAACATTTTTTAAATTTAATTTTTTTATCAATTTTTAAAATGATATAAAATTATGTGACTTCACAAGTATAGTGAAATATTTTATTTATGGATGAGAGTGAAAGTGAAATGTTTTCATGTCATTTAGTTCAAACTTAGTTGTAATATCAACATCAGGTTGAGAGTAAGATTGAGATTATTGATGTTTTAAAATACTTTTAATTAAAACTAAACAAAAATATATATTAGATTTTATTTTTATTTTAAAATAGAGACAATGTCAATTTGGGGTTGAGTACAAAAGAAATTACACATCTCCTTCATACTAACATGTATAATATACCTCTTAACACAACAACAAATTTATTTTTTAATATATATATAATTATAATATTTTAGTATAAACTCTATATTTACGTATTAACAAAAATAATGTTTTTCAAACTTATAGATCTAGAATAAAATTAACATTTTTCAAAACTTATAAATCTAAAATTAAAATATATATACTAATATAATTTAAAATTATACATTCTATCAAATTAAAATTTTATTTTTATTAAAACTTTTCTATATGATGAAAATAAACATGATCAATATCCATAGAAATCTTATCATCATTTGCTATTACTTGGTTATCAAGCAAATTTATTCATGTAGTCACAAAAAATATTCTGGAAGGTGAACACTTTAGTATATCAAATATTATACTAAATATTTAATCTTTAAGTGAGTTTATTTTTTAAGATAATAATATGATTAAATTTGAAGAGAATGATTATATTTTAATTTGATAAATTATTATATATATATATATATATATATATATTTTTTTTTGATTAAAGCTTTTGTTAATTAAATATTTATAATAGTTAAATTAAAATATTTTTTAAATTATTATAAAATGTAAATTTAATATAAAGTTATAATTACTTATTTTATAATTAGTTTAGATTTATTTTAATTTTGGATTTACCAAACATTTAGAAGAATCAATTTTTTTCACTCTAAAATAAATTTGTATCTCAAAAAATTTGATCTTTCTAAACACTTGGTAAATCTTAAATTAAAATGAATCTAAACTTATTTAAATATTAATTATAAATAATTATAATTATAATTATAATTATTATTTTTCTATTTTTATTTTATATATTTATTTTTCATTTTTATATAATATAATTCAGTTAAAATATTTAACATTATATAACATTACAATATCTTAAACTTAAACGGCACAACACAATTATTGAATTAAAAATTATCTTATAATTTTTCATAAAATACAAATTCAATATAACATTATAACCATTATAATTATTAAATTAACACCAGAATAAAATTACATAAAGTGTTCTGCCAAGTAAAGTTGAACCCTACACCCGACATTCAAGATTACTGAGATTTCACCTTTAAAAAAAGCAAAAGAGAGTAATCCTAACATGAACATGTTGATGCATGAATTAATTAAGTTATGATTCAGGGACAATTCCTATTGTGCAAGTTTTTTAAAAATCTTAATATCACATATTTTCTCCCAAACATATATAATGTAGGAAACTTGTGTCAGAAAATTTGTAACTCTAACCATGGTGCTGAACACCATTTCTAGAAGAACAGAAAAATATTGGGATAACATTATTTTTTCCTAACGAAAACATGTGTATAAATTGAATATTATCAATAAAAAATCAAACTCCCATTGATCAATTTTGATCCTAGGTTTCCATTGTCTTTTGTTTCTATTGATTAGGAAGAAAGAAAATGAACACATGGGGTTATTAAAGATAGGAAGTTGATAAATTACCATTCATAAATCTAAACCAGCAAAGCATAAAAAACCATGCAAGTTAAGTATGTATAAATTCATAAATCTAAACCAGCAAAGCAAAAAAAACGAAAGTTAAGTATGTACAGAAAAATATGTGGAGAGGGAGTCATGAAAGATTGCTATGTATGGTTGGTAAATGTAAGCATCAAAAGAAGAGGAGGGGTTAATGGGAATTATTACTTCTCTCATAATTCCAAGAAGATTTATCACAACTAAAATCTTTGATCCTTCATAAATATTATTAAAACACAATTTAAACAAATAAATAATATATGTATGAATGATTTTTATGATAAATAATATATGTATGAATGATTTTTATGATATATAATTATATTGTATAAAAATGATAATATTTTTGGTTGTAGTTTAATTATTTTATTGGTTTTCTCAATATATTTTTGATCAAATTTATTCTAAATCTAAAATAAATTTATTATTTTACAATTTTGAGATATAATCTCTGCACAATCCTAGTATCCAATTTTTTTCTATAATAGTTATAAAAGACTATCCAACTGCCTAATTTTTTTTTGATCTTCATAATATCCAAAAAAAAATATAAAGAAACAATTTAAATCAGAATTTTGAAGTGATTAAAATTCCAAAATTATATCAATTGGGAGTTGTCTACGGATGCTGAGAAATTGCTTCAACAGCTAAAAATGGTCGGAATCAGGTAAAAAAATCTCAAAAAATCTTGTAGACTCAATGTTTGAATCATGTTTTTATTATGGAAATAGATTCAGCACCATAAAAACATTTCTAGAACACCTAAAATTAAAAATTCTAATAATTTTTACTTAAATTTACAAAAATCTTTACCAAATTTTTTCAAAATATAATAGGAATTTCTATAACTTTCCAGACAAAAAAAACATAATTGTTGAACTATGGCGATTTTAAATACTTTTATACACGATTTTAAGTGCCTTTTATATACGGTAAACAGTTCACAAAACTTGCACATCATGTCCAATCTGTGAGCCGTCCTTAGTGATGATGACATCTGTGGAAGATGTTGAATGTGGCAGACCTCATACGATACATTTATTTGTCAGCGAGGAATTTTGGTGAGAAAGCAAGGTTTATGTATTTTTCGAAGATCCTGTTCCAAAGATGGGGCTGAAAACTTTAAACTCCTCAACAGTTTCCCAAAGAATTTATCGCTTCAATACGCTGACAGTTCTGCATTCTCAGAACTCCATAAAATTCACTGTACAGTGCCACTGCTTTAATAAATCAAATCACGAGAAAGGCAAATAAAAACTCAGTGATCACATGGACCGGCGTGGGCCACAAGGCCCACCACTTGCTATACATATTAATAAGAAGTTTTATGGGGGCCACCTTACAACTAACTCCAAATTGAAGCAAATAATACATAAATGACAGTTCCTGACTGGACGGCCACTGGACAGAGATGGGAAATAAATTGCCATTAACATCATACTTCACTTTTTGAAGCAAAATAATGACAAAACTAGATTTCTGAGGCCATAGGGCTACCAATTGGTTTGGAAAATTATAGAGATTTTAGTATGATTTTTGATAAAATTTAATAGAATTACGGAAATTTTGATATGATTTTTGGTAAAATTTAATAGATTTTTTTGTAAATTAAGTTATAGTTGTCAAATTTTAAAATTTTAATTGTAAATTTTTCTTTATCGTATTCAAATTATTTCCACATTAAAAACACAATTCAAACACTCCAAAAACAATGGTCAAACAACGCCCCTTGGTGAGAACGGACCTGGCAGATTGGTGAGAGCTGACCCCGCAGATTCAGATTATGATTGTGATTGCAACTGGAGCGATTTGTTGAAAGTGATTTCCGACATTGCTATCTTCCGGACTCCTGTGTTGTCAATGCTCCTCTGTATATTCTTGTAACTCACTTTACACACCGTACCGTCCCGTTCCGTTAGGCCGCGGCCTGACCGGGGACTCACACGTTATGACAGAATGAGCGAAGGTCGCAGGCACAGCATTATTTCAAAATCTTTGTTGCCGCATTAATATTGGAATCTAGTGAGTTAGGTGGGTCGAGTAAAAAAGCAGACCACGTGGCAGCACGCCGTTATGTAGCAGTAGTCGCTGGCCACTGACAGGCGTGAGATAGTGAGCGTGATTAGGTACCCGAGTCACGACCATGTGACCGTCGCTTTCACGAAATAATGTGAATGTTTGTTGGTGGCTTTAGAAGTTGCCACGGAGTTGAAGGGACGGTACGGCGTGTGAATTGAATTAGAGGTAAGAGGTTACGAGAATGTGAGCATTGCATTCACAATACGGGACAGTAGGAAAAACTGTCGGGATTCTCCACACTACGCGACCCGCAGGTCTGCATACAGACAGGTGTCGCTGTACCTTCACTTCAGTAACGCTTGCATCTGATTATGCTCCTCACACAGAGGACGTTACATGTGCCGCATGTGAGAGCACAGAGCTGCGGCGAGTTTTAACAGAGTGCAGGAGCAACGCTTTCCAAGGCAGGGGCAGCGGGTTTCAGCGGGAGTTTTAGAGTGCTTTGTGGGACCACTGCAGGGCCATGCGGACAGGGAGGGTGAGACAGCTGACGGAGGACCCAGCTTTTGCAGGACCAGTTTTACTTTAGCAATCTGAAGTCAAAGCAGCTCAGTCAAAGTTTCAAAACTATTAAGGAAGGTTTTTTTTTTTTTTTTCGGTATCTTAAGATTTAAGTTGCGTTTATCTCATTTAAATGGTACAAATAAATTGAAATCGATATAAAAATTAAGGAAAATACAATAAAACAAATACGATGGTTAATAGAGAGAAGTCAAGAGGAAACATAGGGGAGCCACAAATACTACTCTTTAACACAACATGAAACACATTTGCAAATTATTCAATTACATGGGTGGGGTAGCGAAGGGTTCACTGCAATCGCTAAACTTTGCTCATCAAGTAGGTGAGAGCTTTTATTAGAAACACAACTTTCAACTCATTAATGGACCTTCATTTCCTCACCCTGCCATAACAGGGGAGGATTCAACAGGATCATGGGGTTCTTATATGGCAGATTTTCTTCAAAAGGACACTTACAACCAAGGGGAGTGATTGGTCTTTATAAACACAAAACAATATAAGGGGATTTTAAAGCGTAGGGAGATCCAAAAACTAAGACAAACACCTAAGAAAAAAATCACAATGATCATGCCAAAAGTAAACAACATATCTAGCAAGGCTTCTCAAAACAATGTAGAGCAAAGAGAAGCTATTAAGGGTCTCGAATCAAGTCAGAACAGAACAAAGGGTTTTGTAGCAAACAAAGAAGATAAAAAGTAGATAATCATGACAACAAAGGCATATATAGTCCCACATCAAAACCATTAATGTGGTCATTAGGGCTATATGTGGAAGAGCTCATGAGCATGACAAGGAGACTCAAAATTTAAAAGCAAAAAGGTGGTATGAAGAACACAAAGTAAATGAAATTGTGGAGTTCAAGGGAAAATTAGAGAGAGAAAATAAAGCTCTTAAGGAACAAATTGCAAACATGCAAGGTAAAATTGAAGAAGGGCAGCAAGAAGTGGTTGTCTTGAAACAAGAATTAGAGCAGATAAGGGTAACCGACCTTGAGAAGTCAGAATTGGTAAAAGAAGATGACATAACACAAATAAAGGAGATTCAGTTAACATTGGCCAAACCGGGAACTAAAAAAATCAACTAAAAGATCAGATAAAAGAGGCTAAATCATGGTCACAAGTTGTAAGTGGATCAACAAACAATAAAAAAGGAATCATTGAGAAGCAAATCAAAATTAAAATAAAAGAAGAACAAGAGAAGCAAGGCAAGGCTACAAATATCATTATCAAAGGGTTGAGAGACTATGGTGAAAATGAAAGGATCGACATCTTAGCAAGGGACTTCCTTAAAGATCAATTGAAGTGGATAGGGTGTATTCATCAAGTAAGCAAGATTGGAAAGAAGGTAGAGGGAGGAAGAGATAGACATGTAAGAGTTATCTTGAGGAGTATAGATGATAAGAATATGATCCTTAGAAATAGAGGATTGCTTAGAGGCACACACATCTACCTAGATGAGGACTTGACTCTTGCTCAACAATATCAACAAAGAAAGGAGTGGGAAAAAGTGAAAGCAACAAGAAATGAGGGAAAGTGGGCATGGTTGAAGAATGGGAAAGCTCAAATCAGTGACCAATTCTCAAATAAGAAATTGGAAATAGGGGCCCCACTAGATTACTTATAGGTAGTAAGTTGGAATTGCAAAGGTTATCCATGGAGAAGAGGTCTGGGGTTGGGGCCCATAGCAGAGGGGAAGGATATTATCATTCTTGTAGAAACACATGAGCACGATGGATGCAAGGTTCTAGATTTCGAGGGTTATAAGAAGATTTCAGTTTGGAACAAAAGGAATAAGATAGGCAAAGGACACGAGGGGGTCACAATGCTAATAAATGAAAAATGGTGTGGAATTGTAAAAGTAGAAAAAGAGGATCCAAATAAACAATACATTTGGCTGCAAATAACAGAAAATGAGGTTACTTTTAGGTTGGCGGCTTGTTACTTTGCCCCAAAAAACTCAAAGATCTATAAAAGAAGAAATTTAGACAACGAAGATATGTATGCCTCATTGACGAGAGATATATCTTATTCAACCCTCTTGGGAAAATATTGTTAATAAGTGACTTTAATGTAAGGACAACTAACAACCAATCCCTCCAGTTGAGCTATGTATAAAGAGGAGAAAACAATCCCCTATGGTTGGAAAAAGGGGGCGGTCAACCTTGGGAAAGGGATTCACAAGATGAAAATGGGGGTGTGACGTGCTTTGGGGCAAAATTATTGGGGCTTTGTAGTTTGTTTGGCATGGTTATTTGCAATGGAATGAGATGGTGGCCAACTTTAGGAGGTATCACATGCAAAAATTACAATGGTCAAAGTGTGGTAGATTATGTAATATGCTCTCAAAGTTTCACCTCTAGACTATCAAAGTTCGATATTGGCAATTGTCCTATCGAAATGAAATCGAATCATGCTCTCTATTTGTTAAGCTGAATTTTTCCCATAGTAGTCCACACAATAGGAAAACTCTTGGAATACAAAAGAAAGCTCTTTAGAAAAGAAATATCCTCATAAACCAGGAAAATAGGGAAAGATTAAATGCTTCTCTTACACAACAATTTTAGACTATAGAGCATGGTGTGGTAGATAAGACAACCAATGAGGCAGGTTGTCATGTTCATTACAATTTGTTGATCCCAACAATTCACGAGGCCTTAAGTGCATGCAAAAGGTCCCACCCTAAGAAGGGAGCTACAAATACTTTTCCAACAAATCCATGGTATGATGAATAATGCAAGGCAACCAGGAGATCTCTAAAAGAGAGAAAGTGGAGCAAAGAAAACAAGAAAAAATATGAAAAATTAGTACAATAAAAAAAGAAGAAGAATATGTAAATGGAAGAAGAAAGGAGTTAATCTCTCTTGGAAAGCACAACCCCAAGGGATTTTGGAAATAACTACAACAAGGGAGAAAGTAGATTGAAAACAATATTAGAGGTGCCCAATGGCTGGAGTATGCAAGACTCCTCTATGAGTGGGTGCACGAGAAAGATACTACCCCCACAATGAACACTTCACTGGAACCATCCACAGAGGATGATATCAAGTAGGGAATAAAGAATTTAGCAAGTGGTAAAGCAGAGGACATAGACGACCTTAAAGTTGAATTCCTAAAATGGGGAGTTGAGCTCCTTGCTCCTCACTTAAAAGGAATTTTCAATGGGATCATCCAGGACGGATTTCCAGGAGAGTGGACTACTAGTGTGGTCATTCCTCTCTTTAAGAGTGGAGATATCAATAACCCTTCTAACTACCGCACCATTATGGTCAACCCCCTCATTGCCAAGCTTTTTGGGAGCATGATAGAGCAAAGAATTAGCAGTTGGGCATAAAGTGGGGGAAAACGGGAAAACAGACAAGCGAGCTTTAGACCTATACACTCTACCATTGACCATTATGTCACCCTGTTGTGGCCAGGAACAACCCCCCTTCTTATTTAGTGTTATTACTAATACTAAATAAGTGGGGACCCTTATTCAAAAATTTAAAAATCGATTATGCTTGTATTTCCTATTTCAATAAAAGTTACTATCATAAACTTAGGAGAATGCTCTAAAAAATCTAAAAAGACTTAAGTTTTATGATAAGTTAGAATAAAATCACTCCTTAAAACACGTCGCATCACAAAAATGGGTAATGGATACCTTCCCACAAGCGGAATTCTAAAAATGCGAAAATGGGATGCGAAATCACGTAGCGAAAAACCCTCAGCGCATCGCATGCTTTAAACATCACCTACGCTGAAGTGCCTTAAAACGCCGATATGCGATGGCACATCTCGCGAATCACATTTTGCAGAAAACATATTAACGAATGCTTGCCACATGTAAAGGAACTGCGATATTGCGATCTGTGATACTGCGATCTGTGATATTGCGAAGCAAATTGCAAAATCGCCTTATCACAGATCTGCACGGCCCGTTGTTCAAAAAAGGTTTTTGCATAAACCAAGGCCTAGTTATGCGCATTTATGTTAATTAATGAGTTAGTTGGAAATCATTAATGAAATATTGTTTTGATCTTATCAAGGAGCCAGTTCACGTAAGGTGATATATTTTATATGTTTTCCGCATTTAAAGCTTTCCCGTCACCTTTTCTTATCATCGTTCTCACCTCATTTGTAAATTGCAGGAGCGAAGAGCTGAGAAGTATACAGAGCAGAGTTCAAGATATTATGGGAAAGAAGGGTAAAGCTCCCAGTTCTGAAGATAAAGAGATGGCTCCCTTGTACACAGACACCACCTGTAACAAAGACGCTGGTATTACTACTTGGGAAGGCATGTATAATTTACTTGAGGAAGAAGATCCCAAGGTAATGGAGGTTACGGCCACTGCAGGCTCACACGGATCTTCTGAGGCATCTATTACAGATCTAGCATGTTCATTCTTGCACAGGATAGCGGCGAGGCCCAAAATTCTCCCGTATACAGACATGGTTAAATGGATACTAGATAGTGTTGATATCACGTATAGAGAATTCAAAGCTCAGAACCAAGAATGTATGAGTTGTTCTTTCCACAAAATTTAAGCTTTATATCCTCTAACAAAAAACGCGCAAGAAGCGAAAATCGCAATAGGGAAGCTCGGATCAAGAAACAGAGGCAGTTTCCGATGCATGATTAGCGCCTAACGCTAATCACGCATCGCCAGGCAAAACCCCTCGAGATGGGAAGCCTCAAATTGCTTAGTCACCTGTAAGCACGGAAATTTGTAGGAAAAAGTGCTAAAGACGGAAAGTAAAACTGGAACTCAAAACCAGTGATATTTATTAGATATATCATCAAGTGGTATGTAAATATCTACCAAATGTGCAACATCTACAAACAAGCTGGAGATAGAAGGCTCAAGAAAAGGCAGAATCAATCCAAAGGTTAACCAAGTTGAATTGGGATTCTTATTGGGTGTACTTGGTAAAACCACACAGCGAGTGCATGACTCTCAAATGTGTCATCAATTCTACCGAGAAGATGGCACTAGCTCTTACCGATTCCGTTTTCACAGGACAGCTAAAATCGGAAGTCGGCTAGCCAACTCTCCTCAAGCAAATGCTGAATGCTTGCGACTTCAAGGAGCAGATACATAAATAGTTAGTTAGTAGTTTTAGTTTTAGTTTTAATTTTGCTTTATTTTTGCCTGAAATGAGGACGGTCATTTAAACCGCATCCTACATTTTTGTAATAAATTATTTTTAGAATTAGTTAGTAGTATTTAAACCCTTCTCATGCATTTAGAGAAGGGTCCAGAAATTTATCAAAAACTTGTCCTCAGAACATGCACTTTTTCACCCTCCGAGGAGGTTTTGATGAATGAATGGAACATGATTTATTGATATCTGCGTTTAATATCTACTACTGATGTTGCACTTTTGTACTCTTAGTGGATGTTGGATTAAGAAGAAATAGATCATTATTGCTGGAGCTCATGAGTAGAACTAGTTATAAATGGTACTTTTATCTCTTAACTGTTTCTGCTTATGTGTTATGGTGATATTCATGTTCAGTTATTTATATATGAATGCTTAAATGCTTGAGTTATCATTTGGCACTTTTGTACGGTGATAGCTATTTATTTTATGCTTGATATATGAGTAGCTTACTATGCGATATGTTTTTCACAACTGTTTCATCTAACTTTTTATATGAAATGGTTTATCTTTATTGAATTATTTTCTCATAGCAGTTGAATGATCTTTATTACCAACTGTCATTTGAAATCATTTTAGATTGCATAACGGAAAGATTACATCCCAGGTTAGTTTAGAATTAGATATTTCTGTTTATTAGAATACAATTGCATGTTGTTAGATTAGATTTAGAATAAAAATCATTTTACTTAGGAATCATTAGGAAAGAAATATCAATTCTCAACACACACACACAAATATTAGGAAACTGGTCCCATATCCCCAGTCGGACCCACTATACCAAACGGAAAAGGAGCTGCTCACCAAGGTCCGGACCGGGTGGGTATCCCCATTTTGTAGACCCGATTTTCGGGGCTTCAACATATTTGGCACTAGAAGGAGGGCCCCGAACTGTGAATGACAAGTAAGTCTAAATCTAAATACCATTCTTAGAGTAAATCGCCCTCACCATCTCTCCCGACTTCTCCATCGCACTTAGAATCTTTAAATCTTGAGCAAAAAGTCAAAAGAACAACAACCACTGTCATAAACCCTGACATTTCAAAGAAATCTACTATTGAACCTCCTGAAGTTGAATCTTTGATTCATAAACTTCATCGATTTTCTATATCACCTCAAAAATCTGATAAATCTCAAGGCAGTGTGACTTCGCAATATAATCCTGCTCATCCTCTCACCAGATTAAAGAGTGAAAAGTTTGGTATTGAGCCAACCGAGTTACCTCTACCTACAAGGAAGAGAGCAAGAAATCACCTAAAGGGTCTGATAGCGAGACTCTTTCGTCATCATCATCCATCTCAACTTACCCACCACGAAGTCAACAATCCACTCCTCCACTTCAAATCATCATCCATCAGACCACTAGGACTTCAACATCTCCTTCTCAAACATCTGGAACTGTAATATCCTCATCTCCCCAACCGCAGGGATCATCTTCTGCGCTTTCCTCTGTTAACAGTTCAACGATGGCCCAAATGCCATGGAATAACCCAGGGGTAGTCTTAATGCCTGCACCCTTGAGTCAAATACCGGCCCATCCTGAAAAATGGCTGCCTAAGTTTAATCCTCAAGCAGGCATGCTAGCAGAAAAACACATAAATAATTTTATGTTATCCATAAATCTCAATGGGGTCACTAATGAGGACGCTGTCATTCGGCTTTTCCCTTACACTTTGCAAGGAGCAGCTAGATCATGGTATTTCTCATTACCATCCAGGTCTATTACTAGTTGGGAAATCTTCCAAGAACAGTTCTTGACTAAGTTTGGTGATGACATGTCCACTGCAACATTAATCAATGACCTGTCTAACCTTAGAGCTGAGTCAAAGGAACCTATTAAGGATTTTAACTCACATTTTAATAAACTATTGAACAAAATTCTTACTGCTTCTAAACCAAGTGAAGAAGTGCGAAGTGAATGGTGCATTTCTGCGCTACCATCAAACATAGCAATCTTCGTTGATAGAGCTAACAAAACAACTTTAGCTGACAATATGAAGGAAGCAATAACGGTAGAGAAACATATCATAGCTCTAGAAAAGAAAAACGCCGTTGAAGAACGTAAATCTAAAAAGGTTTCTTTCAAATAAGATCCAAAGAAAAAACAGCCCAAAGACCCATTTGATTTAGAAGGATTGCAAAACGTTTTGAAAACCATGTCTAACAAAATGGTTGATATAAAGAAACAAGTCGCAGAGACTTCTTCTAAAAAGCCTTATAAGCCTTATAGGAGAAATCCTTTGACCGATTCAAAGCCTCCTAACGCTGTTACAAGTGCTGAATCAGAAGAAGAAGAAGAGGAAATTGCTACTGAAGAACCTATCGATGAAGAAGAAGTTGTAGAATTACAAGGTATGTGGGATTTCATCCTCCCCGATGAAGAGGATCAAGAGGCATCGCCAGTTAGTACTCGAAGTAGAAATCAACTTGATCCTCCTCAACCTACTCCCAAGCCAAAGAGCGCAATCTCAACGCCTAAGGATAAAGTCGCAGCCAAGAAAACAACATCCAAAGCGACTCAAGCAAGCCCAGTCCAAACATATTCACTAACTCCATCTAAAACATTGATTGTTTCAGATCAAATGGAGTATGACATCATAGAAGACATGAAGAAGACTAGGGCTAACATCACTTTTTATGAATTGAGCAAGTTAAAACATCAACAAAAGCTCCTTTTGAAAGAATTACATGCAGTACCAGTTGCACCTCTGCCCACCGCTGTAATCTCGCAAGCTTCCCATGAGATGGGAATACCTCCAAATATTGTGATTAATAAAGTTGATCCAAATGACATCACTCTAATTGGAGGAAGGTCAAGATCTCATACTCCACCATTTCTTCTTACTTATGAAATTTTCAATAAAAATTTGCATAATTGTTTAGTGGATTCAGGAGCCTCATCCAATATCTTACCTAAATCGATTTGTGCAAAGTTGAACTTTCAACCTCAAAAATATGTTGTGCGCATAGTGTAGCTGGATCGGTCGCAAGTTGAAGTGATCGAAGAATTAAATCAGGTTACCATAAGGCTGTCATCTAATCCAAAGGTATGTCAAGTTATCGATATTTTAGTTGCAGACATTACAGAATTGTATGGCTTAATTCTTAGCAGGGATTGGTCAGAAAAGCTTCATGGATACTTTGCAACCGATTGGTCGCACATGTGGCTCCCTTACAATGGTAAGCCAAATCAGATAAAGGTTGAGCGAGAAAGACATCAGAAATACATAGTAACAAAATTGGAAGGAGAAAATGAACTGGTAGCATACAACAATAATATAATTGGCAACTATTCTGTTGATTCTTTCCTAGGAAATTTTAATGCTCACACTTCACCTTACTTAGAACATTCTGTTTTATCTCAAGTAGAAATTTTTTCTCAAACAGATAGTTCTAAATGTATTAATTTTATAGATAATCCTGTAAATAAATCTTTATTTTGGAAGTTATTTTTTGACGGTTCTAAGTCTAATGAAGGAGCAGGAGTAGGATACATATTAGTTAGCCCAGAAGGAAATAAAACTATGATAACTTGTAGACTCGAGTTCGATTGCGCTAATAATACTGCAAAATACGAGGCTTTAGTCCAAGGATTATACAAAGAAATCAAATTAGACATCAAATATCTACAAGTCTTCGGAGATTCTGAAATTGTTATCAGACAGGTACAGAATACTATACATTGTCTATCAGGTCATTTAAAGCATTACCAATCTTTAGTACAAGATCTGACTGAACATTTTATAGCATTTAATATTTCATCAATTCCTAGGATCCAAAATGCTAGTGCCGACCTCTTGGCAAATGTAGCTTCCAAGCTCATTCCCTCAGAAGACTTTAGCCCTGATAGATTTTCGATCGAATTAATCTTTAGACCCTCGATTCCTGATAACATTACCAATTGGAGAATTTTCAATGATGATCCTGATATTGTAAGCTTCCTCACCTCTGAGGGATCTTATACTAATCAAATAATTGATGAGGACCAACATGACACACAATTGCAACATGCTATCACCGATAATGCTATGCCAGAATCAGTAGTCAAATTAGAAGATCTATATGATTTTAAAGATCGATTCAAAAGATCTACCAATTCAAAGCTTCAAAGTTCAACTCTGAACTATGAATTAGTAAATCTAGGAACTGATACTAAGCCATAGAATATCAACCTAGGCCTTGGCCTAGCTCCTGAAGAAAAACTAGCATATGTTCGTCTCTTGAAACAATACAAAAGTGTCTTTGCTTGGAACTACGATGAACTTAAAACTTATGACACTTCGATCATCCAACATACTATCCCAATGATAAATGATGAAAAACCTGTCCAGCAGAAACTGAGAAAGATCCATCCTAATTTAGAAAACCAGATCAAATCTAAGCTTAATAAGCTATTGAAATCCAAAAACATTTTTCCCGTCCGACATTCTCAATGGGTTTCCAATATGGTTCCTGTTAGAAAGAAGAATGGGGACATTAGAATTTGCATTGACTTTCGAAATCTGAACAAATCCTGCCAAAAAGATAATTTTCCTTTGCCTTATATGGGGCAAATATTGCAGGTAGTTGCAGGATTAGAATTAATGTCCTTCTTGGATGGTTTCTCCGGCTATAACCAAGTTTTGGTCCATCCTGATGATCAATTAAAGACCACATTCAAAACCAAATGGGGTACTTATGCCCATCAAAAGTTGCCTTTTGGTCTCATCAATGCTGGTGCTACATTCCAAAGAGCCATGGACATCGCATTGAAGGGGCTAGTAAACAAATCGGTAGTAATCTACCTGGATGATATAACTGTGTATTCCAAGAAGCAAGGCAATCATATCAGAGATTTAAAACAGATTTTCCAACGGTGTCAAAGGTACGGAATTTCACTTAACCCAAAAAAGTCCTTTTTTGCATTAAGTGAAGGAAAACTCCTTGGATTCATAGTGTCAAAATCTGGAATCCATATTGATCTTGATAGAATCAAGGAGATTTCCGAAATACCTTTGCCTCACAACAAGAAATCTATGCAATCATTCCTTGGCCAGATTAACTTCGTAAAGAGATTTGTTCCAGATTTTTCAAGAATCATATCTCCTTTACAAGCAATGATTAAAAAGAACTCAATCTTCAAATGGGGCCAAGACGAATATGAAGCATTCAATTTAATCAAACAAGCGATTGTTAACGCTCCATCTTTAGCAACTCCCAATTTTTCCGATCCTTTTATTTTATATACATTTGCATCTGATAGATCATATGCTGCGATACTCACTCAAGCAAATCAAGACAAGGCAGAAGCTCCAATTGCTTTTTTCAGTTCAAATCTATAAGGGGCTGAGTTAAATTATTCAGACGTAGAGAAACAAGCATTTGCTGTTTTCAAAGCGATAAAATATTTCAGACCCTTTCTGCTTAAAACCCATACAAAGATCATATTACCATTTCCAGCGGTAAGAAATCTTTTAGTACAAAAAGATGTGGGTGAGAAAAGAGCCAATTGGGTTACCACATTACAAGAATATGACGTTGAGATTAAACTAGCAAATATTATTAAAGGTCAAGGCTTTTGAAAAATGCTGGCTGGAGCATCGCTTATTTCCGAAATACCATCTACAGAGATACAAATGTATTAGGTAAGACTAAACGATGTTGATTCGTTATACGCTGATATCATAGTTTATCTAAAGAACGGATATGCCCCTTCAAACCTCGATTATACAAAGAAAAGAGCTTTAAGGTTGAAGGCTAAGCAATATCAGCTCGTGAACGATGTAATTTTTAGGATGAATTATGATTCTATTCTACTTAGATGTCTTGAGAAATCTGAAGCTGAAAAGGTGTTGCAGGAGCTCCACGATGGACCAGTAGGTGGACATTATGCTAGAGATGCTGCTGCACATAAAATCCTCCGCGCAGGCTATTACTGGCCCACACTGTTCAAAGACGCGCATAGCTACGTAAGGAAATGTCAAGTTTGTCAAACTGCTACTGGGAGACAAAAGAAGCCATCATTACCTTTGCAACCAGTCAACATTGAACAACCATTTGATCAATGGGGATTGGATATAATAGGTGAGATTGTTCCTCACTCTTATAAACAACATAGGTATATCCTTATAGCTACAAATTATTTTACTAAATGGGTAAAAGCAGTTCCTCTCAAGACAGCTAATGCCAAACACATCATTGATTTTATAGATCAGTTCGTAATCACCAGGTTTGGTTTACCCTCTGCTTTAATGTTTGATAATGCGTCGTATTTTTCTGGCAATGCTATGACTGAATTTGCACTCAAAAGAGGTTTTAAGCTTAAATACTCTGCCAATTATTACCCACAGGGGAATGGGTTAGCTGAATCTACCAATAAAAATTTGATCAGGATTATTAAGCAAACCATTGACCAGAATCATAAAAATTGGCACAAGTCTTTAATATATGCTTTATGGGTAGACCGAATAACACAAAAAGCTTCTATTGGCACTTCTCCATTTAATTTAGTTTATGGGAAAGAAGTGGTCCTTCTGACTCATCTAGCAATTCCCTCTTTGGCCTTAGTTCAATATTGACGAAACACCTACTTCCTCCTTACAACTAAGACAACTACAAATTCTTAAGCTAGAAGAGCAAAGAGAGCAGGCTAAAATAACTCATGCTCATCACCAAGCATTAGTAAAAGCTTCTTTTGACTCAAACATGATGTCCAGAAAAGACTTTCAGATGGGGGATCTAGTTTTAAAATGGGACAAGGCTCATGAGGAAAAGGGAAAACATATGAAGTTCCAACGAATGTGGCTTGGCCCTTTCCAAATCACAGAAATCATAGGCCCATCTACCTTTATGTTATAGGATTTAACAGGAAAAAGAGAATCTTTACCTGTTAACGGGAAAATCCTCAAAAAATACTTTCCATAGGAGATCGTTCTTTTATTTTTGTAGATCAGTTTTTCTTTACTTTCATAATAAAACCAGTTGTAAACAGTTACATTTGGAATTCATGAAAAGGACAATGATTTATTTTAGATTTTGTTTTTCCGCTTGTATAAATAAAAATAATTTAAAAAGTTGGTCATTATTATTGAAAGATATAGTCAAAAAAGCCATAAGCCTGAATATGATACTAGTTCCAACCTTGTAAATTTTGATAAAAAATGACCTTTAGTGGGAATTTTTTTTATATCAATCCAATGAAAGGTATCAATAACAAAACAAAGATTCTCTGTAGAAAAGTTCTTTCCAGAAACTCTACCATTGTCGTCCAGAGCTATTCTTAAGGAAACAATGACTTCCTCCCCACCTAAGGAATCACAAGCTTCAGGGAATAATCCAATGATACACTTTCAACTTAAAGAATAAGGGGTCTCATCACGAGCCGACTTATCATGATCATAGATATTATAGCTTGCTGACTTTGCCAAAACTACATACCGCAATAGGGAAATGACTCAAGATTGTTGCAATCAAAAGACAAGGGGTCTCATCACTAGCCAACGTGTTCAGCAAAGCTATAAATCAAGTGAATGACACTGTAATAATTTAGCTATCAAACCAAGGCATTGTTCTTTAAGGATTAAAAGAAAATGAAAGCAATAAGTGTAGATATGGATTTCTCTTTGAAAATTGTATATTTCTCGAGGCTATAAACGCCTACTGGCAGCAATGGCTCTACCGACGACAAATGAGCATATTTAAAATTGATTTACAGAGAAGGTTTTGTTTTTATCTTTATAAATTAAGTAATGACTGATATAGATACAATGACTAGCTCTATGAAATTAATAAACAAAGTTGACATAGAAGAAACAAACTATCATTGACGGCTGAAAAGCATAATGTATTTAATCTTTCTATAATAAAGGTTAATTTTCTAGGAAAATTTCTGTTTTGGAAATTGAGAAAATTCAAAAGAAAAACAGAGATAACTGGTTCTTCCAAGTGAATCGCCAATTGTTGTGGCCAACAACAACCCCCCTTCTTATTTAGTGTTATTACTAATACTAAATAAGTGGTGACCCTTATTCAAAAATTTAAAAATCGATTAATGCTTGTATTTCCTATTTCAATAAAACTTACTATCATAAACTTAGGAGAATGCTCTCAAAAATCTAAAAAGACTTAAGTTTTATGTTAAGTTAGAATAAAATCACTCCTTAAAACATGTCGCATCGCAAAAATGGGTAATGGATACCTTCCCACAAGCGGAATTCTAAAAATGCGAAAATGCGATGCGAAATCACGCAGCGAAAAACCCTCATCGCATCGCATGCTTTAAACATCATCTACGCTGAAGTGCCTTAAAACACCGATATGTGATGGCGCACCTCGCGAATCACATTTCACAGAAAACATATTGACGAATGCTTGCCACACGTAAAGGAACCGCGATATTGCGAAGCAAATCGCAAAATCGCCTTATCGCAGATCTGCACAACTCGTTGATCAAAAAAGCTTTTTCCATAAACCGAGGCCTAGTTATGCACATTTATGTTAATTAATGAGTTAGTTGGCAATCATTAATGAAATATTGTTTTGATCTTATCAAGGAGCCAGTTCATGTAAGGTGATATATTTTATATGTTTTCCGCATTTAAAGCTTTCCCGTCACCTTTTCTTATCATCGTTCTCACCTCATTTGTAAACTGTAGGAGCGAAGAGCTGAGAAGTATACAGAGCAGAGTTCAAGATATTATGGGAAAGAAGGGTAAAGCTCCCAGTTCTAAAGATAAAGAGATGGCTCCCTTGTACACAGACACCACCTGTAACAAAGATGCCGGTATTACTACTTGGGAAGGCATGTATAATTTACTTGAGGAAGAAGATCCCAAGGTAATGGAGGTTACGACCATTGCAGGCTCACACAGATCTTCTGAGGCAGCAATTACAGATCTGGCATGTTCATTCTTGCATAGGATAGCGGCGAGGCCCAAAATTCTCCAATATACAGACATGGTTAAATGGATACCAGATAGTGCTGATATCACGTATAGAGAATTCAAAGCTCAGAACCAAGAACGTATGAGTTGTTATTTCCACAAAATTTAAGCTTTATATCCTCTAAGAAAAAACGCGCAAGAAGCGAAAATCGCAACAGGGAAGCTCGGATCAAGAAACGGAGGCAGTTTCTGATGCACGATTAGCACTAATTGCGCATCGCCAGGCAAAACCCCTCGAGATGGGAAGCCTCAAATTGCTTAGTCACCTGTAAGCGTGGAAATTTGTAGGAAAAAGCGCTAAAGACAGAAAGTAAAACTGGAACTCAAAACCAGTGATATTTATCAGATATATCATCAAGTGGTATGTAAATATCTACCAAATGTGCAACATCTACAAACAAGTTGGAGGCAGAAGGCTCAAGAAAATCCAGAATCAATCCAAAGGTTAACCAAGTTGAATTGGGATTCTTACTGGGCGTACTTGGTAAAACCACACATCCAGTGCATGACTCTCACATGTGTCATCAATTCTGCCGAGAAGATGGCGCTAGCTCTTACCGATTCCGTTTTCGCAGGACATCTAAAATCGGAAGTCGGCCAGCCAACTCTCCTCAAGCAAATGTTGAATGCTTGCAACTTCAAGGAGCAGATACATAAATAGTTAGTCAATAGTTTTAGTTTTAGTTTTAATTTTGCTTTATTTTTGCCTGAAATGAGGACGGCCATTTAAACCGCATCCTACATTTTTGTAATAAATTATTTTTAGAATTAGTTAGTAGTATTTAAACCCTTCTCATGCATTTAGAGAAGGGTCCAGAAATTCATCAAAAACTTGTCCTCAGAACATGCACTTTTGCACCCTCCGAGGAGGTTTTGATGAATGAATGGAACAAGATTTATTGATATCTGCGTTTAATATCTACTACTGATGTTGCACTTCTGTACTCTTAGTGGATGTTGGATTAAGAAGAAATTGATCATTATTGCTGGGGCTCATGAGTAAAACTAGTTATAAATGGTACTTTTATCTCTTAACTGTTTCTGCTTATGTGTTATGGCGATATTCATGTTCAGTTATTTATATATGAATGCTTAAATGCTTGAGTTATCATTTGGCACTTTTGTACGGTGATAGCTATTTATTTATGCTTAATATATGAGTAGCTTACTATGCGATATGTTTTTCACAACTGTTTCATCTAACTTTTTATATAAAATGGTTTATCTTTATTGAATTATTTTCTCATAGCAGTTGAATGATCTTTATTACCAACTGTCATTTGAAATCATTTTAGATCGCATAATGGAAAGATTACATCCTGGGTTAGTTTAGAATTAGTTATTTCTGTTTATTAGAATACAATTGCATGTTGTTAGATTAGATTTAGAATAAAAAGAATTTTACTTAGGAATCATTAGGAAAGAAATATCAATTCTCAACACACACACACACACATATTAGGAAACTGGTCCCATATCCCTAGTCAGACCCACTATACCAAACAGAAAAGGAGTTGCTAACCAAGGTCCGGACCGGGTGGGTATCCCCCTTGTTGTAGACCCAATTTTCGGGGCTTCAACACACCCTTACACATTTGATAGAGAAAGTTTGGGACAAGCAAGGTGAAACAACGTATTGTTGTTTTGTGGACTTTGTTGGGGTCCAGGTATGAACAATCTATTCACCATTTTTCCTACATTAATCTATCAATCCAGGTGCGTATCCTTTTAAGGGAAACACACAAAGTATATGCAGGGGCAAGGTTACCATCTTTCACCGACCAAGGGTTCATGATTAATACTCAAAGCATTGCCGTAAAACTGAAATTAACTATAGTACTCAAGAAAAGCAATTACAAGAAATAAAAATCTGCAACAACAACCATAAAATCATAAATGACACACAACAAGAACTACGCAGCCCCTAATCAGAAGAGGAGACCCAACTCTCTGATCAGGGTTGCGTTAATCACAATGAAGAGTGGAGTAGCAAAAGGAGTGGTATATTATTAACTGGAAGAAAACTATTACAATATTGATGGGGAGCCTCCTATCCCTTTTTATAGGAATAACCTGTCTTTTATACAAAGTGAAGGAGAACAACATCCTTCCCCAAAACCTGGTAACCGTATACCCAGAAATATACATTGGTTCAGAACAGCACCAGCACCGGATGAACAAGATCAGAGAATGGTCCAAGAATGGTTCAGGGACATCTGCGACTCTGGCTACACGGCTTCCTTATGGCTGGTTGTTGCTGTGAATCGCGGATCTGCTGCGGGACGCTGAAAGATCGGTACCTGTTCTTCGGAAGCTGCGGTCAAACATGCGTTTTAGTGCTGTGAATAGGAAAAACCCCGCGACTTTACTTCATTAATAAAATATTCCAATAGACAGGAAAGGGGTAATTACCTTGCAGATTTAGCTTAGTAAATATAGATGAATAAGTGCAAAAAGGACAAAAAGAGGGATGGAAATGTAGCAGAAAGATAGCCCAATTTGGTGCCAACCACCTCCCCCCAACTAGCCTTTTACATGTCCTCATGCAGCTTGCCGCCTCTGCAGGTCTGGGTTATGCAGACTGTTGGCTTCTTGGAGCTGAGCGAGATCATACTCTTTAGCCATCTCTGTCCCTGGAACCTTAAAACCTTATGAGAGGAGGATTTCCTTCCACCAATCACTCGGAACATTATATGCTGGGGTGTAATTTTCCACTGGAAACCAGATGGTGGGGAACTGGAACTGGATCCCCATCCACCGGACCCCGCATGTTCGGATGCACACCACATACCTTGGCACTCTGTTGAGTGCTCGTGCAAAATTCAGTGCTCCAAACGGTTCCCTATTCCAGACAGTTGTAGGTGACATCATCCATCTTTTCTGACAGCAATCAAGGGCTTCATCTTGAAACGTGACTAATTGTTTGACACAAAGATCAAGGCACCATTTTTGTGTTCTTAGCATTCTTTCCTTGTTTCCCACAATTCCCAAAAAGGTGTTGTGTTTATTGAACATGGTTATTGACCTTTCATGTTCTCCTCTTACTATAAAGGGCTTTGTAACCTGATTGGACTCAAATGTATTAAAAGCCTTCTGCCAACTGATCTGATTAAAAGTGTAAGAGGTGAGAGCCCTTAGATGAATGTCTCCCACATATGGGACCGGGTTGAATCCTCTATCCATGCGCAGTAGATACCCATGCATGTAAAACTCACACATCAAATGCTGAGTTGGCAAATCATGGCTCCTCAATATGCGAAGGAATTGTACACCATCCTCTATTTCATAACTGATTTCGTTCTTGATGCTCTCCATGCAGAAGAAAAGAAAATGTTCATGCAAGAATAAAGAATAACAAGAAGCAGGGGAACGACATGCCATCACCTCTTGTGCTAAGTTAAACATCTACTCCTTATCAACTTTCAATTTTGCCACTTGCCCTTCCAGCTGCTCCATCTTGAGTTGTTGCTTCGCATGCCTCAACCTCATGACATCTATACGCTCCACATATTCAAAAATGGTTGTGGAGGCTCGTTCCTGAGTTCTTTTTACCTCGCTTTGATACCATGCTGCAGTGGATTTCCAAGTCTGCACTTCGGCTGTTAGGGCATATTCATGGTCTTCAAACAGTTGCTCGACTGGGTCTGTTTGAGTGGCAGCAGAAGTTGTGGCTATCTGGTCCACCTGAGTCCCTGCTTCAACTACTGTGGCTTGGGACTTTTTGGCCTGCCGCTTGTATTTCTTCACCTGCTTCTGCAATTTATGTACCTATTTTCTCAACTTCCTAACCTCTGTCTTGAGCCACATTGTTTCTCTGAATTGCAGCTGGTATTTTTGTCTGACAGGTAGTCTTCGTTGTTCACACAACTCCACCCATTCTTGCTTAACCAAAACCTCTTCAGCTTCTGCAACTGGTTCAGCTGGAGGTAAATCCCCTGGGAAAGCTTCTGCTACATCGACTGTCGGGTTTCCTTCCATTGCTCATTCTTCCTCAATTATTTCTTGTTTTACAGCCTTCTCACCCAGCCTTACCACTGGCTCATTCGTCGGGACCGCTTCGCTTGGTCCCTCCTCTTCGCCAACAATTGCTTTCTTTTGTTGTGTGATCGCTACGACCAGTGGTGCCCTTGTGAGATGATCACACGTTAATATTTCTACTGGAACCCCTCCAGGTTCCCCTGCCTCAGGGATATCTGCCTCTTCTTCTCTTTTAGGCTCCGAGATGCTTGTCATCTGGGCAACATCTATCCCACCCGGTTGTGGTCTTTGTGATGTTTCAGGCTCCTTTTCTCCGAGCTGTCCTTCAAAAGGGTCCTGTTGGGAGTCCACAGTCAACAATCCTCCGGCACCTCTTCTTCTAGTCGACTCGTCAAATTTCAAAGCAGGGGGAATGGCGATATCTTCTTCTGTGCACCGGGGGGAATGAGATACCCTCGCTCCTCTTAGAATAGAAGAGAAAAAGGAAAACTGGCAGGGATCTTCATTCTAGCCTTCGACAATTCTATTCTGGGTCGCGTTCCTTACTTGTACAGTGTTTGGTCTCGAGGTTGACGTTGGTTCTTGTGGAGCAGCGCCAGCCTCATGCCCTAGTTCTCCTAGAACTTCCTCCATAGTTTCCATGGTTCTCCCAGCTCTGAGCTCTTCTCGTCCTGGTTCATCCTCCTCCATTGGTTCTATGGTCAGGGTGGCCACGACCTCTTCTTCATTCGGGCTGTCTTCCTCCATTGGTTCCACGGTGGCGGGAAGTTCTTGTGGGGTACCTTCAACCACAATATCAACCAATTCTCCCGTCCTTGCCTGTTGTGGTACCTCTTCTGTTGTTGTCGTGTTGTCAATTTACTTTGCTAGCTCCACAGTCAAGGCTGGTTCTTGTGGAACAGCCTCGGCCGTGGTACTAGTGGGCCTTTCTATGTCGACTCCTCCGTCTTCCATCGGTTCCACAGTTGCAGCTTGCTCTTGAGGAGCAGCCTCTTCTTCAAGTTCTTCGGATCCCATTTCCATCTCCTCTGGCTCCTCTTGGTCAACATAGTAATCTCCTTCTCCATATTCTTCCTCCATTGCTTCTGGTTCTTCTTCTCTGGCGGCCACAGCGGCTGCTATCTCTTCCTCCGTGGAATCCCAAAATAGCTCCCACGGAATTGGAATTCGACTAATTGCATTCATCACCAGTAGCTAGACTAGCCCGTGGTGGGTAATGACCGCCATCACCTGTTGCAACCATTGAGCAGACTGTGCCATTAGCTAAAGACTCCTTAGTAGGAAATAAGGCACATTTAATGAGAAGGCCTCTGCTTGGGGGAATCGAAGGTGAGCTAATATCCGGAGATGATATTTAAACACAGTGGAGTACCTCCCCTCGCAAGTTATATACTTTATTACAAACTTTGCTACCTCTCCCCATGGATGCGGTAACGAGTTTCGGTCGTATCCTCGCCCCTTCTGAGCAATGCTTTCTCCTACCTGCAAAAAGGCTTCAGGAAACTTTGGGAGGGAAGTTCTCCTTGAAAACCATCTCTGTCCATATTGAGGGAGCCCGCTAACTTCTGCAATGGCTTCCTTCGTAACAGGGACTTCTATCCCATGGACCCGAGAACTTTCTTCTTCTAGATTGAGTGCGAATTCCACCGCAATTGCCTCGTTGGACCCCCTCAACCTGTCAAAGTAGACATCCCAACATGCATTTTCAAAGACCTGCCATACTTCCCGATTGTTTCGAATTATTGTTGTGTCTTCTAGCTCATGCAGCACAAATTTTCCACCCATCGTTGCAGAGGCGGGATCAGCACGACGAATACAGTTAGCTGGTAGGGGAAAATGATAGGGACCCAAACCGTTGGTAATAGTAATAATGTCATGGTCGCCTCGGGAAAAAGGATGGTAACAGTACTGGTACGTCTGAAGAAATCTCAGAGAATGATGGCGAGTTATGGCAGTACAGTTGGATGTTTTCAATGGTTCAATGTGGCATGTTGGGGAAGTGACCGGTTATAACTTTTTGCGTACGAATACAAATTCCAATGTGTCGGGGTCGTGATTATGAAATCGTCGTAATCTTTTGATTTCCATTCGCATTAGATTTAGTTTGGTGTGAATCGTGTGATATGAATGCATTTTTGTTGGTACACCGTCGTTTATTATGACGGGACCCCCCCCCCCCCCCCCCAAACTTAATTACAGCCGTCCGCGGCACGTATTGGTGTCTTTTGGAATATTTTAATTAAATCCGTAAAAGTCAGTGGAGATGTACCTAGGGACCTACCTTGTGGTGGAGTAACAACAAAATGACTGATGGAGTAACAACAACATGGAGTAACAATAGTGAGGAAGTAACGGCACTGGCGGAGTAACGACACCGTCGGTGTAACGACATCGGCGGAGTAACAGCACTGGCAGAGTAATAGTAGTGGCGAAGTAACAACAACGGCTGATTAACAACATCAACGGAGTAACAACAGCGACGGAGTAACAGCAAAGATGGAGTAATAGCACCGACGGAGTAATAGCACCATTGGAGTAACATCATCGACGGAGTAACATCATCGGTAGAGTAATAGAAATGACTGAGTAACAACAGTGGCAGAGTAACAACAACGACTGAGTAGCAGCACCAATGGAGTAAGAGCACCGGCTGAGTAACAACACCGGTGAGGTAACAACAACGGCTGAGTAACAGCCCCAACGGAGTAACAACAACGGCTGAGTAGCAGCACCAGCGAAGTAACAGTACCGGCAGAGTAACAACACCGGTGGAGTAACAACAACGACTGGGTAACAACACCGAGTGTTACATTTCTCCCGACTATATTCCTTTGTTATTCCTACAAAATACAAACAAGTAAGTAATAACAATGTGTTTTTTTTTTTAAGAGCAGAGTGAGAGTGTCCTTTATACCAACAACCATTAAACCAGATGAATCAGAAAGATGTTTGACGAAGGCATCTCTAGAGGCTGGACGGTGGTATAGCTTTAGACAGTGTCCATTTACTAAGAACGAAGTATGATTCCCATCTATTGTAATTAGTCTAACTATTCCATTGTCAAACACTGCGTCCACTTCATACGGTCCCATCCAACGAGTGCGAAGCTTGCCTTTGAAATCTTTAAACCAGGAGTCGTAAAGTAATGCCCAATCCCCTATGTGAAACACCTTGCTCTTGATAAATTTATCATGCCATTTCATTCTCTGTTGTTGAACAACAATAGTTTTCTGGACAGCTACCGATCGAATCTCGTCCAACTCATTGAGCTGTTCCAGTCGGTGTTTCTGTGCTTTTGATAAGTCTAGGCCTACTTCTAAAGCTGTTCTAAGCATGCTAATCTCAAATTCTACTGGAAACAAGGGGGATTTACCATAGACTAACTCAAATGGAGAAAACCCAATTGTGTTTCACCATGTTGTTCTATACACCCATAAAGCTTCCAGAAGTTTCTGTGACCAGTCCTGGCGATGACTTGCTATTGTTTTTGTCAAGATATTTTCCAATATTTTGTTTGTACTTTCTACCTATCCATTCACCTGGGGATGATAAGGGGTTGTCACTCTGTGTTTAACCCCGTATTTTTGCATCAGCTTCCCTATCATGTGAGATGTGAACTGCGCCCCTCCATCTGACACAATTTCCCTTGGAGTACCATATCGAGCAAAGATTTCTTCGAAAAGAAAGTCTACCACTACTTGCTCTGTTGCTCTTGCGACCGCTCTAGCTTCCACCCATTTAGTCACATAATCAGTGCAGACCAAGATGTGAGCTTTCTGATGAGAAGGTGGGTTGAAAGGTCCAACAAAATCGATGGCCCATTTCTCGAAAGGTTCGAGGACTATCTGGGGCTGTAGAGGCATTTCATCTGCTTTCCCAGGTTGTCCCATTTGTTGGCAACTATCACATCTACGGACATAATCCCGAGCATCATGAAAGATGGAAGGCCAGTAGTATCCCATCTGCAACACTTTGTGGCCTATTCTCTTATCTGCAAAATGTCCTCCACAGGGTCCATCATGGGCGGCCTTTAATATCTCATAGATGTCATCCTCTGCCACACAATGCCGAATCTGTTGATCAACCCCTGTATGAAAGAGATACCCTGCCATCCATGAATATCGGGTACTATGATGAATAATCTTCCTCTGATCCTTATATGACAAATGACGAGGCACCTTCCCTGTAGCAAGATAGTTAGCAATATCTGCATACCATGGAGTGTTAGCAGAAACTGCAAAAATATGTTCATCTAGAAAATTATCTTCAATGGGTGTATTCTTACCATCATTTTCTATCCTAGACAGGAAATCAACAACCACATTGTCCTTCCCTGGTTTATCTACTATAGTAATGTCAAATTCTTGTAGTAGCAAAAGCCATCTTGTAATGCGACCAGGGGTAACAGGTTTATTCATTAAATACTTGATAGCTGCATGATCAGTATGTACAAAGGTAGGATACCCGGTAATGTAATGCCAGAATTTGTTGATGGCGTAGATGACAACAAGGAACTCTTTTTCAGTCACTGTGTAATTTAATTTAGTAGGGGCCAAATTCTTACTAACATAGTAAACTGCATATGGTACCCTGTCCTCTTGCTGTCCCAACACTGCACCAACCGCTGTTTGGGAAGCATCCGTGTGAATATGGAATGGTAATGCCCAGTCTGGCCCTCTAAGGATCGGAGCGCTACAGACCAATTCCTTGATTTTTGTGAAGGCTACATCACAGTCATCTGTCCACACAAAATTTGCATCTTTTGTCAGCAATTGAAAAAGTGGATGTACTACTTTAGAAATTTTTTCTATAAAGAGCCTGTAATAACCGGCACAACCAATAAAGTTGCGTACCTGCATGGGTGTTTTGGGTATCATAAAGTGCAGAATAACCTTTATTTTAGCTGGGTCCATCCAAATTCCTTCAGCTGAAAGCAAATTTCCTAGAACAATTCCTTCATTCATCATCATATGGCACTTTACCGTACTTAAGGAGACATGCGCCTGTATGCACCTTTCAAGAACTTTCTCTAAATTTATCAACCCTTCTACGAATGAATCCCCGTATGGAGTAAAGTCGTCCATGTAAATTTCAACACTATCGTCCACCAAATCAGAGAAGATCCCCAAAATTGCCCTCTGGAACGTTGCAGGTGCATTACATAGGCCAAAAGGAAGGACCTGGTATGCGAATGTTCCCCAGGGGCATGTGAAAGTAGTTTTGTCCTGATCTTCAGGAGCTATCTGGATCTGGTTATACCCACTAAATCCGTCTAGGAAGGAGAAAATCTTTTTGCTAGCCAATGTGTACAAAACTTGGTCAATAAATGTAAAGGAAAATGGTCTTTCTACGTTGCCCTATTTAATTCTCTATGGTCCACGCATATCCGCCATTTACCATTTTTCTTAGGGACCATTACTAATGGAGAAACCCATTGGCTGTCTGAAATGGGGTAAATAAAACCTACGTCCAGTAATTTTTGAAGTTCTTCTTTAACAACATTTTTCAATGCAGGGTTCATCCTTCTCTGAGGTTGTCTCACAGGACGACAATCTTCCTTAATATATATATGGTGGGTACATAAATTAGTAGGAATCCCCTTCATGTCTGAGTAATCCCAGGCGAAGGCTTCTTTATGTTTCCGAAGGACATCTAAAAGTTGTTTCTTCTGGGATTCTGATAGGTCTGGGTTAATGTTCAGGGTCTTTCCTGGTTCTAATTCCATTGGGATACTTCCATGGGGTGCAACTACGGGTAGCTCCTCAGATCCCTCTACTGTTTCAATAGTTTCCTGTGTTTCACAGCTTAAGATGGATTATAGGATTTGTTGATTTGGTTATGAAACGGAGCAAGGATCATTCATAAAGGAGGTGATTGCATCATTCTCTGATTCCATTTTTAACTGGAGGACCTGCCTAATAGTAAGGATTGGTCTTAATTCCTCATTTTCCGATTCAGGTTCCTTCCTGGATAAGATTTTCTTGCTACTTGTTGGTTTTGTGGATGGGTTTGGTTTTGTAGGTGGGTATAACACTAAATTCTTAATGTTGTGCCCATTTGAAATGACCATGTGCCCTGAACGACACCCAATGTAAGCATATGTAGTAGCCAACCACGGCCTACCTAAAATTAGGGGATGGCCGCCGACCGAAGATTGCATGTGTAATACTAGGAAATCTATGGGATAGTGCCATGAAGCCACCGAAATTGTTACATCTTCTAACTTTCCTACTGGTTTTACTATAGATCGATCTGCCAGTTCTAACACTGTAGGTGTGTGCTTCAAGTTGTGAAGACGTAATATATGCATGGTTTCAGTGGTGATAACGTTGATGGCAGTACCCAAATCTACCAGCACATTCGGAATTTCTATCCCATTAATTTGCACTGTCAGAATTATGTTCCCTGGATCTCCATACTTCACAGGCATTAACTTTCCCATCATAAAATCTGAGAGCACTGTGCTCTGCGACATGCTGGGACAAGCATGGATAGTGGAAAGACACTAGAAGTAAGGTTTCTTGGTAGATTCAACATGTGGTTTCTGGATCTGTAGTACTATTGTTGTGTATCTATTGTACATGTTGTAATATAGTGTTGTGTGCATGTTGTATGTGAGGTATTGTGTACATATAGTGTTGTGTACATGTTTCATATGCCATATTGTGTACATTCAGTGATGTGTGCATGTAGGATATGAGGCACTGTGTACATATAGAGTTGTGTGTTGTGTTGTACACTGGGTGTAGGTGTATGTGTTGTGTTGTATGCTGGGGGTAGGTGTATGTGTTGTGTTGTATCCCAAGTGTAGGTGTTTGTGTTGTATTGTACGGCATGTGTAGGTGTATGTGTCGTATGTCAGGTGTAGGTACATGTATTGTGTTTTGTGGTACGCCATGTGTGGGTGTATGTGTGTGATTTACATTGTATGTATGTGTATGTGATTGAAGAAAAGCAAAGGCATTGGGTGCTTGCAGGGTATGGCAACTGATCAGGTGTGTGTATGGAAAGAACAAAGGAAAAAGAAAATGATCGACTAAAGGATAAGTATCAACATTTATTTCAATTTTGTTTATGGATGTGATTCTAATTCATGATGATTACATGTGATTTATGATTTTGGTTTATGATGGTTACATGTGATCTATGATTTTGATTACGATGGTTGTATTTTTAGCTAACCGGATGTGATATGTTTATACATGATTATTTGATCAAACAAATAGTTTGACTTGTTGTGATAGGAAGTACACAGAATTGCAAGTGTACCTTATTAACGGGCTACCAATCAGTTATGATTTGAATTTATTTCAATTATTTTGAATATAAAGGAAATTATGTGCTTGGTACAAGAAAGCATGAATATGGCTAGTTGGGTGGTTGAAACTAACTGCAAGAATTAGTAGCAACAATAAAAGGAATTGGAACATGCAACAATATGCTGGTAAAAAGCACTTCAAGACCAGGGCCATTTTGGGACACTGGTACCCAATAGTGTACATCAATTTACCTAAGCATGCTATGATTAGTATGATGGTTTTGAGGTAGGTATATTCCTTGGTTTTTGGACCTTCCGATGTGAGGAAACCTTTACAAGGGATGGATCACCTGGGAATGGAGATGTCAGGGAACTTGGAAGGTGAGTGACTGCATGGAAGGGGTTGGCTGGATTTCCCGAGGGACTATGTATCATAGAAGGGAAGGTTGGGGAATGAATATGTTTTGGTCACTAGCATTTCTAGATGGAATCCTATGCTCATTGGGAGTGTGCCCTCGAACAATGAGCCGATAATTGTTCACTAAGAGGAAAAGTGGTGTATTATCATAAAACTGGACTTAGATGCAGTTTTGACTTTGGTAGTGGATTCTGGACTTCCTGGGAAAGAGGTGAATTCTAGTACTACTTTTGATGGTGGAGGTGTAAGCCTTTGGATTCCCTTGTTGTTGATGCAGGTATTGTATCCTTTTATTTTTTGGTTGAGAAAATGTGCATATGTATACGCGTATTTTATTTTAAATATTGTAATGATATGGGTTATAAACTCCATAAACAATATGATTATTTGTTGGTCGAAGCAAATGTGTATGATTATATATGTGGTTGTTATTGTAATACCGTAATGAGTTGTGTTATAAAGCAATATTAAATAGTATGTTTGTCATGTTTCAGTAGGATGCTATTGTAAATATTGCAATGAGTTCTGTTATAAATCTCCATGGATAGTATGTTTTTCTTTCAGCAACTTTCTAGTTTATAGGTGTCATTGAACACCTAGGACAATGTTCCCCAAAGGGGGAGGTTTTTTAATAGCCCCTAATTAAATTTCCATGTAAAAGATATAAGACCAAGGTCATGGGACATGTATTCCAAGATGAATGGTGTGAAAAACATCCTAGTGGGTGTTCACTTCAATTCATTTATGGCTAAGGAAATTGGCAAAGTATTTGGAAAGGAAAAGAGGCATTTATTTACGAAAATAAAGGAAAATAGGAGAAAAGGATGGTGAAAGGTCAATATTTGCATGAGAAGGAAATTGAAGGAAAAATAATGGAAATTGAAGAAAATAGACGACTCAATGATGAAAAGGCTTCTAAGGATCATTTCATGGCCATTTTTTACAAGTTTTGGGGTGGAGCTCTCATTCTGTTCTCTCTCTCTCTCATACTCTTAGACACTTACAGTATTCTTGGAGCACTTTGGCATACTTTGGATTTGGAGAAAGAAAGCAAAAGAAAAGTGGGAATGCGCAAGGGGACAATAGGATCAATGACTACAACTAGATTTCTTTGTAGGTGTCGAGTTGCATGTATGATTTCCTTGCTAGTTTTGGAATGCATGGTACATGCATGTGGTTTCTTGGTTATGAGTTGTCACTGGCACGAAGGATTTCCTAGATTGACAGTGGTTTTTCCTAGCCATGCCATTTCTTAGATAGCCATGGTGTTGTGGGTTTTACCTTTTGTTTTTATGGTTCATGTTCATATTCCTTATGGCCGTGGTTTGAATTATTAGTTCTTGGAGCCTTGGTTTGACAAACACTTTGGAAGCCCTGTAACAACTTGGGTTGAGTTACTAGTCCTAGAAGCCTTGGTTGGACAAATGGTCTAGAGCCCTTGGTGGGCTGAGTTACTAGTCCTAGAAGCCTTGGTTGGACAAACGCTCTAGAGCCCTTGGTGGGTCGAGTTACTAGTCCTAGAAAACTTGGTTGGAGAAACAATTTCGATCCCGACGACAGATGTGGGTTGAGTTACTAGTCCTGGAAGCTGGGTTGGTACAAACGCTTTGAAGCTCTGGACAACTTGGATAGAGACCGATCAGATGATGGTCACTGTTATCCGAAAGTGAGGTGGAATCACTGGTTTAGGGTTGAGATGGTTTGGTCTCTGGACTCCCTAGTTTGGTTTTCTTGATTTATTCCATGAGATCCCACATTCATGCTTGGATTATGGTATGGGGGTGATTGGCTGAAAGCAATATTTTTTTCAACCCAATCTATGGTTGGGTGGTATGTGGAAGTCCTTGACTTGGTTGGCTTTTGCATATAAATAATAATAATCTTTCCTCTTGATTTTTATGAGAAAATGTGCTTGTTATTATGTGATTTTAATGGTTGTTTTATCATTGCTAATATATTGGTTATAAGCATGGTTTCATGACAGTTCGTAGTTATGGATCTTAACATGTTTGATTGATATATGAATGTATAATGAACGTATGACCTAATAGATGATAATGCAACTATGGTGAGAAGGCGTTAGACCATCTTGATGATTCTCAGATAAGTATGAGATCCCTATGTTCAGATGTGTAATTATGACTTCTAGATTACATGTTCATGATGGATTTGATGGAATGCCTTTTATTGTTAAGATGAGTTAGGTTAGGTCCTTGTTAAAGTTTGCATTAGAGGTGTTGTCTTCTTGTTATATATCATTTTTGAGATTTTCATTAAGTTCTGGGCCGAGGCCTGGGTCCTAGCCCTGAAAACGTGACTTAGATCTTGTGGTCACTCGAACAAAACTGGCTAAAAATGGTTGTAGTCTCTAGGAAGTAGGCCTGTGGGAGCGACTAGGGGGTTTCAGTCACATGGAGGCCTATTCATGGGAGCGATTGGGGGTTTAGTTTAGGGAAAATCTAAGTTAACTTAGGGGTTGGACACTTAGGGTGGTAGGTTATCTCTTGGGTATCTTGTAGCACCTCAGGGAGGTTTGTAAAGTTTTGGTTTGTCCGTTCCACTTCCTTAACTGTACTTAGGGAGTTGAATCATATCATAATAACTCTTTGTCACATATTTACCTTGGTGGACTAGTAATATCGGGTAAGTGCAGGAGGAGGGTGTTATAATGTCAACTATCATATTGCTTGACTACTTCAACTAGCTTTCCACACTTAATTGGAAGCAAATTTTTAGGAATCTAGTCCTTCGCTTTGATCAAGCAATTTTGAGCACAACCACCTTACCTATTCTCTCTTGCACATGGAGCACTTAGCTCTGATACCATTTCAAACTAACGATAATGCAAAAATATCCAATGAATATTCATTAAAATGAAATGTATTTATTACATGGAGAATATGTGTGGGCTATCAGTTTTCCCGACCAACTATCCATTACTAAAACTAATTTCAAACCTAATTACTTTTTACCATGGCCCTGAAGGATTAATGCATCTAGAAATAATAAAAAATAATTTGCAATGTAATTATTTACTTGGTGCACTAGTCGAAACCATTGGAATGGTTTCCTTGTGCTCCTCTTCTAGTAGAGGATTATCATGTATGACATTATCTACCATTAAAAGCAAATGATTTATAAATATACAATCGTAAATAAATAAGTACAAAATTGTTAAGTAATTGATTGTTATACAACCATATTATCATTGCATGCCTCATTATTTAGCAATATCATGGGGTTAGACCCCACTATCATGGGGATGCATGGGAGCACTAGGTTATGGCTGCAATCCACTATCAATGGATTGGTAATTGATATTGTTTCTACCCTACTTAAAACAAATCAACAAATTAAATTTATGGACGATATCAAACATGATTATATTTTATAGGTAATGAAAGGTTAATATGGATTGATTTTTATTTACCATGTCCTTCAAATTGTATCTTGGTGTTTGTCCCATGCTTACTAGGTGATCAACAACAAATTGAAATCCGGACTTGAAACCAAGCTGGAGGTATTCCTCTATGGCTTTGGTTCTGAACTCATCACCCTGCATTGCATAGGAGTATTTATTTTTATGATTGGCTATCACAATTACCAGAAACTTGGAAGGTGATATAACAAATAATATCATTAATATGTTTTGGTACTTACAACTCATGCTTGCAACTTTGAATAGTCACCTTGGCCTAGTTTGTTCTACCCATGTTTCTAAAGCATTTCCTTGGTGGTTTTGAAGTGTTAGGGAGCCTATGAAAATTTTCAATTATGTTATATACCACAATTTTATTTAAAACTAAATAAAAATTAAAACTATTGAATTCAAAATGTAATTTACCTTGGTGCACTAGGAGGTGTTTTTCCTTCCTTTTTCATTTTCTTCTCAATTGCATCGTTAATGAGGGCCTTCCATTCCCTTTGAGGAATCATTGGTGGGCACTCATACCTAGTGTTCTTTTGTAGGTGAACCATATACATGTCCCATTCATATTTCAAATATGTGTCAGTTGCAGAGGTGACCCCACTTTTATTGGAGGTATCCACCACAAATAGACCTTCAAGGTAGTCCATATGCTCTTTCTTAAGGTTGGAATTTTGGGAATTCCACCTTGTGCATATGGTGGGCCTAAAAATGAACAAAAATTTGTTGTTCGTGATTTTATAAAACAAATTGTTTCCTACATGTGAGAAGATATGATCATTAGTTTGAACATAATAATATAGATGATTTATGTTTGATATAGACAACATGAAACAGTTAAAACATTAAAAAAACTAGTATTTTTGGTTTTTTTATTGGAATTCCTTCCTCATTCACCAAATATGTGCATGGAATTTTCCCCGTGTTGGTAACACATGAGGATCCATGAAATGAACCATAGTGTCATCAATAGGGTAACTTCTATAACCACCTCCAGAGCCTGGTTGTGTGTTTCCTTGGGGGGCATGTACTTATGGGTCCCAACTAAAGGTGTTGACTTAGTCTGACTATTGAGTCTATGAATACTCGAAGGTAGAGGAACAAATAATGTCATAGGTGTATGCTGGCTTGTGGTGGTCAGATGGTGTAGTGTCTTTGCCAAAAGATCTTATATAAGAAAGAAAATTCTTTCTCGATTAGATAATATAAAAGTTAAAAAACAAACTTTCATAATTGAACTTATGACATTAAAAATCTCTTTAAAATATGGTTATTACCTAATATCTTTGAAGATATTTCCTCAAGCTACTAATCATGTCTTTAATCTTAGGTGTTTGATCTCTAATGCGAATCAAACGAACAAGTTCTTTGTTTGCCTTAACCAAAATCGTATTGATTGTTATGATTGAGTTAGGGGAATTTAAAAAATCGACCTCGTCAACCCAATCATCACCATCATGTCCCCCAAACTACTTATTTCAATGAAAGAAACATTATTTCAATTATTTAAACAAATATTCAATTTCACATTAAATGTAAATCAAAATTGTTAATCATTTACCTGTTCTGACTGTGCTGGCACTTTTCCATGATCAACTTGCCACATTATAATATAATTTTTGGTATAATAAATCAAATAAAGACCAAATTTGGACTCTGGTTGGATGGATCATATATACACATTCTTATAAAATGTTAGTCATATATTCATTTATTTACCTCTCAAAAATTGAAACTGATTATATATATATATATATATATATATATATATATATATATATATATATATATATACATATACATATACATATACATATACATATACATATACATATACATATACATATACATATACATATACATATACATATATATATACATATACATATACATATATACATATACATATATATATATACATATATATATATATATACATATACATATATACATATACATATACATATACATATACATATACATATACATATACATATACATATATATACATATATACATATATATATACATATATATATATATATATATACATATATATACATATATATATACATACATATATATATACATATATACATACATATATACATATATATATACATATATATATATACATATATATATATACATATATATATATATACATATATATATATACATATATATATATATATATATATATATATATATATATATATATATATATATATATATATTTTGATAACTTAGTCATATGATGTTCGTTGGCCATGAAATTTTGATAGCAGGTAGCTGAAAATCACATCCAGACACCCACCAAACTTCAACATCAAATTCATTTGTTTTATCTCCAAAAAGGTGAAAATAATTAGGACTATTGTCCAAAAAATAGGTGAGATTCTCTTGGCATGCTTGAAAGAAAACCATTTTTATCTCTCCCAAGGAAAAAGGAACCAATTGGAGGAGGAATGTGAATGGCCATCAATGCTAGAATATAAAGAGGCAATTCAGGGATAGACCATGGAACTAGTTCTTTCATAAGAACAACAACACCATCTTATTCTTAGAAATAACAACAACATAACAAGTATTTGTCATTTATGATACTTATTTTAGTCTATTTTATATTTTTTTTCAAGCTACTTATTTTTCTAATTGTATTGTTCAATGGTTAGAACTCACATTTTTAGCATATGTATCATTTTCCATTATGAAAAAACCTTTAATGATGAAAATTCTTTGGGGTGCCATTATACCCTGAGATGTTAGAAAACCAATGTTCTAGTTGGAATTTCTTGGCAAAAATAGAAAAGGTAAAAAAATATTAGAAATACATTCCAATGGTAAAAACCCCTTTTCGGACTTTAAATATGGATTGAAAGATTTATCTTTTTGAGAATCTCTTTAGTCTTTCCTCAAGATGGATGATTCTACTCTACTCTAGTAGTTCAAATTTTCATTCTATATACATATAGCTTATTGAATATGGTGTTATTTTCACTAGCTATGATATTGATGATTTTAACACCAATAAATAATATACATTGGATTTTATTTATGGAAAAAATAATGGATTTTAAAAAATCAATTAGATTGAAAATTATGAATTTAATTCTAATGAAAACCCAAGTCAAAAACCTATAAAATGTGGCTCAGTGATGCAGATAGTATTCAATGATCAAAGCATCTAAAATATGGCATGCTCATGAGAAAAAGGGGACTCCTTCAATATCATTTCCATATTAAGCCTTGGTCAAGCACCATTTATAAATGATGTAGATTGTTTAAACCTATTCGAGCATTAGATCCAAATTTTAACATGCATATTTTCTTTTCAAACATCAAATATTTCCATTGCTTTCCCCCAACATGACTTGGAAGAGGCTGGAGGTTTTTTCCCATTTTTTCCCTATCTTCTAGATCTTCCTCTTCTTCTTCCTAGGCTCATAGCTACTAGTAGTTTTACTTTCACTATATGAGGAAGGAGGAGGAGGAGGTGACAAATTGCACATCTAATTGAAAATATTGTGACAAATTTACATAAGATTATTATTATTCTAAATGATAAACATAAAATATAAGAATAATTAATGAGATGCTACATAGCACCCCCATAATAGAAATCCTTTTATCTATTTTATTCAAGTGGTAATTTATCAACAACTCTTCTCTTGTAGCTATTGATTTTATTGCACATGTGAATACACAGTTTCCTTCACATCCGTCAAATATGCAATTGGGTTGCTTATTTGCTGTCTCAGATTGCGTATTGTTTATAAACCTTGCAATATTCCTCGATGTTTTTGTTATTCCATCAATATACATAGACACTCTTTTATTTTATCGTTGTATCTTAGCTATATATTATTTGCAGCCACTTTGTATCTTTGCATATCTTGTGTATATTGCCACATCCAATCTTTGTAATTGTAATAGGGTCTAACATACTCCATAAATTCAGTTAATCCACCATAACAAACCTTTATTCCATCCATGGAAAATAACCCCAAACCATGTAACCATGATGAATCAATGCAATGTATCCTCTCATTGAGACAAAAATAAATGTTTACTTGAGGAAGGTCCTTAGGTACCTATTGATTCACTAGATGTTTCAATGTCATCTATGCTCTCAACACCATAAGAACATGACCCCCCCTTCAGCAAGAGAAATTTACATGCATCTATGGAATTTTCTTTTGATATTCTCACCTCTAGTTAATATTTTCCTATTAGATTTACTATATGTCTGACTTCCCTCCACTCTACCTGAACTTCCCTCACTCGATCAAGACAAATCTAATAGGTAGTTGTTTGGTTGTACATACAGTCCATCAAATGAGAGAATACTTTAGAGAATTGATGGCATGTAGCATGCCAATGTGCACATATTATCCCCCATTTGTAACTATAATTTAGTATTCAATGTTTCATTTCTCGGGTATTTAGTGCACATACGACGATCTCCAAACAACAAAAATATTCAACTGAATCAACCATCATCGCATCAACCAAACATGTGCATAACTAGGAGATATAAAATACATATTAAATTATTCATGTAAACAAATAATGGGATTGTTGTCCTACCCAAAATCGACCCTCATACATATGCATTCAATAACTAGATTGATGCCATGAGAACATTTAGGGAAATCAAGCTTCTCAGGAAGCTCACCTATGATAACATAATTACCATGAAGGAAATCAGGATCCCTATTGGTAGGTATAAAAATCAAGGATGTTTATCTAGTTTATGATCTCATGAATGCTAACCTCCACAATATCATTAAGTTTTAACAAGCCCTTACTCATGATCATTGATAATACTTCATCTACTAGGTAGGTAAAAAAGGGGTAAATTGATGTTTTTGTGGGTTTGAATGGATGGGTTTTCTTTCTTTGTTGCTTGTGTCATTTAAAATATATAATAACTTTTATATATTTAATTAATTTATGTGACTAAAAATATTTTGGATTCACCAGAGCTTGAAGCTACTCATTGCTCAGAAGCCACAAGCTATATTTGATTCACAATTACTATGAGATGGATATGCATCAATCATAAACAAGGGTGTAGCAGTTTGCAAGTGTCAATGGACTATGTATAGAGGTCTATATATAATTTTGTGTGGTTCTCCATTCAATCCATCTCTAGATTGACTAAGGTAACCATGTTACTCTTCCTATGTTGACTTTGTCTACTTGAATCTGTAGCCTATGAACCTTTGTGATGAAATAATTATATGATCGTGTATTGTCCATTACAACAACATCGTCAAACCATCATATAGTTTCAAAATACATTATATAACTAACCTTTGTAAACATTCTCAATAATTCTGGGTTTTGTAATATGATCTAAGGGATCACTTTTTTTGGAATCCCACCCACGTGTACAAAGGTTGGTTTTAATAGAAACAAAGGTATGAGAGAGAAAATGGTTGTAAAAAAATAAGCCCTTGATAAATTGAATAATTAGATTGGAATGAGTAGGAAAGGTGTAATAGAGTTTTATTGGGATTAGCAATATAGGTACAATCAATAAGAAATCTAGCACATTCATTGATTACTGAAAATAAGAGGATAATACATCCTTGTAGTGAATTTTGAAGCACTAAGTACCTGGAATGATCCTAGAATAAGTTCATATCTATAAAAAGTCATTAATTCTAGGAAAATGGAGGGTATATAATGATTCAATGATCTACAAAGATCAAGAATCTATACCATAATGAGAATATGTAAAAATACAATGATATATAGTTGAAGGATGTACAACAAACCAAGGATCTATAGAAAACTGAGGATTTGTAGTAGGTTGAAAGTGTTACAATATAGTTGACGAAAATAATTCCTATCTAAGAAAACCAGAAGTATTCATGCTAGTATCAACCACTTGTAGTTTTCTTGGTGGATAGGGCTATCGAAAATAGTAGAAATCATCAAGGGGAAAGATGATCTGTAGCAATCACGATTCTTAAATAGGATACAAAATAGTGGTTCTATGATGGATGTTAATATAAAGAAGGAACATTTAGCTCCAATCAAACAAAATATTTAAGCAATCTAAATAGACATGACTACATTTTTCATGGGTAAAACAAATAGACAAAATTGTTAAATTGTAGCAAGAAAAGGCTTCATTTGACTTGTGCCTTAGTCAAATGGAGAATTTAAAAATTCCACATCTGCAGGATGACTTGAGTTGCAGTTAGCATGAGTGACATGGTGAAGTCACTTAGTTAAATTAGTCAATTCAAGTTTGTGGGCTAGAAGTAGAGTTTTTCAAGTGTTGATTGCTAAAATATAGAAATCTAGTGGAGTTATAGTTAGTGAAACTCAATTATTTTAGCTCTAGCCATGAATAGAGTCAGTAGGAGTTCAGTCAAGTATTTGTAACTATTGTTAACTCACTGATCTCTCAGTTAACTAGTAAATTTATTAAAAAGAGCCCTATTCATGCATGAAATTTCATTTTCATAGTTTGAGTGGAGGAAAAGGCATCATTGTAATTATCAATTATATCCTAGTTGAGTGTACAGGTTTTTCATTAGAGCAGGTGATCAATTCCTCATTGATTTGCGCAAGGAAATAGAGAATTCTCCTATTTTTAAGGAGCTAATTTCCTCAAGGATTGCATAAGGAAATAGGAGGAAGGTTGAGGCCTATTTTGGCTAAGTGTTGGTCAGAGCAGGTCAGAGATCAAGAGATCAGTATTGTAGTACAAGTTATGCTTCAAGGATTGAAGTAGTCATTATAATAGATCCATATTCTCATATGATTTAATACAAAATAGAGGAGGGGTTTTTCCTAGTTAGGTTTCCTAGGAAAAATATTGTGTTCATTGTGATTTAATGATTTCATGTGTTTCTATCATATGTTTTCCTTTATGTAGATTGAGCAGAAGAAATTTGTGACTACTGTTTTCAGTATGAATTCATTAGAAGCTGTAAATTTCGAGCTATTTCTACATGGTATTAAAGCTATTGAAGACTACATAGAAACCAATTTCTAGATATCCTCTCTGAAAAAAATTATTTGTAGAATTTTTGGTGTTGATCTCCTTCAGTGTAGGAACAATGTCTTTCAATGGATTGAGGCTTGAGTATGCATTGGAGGGCCCCTCGAATTTGTGTGCTTGGAAATACAGGATGGAAGTTGTCCTAGATGATAATGGAGTATGGGAATACACACAAACTGATATTCCAAAACCAAAAACATCAAATGCACAAGAACTTGCTCAGTGGAAGAAAGACAGAGAAAAATCCAAGAATATTATTATGGAGGGTGTGAGGGATCATGTGGTTTCAAAATTTCATGGAAAGGAGAATCCATTTTCAATGTGAAACTCTCAAAGATCTATTCCAAATCAAAATTGATGCCAGGAAATTGGCATTGAGAGATAAACTCAGGAGCATTCAAATGTAGAAAATTGAAACCATTCCTCAATACCTATCTACATTCACTTAGGTTTGAGATGAACTTGGAGGAGTAGGATAAAATGTGCCATCATTTGAACTTCTGAGCTTAGCACTCCTTGGCCTTCCAAAGTTCTAACACAACTATTAGGATTCAATTAATGGAAGAGAGAAGATACCATATTGGGAGAGACTTTGGTCTCATCTGGTGAAGGAGGAGATGAGAAGAAATAGTAGAGATGGTGTCACATCCAACTTTGAAGAGGAATAATTTTTTTCTCTAGCAAGAAAAGGAAATAAGGCCCAAGGTAAGGTAGAATCCAGCTAGAACCATGGCAAGAAGAAATACCTTAGTAAAATTAAATGTTTTCACTACCATGAATATGGACACTATGCAACCAAGTGTTCTCACAAGATATCCAGTAAGAAGCCCGCGAGAGAAGAAGGAGGATGTTCTCACATTACAATTCGAGTTGGATTTCACCCTCATTGCATGCATGGAAAGTATTGTACGAGGTAGTCTATGGTACTTAGATTTTGGTGCTTCATTTCATATGACATGAAGTAAGGAGTTCTTCAGCAGCCTGGAGGAGAAGGACCTACAATTACACATAGAACTTGGAGATGATGGGAGGTATAGTACCAAAGTAATTGACATTTTCACCTTTAAGAGGGATTCAAGCTCGTAGCTTTACCTAAAGAATGCAATGTATGTGCCTGGTCTAAAGAAAATTTATTTTTAGTAGTGGTACTTGAAGACCATGGATATGATGTGGTGTTCAATAAGGGGAAAACTTATCTGAAGCATGTTTCTACTGTAAAAGTAAATCAAATTGGTGTTTAGGTTAATAACCTATACAAGCTAGGGGTGGATGCATGCACTGCATTGTGCAGAAAAGTAGACCATGTTCAAGGCTGAGATGTTAGAGAGCTCTAACATAGGAACATGGGGCACCTACACCATGGAGCTTTGAAAATAATGCAACAAATCACCACTAGACTTCCAAAATATACCCTTGATCAACATGATGTGTGCAAGGGATGCACTCTTTGAAAATATGTCAAATTATCCTTCCAAGGATGAGATAGAAGAGTTCGAGCCATCTTGGAGAAATTTCATTCAGATGTGTGTGGACCATTTTATACAGTCTTAGTTGCAAAGAACATGTATTATTATATTTTTGTAGATGAATTTTCCTGCAAATGTTTGATCTATTTTATGAAGGCGAAAGATGACGTTTATTCGAAATTTGTTGAATTTAAAGCCTTAGTTGAAAATGAGGGTAGACAAAAAATTAAATCTGTGAGAAGTGATAATGGAGGAGAGTATGTATCTTGTTCCTCCAATAATAATGTGCCAAGGAGGGTATTATAAGGGAGTTGAATTCACCTCACAACTCACATCAAAATGGGGTTACAAGAGTAATGTTGCATGATTAGGGATTGCCACTGTACCTATGGCCAGAAGCATGTAATACAATTGTTTATTTCCAGGATACGAGACCTCACAAGATTCTTGTAATGGTCACACCTGAAGAGGATTTCTTTGGGAGGAAGCCAGACATATCCCACTTTCACATTTTTGGATCCATGGTAAGTTTTTGTGTCTCCAAAGATAGCAGGAAAAAGTTGGAGCCTACTAGAGAGAAGGGGATATTTGTAGGATACGCAGAGACACCTCAGATTTACTTTGTGTATATGCCTTCACTCAGGATGACTGAGATGAGGAGATATGTCATATTTGATGAGGATAAGGCCATGAGAATATCTCTATAGTGAGAGATGAGCATTCCACCAGAGGAGGAGCTTTTAGCTCCAAAGGAGGAGCCCTAGTTAGATCCATAAAATGTTGTGGAGTAGCCACATATGGAGGAGCCCTAGTCAGATCCATAAAATGTTGTGGAGGAGCCACATATGGAGGAGCAGAGAGGAAGTAGAGTAGAGGCACCCACTCACGCGAATCCTTCCCAAGAAGGGAGGAAGAGAATCAGGGAGGTAGACAAGTTGGTGTAGGATGCTCAAGAGCATGTTGAAGCTCCTAGCTCCTTGCACAGAGAGAGGAGATCGCTAGTAAAATATACCGAATATATGGCACTCATGATAGAACTGATTGATTATGAGCCTTCTTCATTTGATGAAGCAGTTTCCCATTAGGTGTGGGTAAATGCCATGGTGGAGGAGTATACCTCCATCATGAAGAATGATGCTTAGGATTTTGTTCCTAGACCTAAGGGAAAATTTGTTATTGGATCTAGGTGGGTGTATAAGGTGAAACATGTAGCTGGTGGCAGTGTTGAGAAGTACAAGGCCATATTTATGGCCAAAGGCTTCTCACATGTAGCGGGAGTTGATTATGAGTAGATATTTTCCCCTGTGGCAAGATATTCTTCTATTAGTACCATACTTGCATTGGAATCACAAATGGGGTGTAAGATCCATCAAATGGATGTTAATACTGCCTTCCTCAATGGAGTGGTTGAGGAAGAGATCTGCATTGAGCCACCGAGGTATTTGAGACATTTGACAAGGATACACAAGTGTAGACTCAGGAGAGCCCTTTATGGTCTCAAGTAGGCGCCTCATCCTTGGTACACTCACATAGATTCCTATCTTAGTGGATTGGGCTTCACTAAGAGTGAAGCGGAGGCCAATCTCTACTACATTTTGGTAGATGGCAATTTTCTCATCTTAGTCCTGTGTGTAGATGATTTAACACTGATAGGAGATGAGAGGTTTATCTAGTCTTGCAAGGAGGACCTTGCGAGAGAGTTTGAGATGAAGGATATGGGCTTGATACACTACTTCCTTTGTTTGGAGGTGTGGCAGGGGGATGGAGAGATATTTGTTGGTCAGGGGAAGTACACCTATGAAATTCTTCAGAGATTCCATATGCAGGATTGCAAGCCCATGGACAATCCTGTAGATATTAACTAGAGGAAAGAGGATGCTTCTAGAGGAGAGGCAATAGATGGAACCATCTATAAACATTTGGTGGTGTCCTTAATGTACTTGGTGAACACAAGGCCCGATATTTATTTTTTAGTTAATCAACTTAGTCAGTCTATGGTGGGGCCTACCAAGCTTCACTGGAAAGAAGCAAAACATGTTCTTAGATACCTCAGAGGCACGATATATTTTGGTTTATGGTATACGAAAACAAATGGAGTGAAGCTCCAAGGCTTCATAGGTTGGGCGGGGAGTACATCAAATAGGAAAATCACATCGAGATCTATCTTCAGTGTTGGGTTAGCAACAATTTTTTGGTATAGAAGGAAACAAAGATATGTAGCACTCATCTCAGTAGAGGCTGAGTGTATGGTTTCTAGTTAAGCAACAAGTGAGGCTATTTAGATGAGGAAGATCTTGGTTGATACCTTTAGTCAGGGTATGGAGCCGACATTGATACACTGTAATAATCAGAGTTGTACCAAACCCTATGAAAATCCAGTGTTTCATGATAGGTCCAAGCATATAGACATCAGGTACCAACACATGAGAGATTGTGTGTAGAGGAGGATCATCATGTTAAGGTACATTCCTACAGAGGAGCAAGATGCAGACATTTTGACAAAGGCTTTATTAAGAGGAAATTTCAAGTTCCATAGGAGAAGGATTGGGTGGTTGAGAACCCTTTTCTTGCTAAGAGGGAGTGTTAAATTGTAACAAGAAAAGGCTTCATTTGACTTGTGCCTTAGTAAAATGGATAAATTTGAAATTCCACATCAACAAGATGACTTGAGTTTCATTTAGTAGGAATGATATGGCCAAGTCACTTAGTTAAATCAATCAATCCAAGTTTGTGGGGTAGAAGTAGAGTTGTGCATGAGTTAATTACTAAAATATAGAAATATAGTGGAGTTATAGTTAGTGAAACGAAGTTATCTGAGCTCTAGTCATGAATAGAGTTAGTAGGAGTTCAATTGAGTAGTTGTCACTATTGTTAACTCACTTATCTCTTAGTTAACTAGTCAATTTACTAAAAATAGCCCTCATCATGCATGCAAATCGAATGGCCTAGTTTGAGTGGAGGAAAATGAATTATTATAATCATCAATTGTATACTAGTTTAGTGTACATGTTTTGCATTGGAGTGGGTGATTAATTCCTCATGGATTTTCTCAAGGAAATAAGGAATTGTCCTATTTTTTAGGAGTTGATTTCCTCAAATAATACACAAGGAAATCATAAGAAGGTTGAAGCTTATTTTGGCTAAGTGTTGGTCAGAGTAGGTCATAGGGTAGGAGATAAATATTGCAGTGTAGGTTGTGCTTCAAGGATTGAAGTATTCATTGTAATAGGTAGATATTATCATCTAATATAAACAAAACAGATGATGTGTTTTTCCAGTTGGGTTCCCTAGGAAAAAAACTGTGTTCATTGTGATTTAATGATTTCATGTGATTGCACGTGTTTCTATTGTATGTTTTCCTTTCCAGATATTAATTAGAAGAAATGTGTGTCTATTTTTAAGCCTAAATTCATTAGTAGCTACAAATCTTGACCTATTTCTATAGAAATATTAAAAGGAAAGGAATTTCCTCACAATAATTGTTTTGTGCTTCCCTTTTCTCATTATCATTCATTTGTAAACATCATCTTCCAACAAGATGGGTATATATCGAATATATCTAAATTTTCCCCAAAGGGAATTATATATATATATATTTTTTTTTTCCAAAACAATACTAGCAAGAGATTTATTTTCTAGTGTCACTAATTCTTGTAATTCCTCAAATAAGTTTTCACTATGGAAATGATTTCTTCCTTCCCCTATCTTCCCCTTATTTTAGTTTATATATGTGTGGGTGTTGTGTGTGTGCTTTTGAAAGAGAAATATGTTGAATGTACATATGGCATAACCTCTATAGTAATGACCTCTAGATGTGAACGAATAACAAGATCCCATAAGAGGGAATCCTTAGACTATGACTTTTGATATAACTTCAAGCAATGGCCATATGAAATAAGAGGGATACGATGTTCATCAATAATATGTATCTTCAACAATTTGTTTTTATAAACATTGTATAATTTATACATATTACAATATTGTCAGTAACTCCAAGGGTTATTTTGAAATCCTTCAATTTATAATACAAGGGAGACCCAATCCCCACCTAATTTTTTTTTCTTAATGGACATGTCATGCCACTTATCGGTCTAGTGCAAAGAATATTAATGAATTTAATTAAGCTTGTTGATGATTTTGGGAGGCCTTTTAGGTGTTTTCTATTAGTTGTTAGATACTAGACACTATACATAAATAGATATATCAATGAATATGTAATGAAGGATAAATAAAAAGATAAACAATGATTAGCTGGAGTAGATTCAACCATTTGACTACTATAAAGAAACATAGGAAGAAGGAATGCAAAGTTAATAGATTAACCTTCCCCAATATTTATATTCATTGTTGAATTATGTGTTTTCATGTGTTCTTTCTAAAATGTAGTGCCTGTTATGAATGCATGTTGAAATCTTTCTTTCAACACTTTAGAACCATTGCCTCCATTTTATTTTTGTGACAATAACAATGAATGAGAGTGGTTCAACCTAAGCAAAATGTTGAGACCAAGAAAAACATGCAAATTGGAATGATTACTCATGGATGTCCATCAATTACTGCTATAATTTTTTAATTGGAAAAAATATATATAAAATATTGCAAACAAAAATGAGGTAATTCATAAAGTGCTTATGATTTATTAAATTAATGAATGGTTCTATTTAAGAATAAGCACATGTGCAATTTTGAGTTCACACTCCAAAAAAATGAAACATGGGTATCATTCTTGTGCCTATAAGCCTCACTTTTGAGCTTTTGATAGTTACTTTTATCATGTTGATTGCGTGATTTAGTGTAAATATACTTGTTGAATGCCTAGTGAATATAAACATACATTGAGACTAATGAATGCTGAAAAGTTAAAGGTATGACTTAAAAGTTGTAGAAGGATTTAATTTATATGATATTATTTTGGTATGTAGTGTGCAATGCTTCCTCTAGCAGTTGCAAGTGCATAGTGGATACTTTAGACACCGTGAAAGACAAAATGTATGTTTTCCATGAATTTTGGAGCTCCAAAATTTCGAACTAGATGTCAGTCCAATCTTATTCAATCCCTCATTCACTACTTCTTTGTTTGTTATATCATAGATTAAACTTTATGGTATTCTATAAATTTCACACACCAAACTCTTCTCTCATCGATTCTTTTTATTCTCAATGGAATTGAAACTATAATAAGAGGTCGAGGACATGAGATGATGAGAAAATCCTTTCTTTATATAAAATTTACCATCACATTATCCAATATCAACACACATTAGACATAGAGAAACTAGATCAATTCATGTCACACAATTATATTTTTGGGTATGAGGCATCAATAGATGAAATAAGATCATACTCTACAAAGAATAGGCATCCCAATACATTAACGAGTCTCACTGGTGCAACTACATCAATGCCTTACTATCCCTAGTATTTTTGGGGAATGTGTTGGTCTTTAAGCATAATGAAAGTGGGTTGTTCAAGTAGCAGTTGATGTTGACATTGCTGCCAACACTTCAGCTAAGTGTGGGGAGGATGTAGGTGTATAATATCAGGCTATGAAAATATTAGATATTGTTTATACCTTCAAGCTTTAGGAATTACCATCTTTTGACAAGAAGCAATTTATGGTATTTATTAACGGACACATAAAGAATCTTGATACCAAATTGTTAGAGAAAATCTAGTGTTAACTTAAGAAAAACATGAAAGTGGCTACCAAGTGTATTGTTTCTTAGTTGAGTAATCATTCACGATTTTTACAAGAGAGCATGGATGATTATAGCCATATGGTTTTTGCAGACTATAAGGAAAGGGCTACTAATCTGATATTTTTATACTTCACTAATGACTAGAAGAAAATGTCAAGTATTCATCAATCGATGTGAAAAGAAGAAAAATAACTACAAAACAAATGTGTATGTTGTGGTTAAAATTATATATAACTTAGGAAATGTTGTAGTCAATTAGAGGAAGTAACATCCCTCTTGAAAAGAAGATAAGGAGATAGACAATTGTAGGTAGCATTAGAGTATGAAATTGAATAGATGTGTGAAGCTATAAGTTGTTCATAATATTGTTGAATCTATTGTTGGTGACATTACTGTCTCAAATTATCAATTGGTTTAGTTTGGTTGACTTGGGATGAAATCAATCAGCTAAGATACTGGTAAAATCAAGACTAGTGTTCACACATCCACCATTGGAAGGATACAAGAAGATTGGTCATCCCAAATGCTTGTGAATGGAAGTATTTTTGAGTTAACTTTGACCAACTTTCAAATATTTCTATACATGGTGAGCTCTCCCTTATTTTCAAAATTTGTTAGATTTGAGATCTAAGAAAGAGGATGTGGGAACTATTAAGCAATGGAAGTCTCAAAAAGAAATTGTCTTTAAAATTTATAAATACTTGGGATCGAATGGATTGAATGAGAAAATTTAAATTGAATTCTAGATTTATCCTCAAATCTAAAGTGAGTAGTTAAAGAGGTGTTTTATCTTGTTCAATTAATGGATTGATTTGAAACAATTGAACATGTTCCACCATTAAAGGCGAAGGTTAAACCATCTAGGGAAACAGGGGGGCATGGAGGAAAGATAGAGAAGTTCACTTAGTAACATGGATCCAGGCCAACAACCCATCACCTACACCCAACAACAAAGATCTTATTATGTTAGCTAGGACATGAAAGAAAGATAGAGAAGGTAACTTAGTACATGGTATATTGGTCAAAAACTCGCCATACATTGCCGTAGATATAGACCTAATAGGGTTAAACCCTAAAAAATATTAGAGGGACAGATAAACCCTAATAGGTATTTATCACCTTTCCAAGGAAAATTAAAGGAGGAATAGGGATCTATCTTATTCATCTAAAAAAAATCACAAGCAAGCAAAGAACATGAATTATGGAGAAAGAAAGGGGAATTAGTGCTTACCACCAACTCTTTATCAATAAATGTATAAACAACTTTCCTCTATTCCACCACTTGCAGAACACCTTCCAACTCAATCCCTTCTGTGCCACCACTCGTGCTCTATGATTGCTCTCTTGTAATACTCTACTAGTGCTCTCATCCTCCACTTATTTTGGACACAATGCCTTTTTGAATGCTCAATACAATGCCTAGAGATCTATTATATATAATATATTATATATTATACATAAAATATTATATATTATACATAATATATTATATATTATACATTGTATATTATATATTATATATTAATATTCAAAATTTAAATAACAATATAATTTTTATTTTATTTTTATAATTATAATTTGATTTTATTTTTTAATGGCGATAAGGCTATGTGTTAGTTGTATTATGGTTAGGGGTGATAATGATAAATGATTTATAGTGATTAAGGGTTATACATATTACTAGTTAAGGTTTAAGGGATAGGGATTCTATGGTTTAAAGGTTACAAGATTAGGGGATACATGATAATGGTGGGGGGACATGTATGAAAGGTAAAAGGTGACATGGTTATAGGATATGTCTTAGTGAGTATGATGTAGATGGTTTATGGGTGATACACATTGTTAGTTAATAGTTATAGGGGTTATAATATAACGTTTAGAGTGAATAGAGGTTATTACAGTCATGTTGACGGTGATGGACCTGCCAACATTTAGGGGATCTCCCCGGTAAAACGTCCCAACTAGATCTCAGACCATTTGGAGTAGGAGTCCCACGAGTCGGTGGTAGTGCAATGCCCTAACAACGGTAGCGCATAGAGATAAGCATGATAACTTTGGGCTAAAGCAAGTGTGTGACCTTGTAGCAAGTCAAGTGAGAGGCATGGGGGGTTCTAACACACAGAGGGAAAAAGGAAGTGTGCCCCTGTTGACGTTGATGGACCCACCAACATGTCAAGGGATCTTCCCAGTAAGAAGTCCCAATTAGACCTCAGACTGTTTGGTGTAGGAGTCCTAGCAGTGGGTCATACAGTAATGCCTTGACCGCAGTTTCGCACAGAGGCAAGTAAGATATCCCTGTTGGTAGCAAGGGTGTGACATATGCGGTAATTCAAGGAAGGTGCATGAATGGTCCTACCACATAGAAATTGAGGTGAGTGCACCCCTTGGAAACATGTGATAGCACGGAGTTAAGAAGGGAACACATGGGAAAAGATGCATCACAACATGGAAGGCAAGTTTGCTAGCAATCCAAAGTGATGGTTAAACCAAAAACATATTTCAGAAAGATTCATACATACATATACAGAAATATCTACACATACATGCGTAAGCAAACAAATACATATGTCATTTAGAGTACTTAAGATAGCTAACATACAATACAACATATGCATGAAACATGCTGGCTTTGTTATATTAAGAAGTGTAAGTTCCAGTCATACAATATATCCACGTCCAACCACTAGTTTCGACAACGCAACATTACAGTCACAACCACCTGCTCCTCCAAAGAGATATTCTAGATCTGCGTTGTGGAGAAGCTAAGGCTCATTACAATACTGTCCAATATTTCTCTAAGATATTCCTATTGGAAGCTTGGCTGACCAAAAGCCTATACAATGAGTTATGAGGGACTATTTATAGAAAAGGGTGGGGTGACCCTTGACATTCCCCTTTGATACCATTCATCTATCCTCATGACTCTTCAACTACTCTATGACTGTTACATTCAACTATCGACACTTGAACTTCCACTTGACAAGATGTTACATTACAATGCACATGTGCCCATGTGAGACAAAATGGCTTAAGCAAGCCATGCAAGACATCACTAACACTCAGACTATTGTGGTGAGACCATCTCTTTGACATCCTTGTGATGTTCGAAGGTGGTGAGCTGATGCCAAGCTTGGTCATTCGTGATGGTGTTCATGCGCTCAATGGTGACATCTTTTTGAAGCAAACTATTTCCTTCGTTGCGTCCGTGTGCACTGATATGGCTCCTCTATCCAACTCGTCTAATAGCATGCGCATAGTCGTCTTGGGTGTGACCAAACAGGAAATATGTTAATGCATAGTGTATACGTTGCTTTCGTAGCATGTGCTAGTGGTCGTGCGCATCAACTTGTCAAATACATGTACAGCTCTAATTGGACTTGCTTCTTATCTTCGCCTCGGTGAGTGTGCCCAATGGGTGGGATCACATGTATGCACACAATGACATGCATGCTACTGAATTCCCTTACATGCGATCAACAACACTACTCACCTTATCTTCTCTGTTCTAGCTGCTGGGATGGATCTATAGCTTATATGGGTGTAGTTTCATTTGTCTGTGCATGTTGCGCCCCCTGCTGCAGCTCATTCTCTCGTCTGTGTAGTTCTTGTTCTTCCTTGAGTTGCTGCTTTAGCACATGCACCTCGTTCTCTGTTTCTCTCTACCTTCACCCGATCTTCGTCTTGTCGCGCTGTCACCTCATAGCCTCAATCTCCAAAGTTTCTTTCGTCATGAGTGGATCTACTTTGAACTTGCATCTTTGCTTCACCTCTATGCTGTCAACAACCTTCTTCTTGCACTCGCTGGATGTGGGTGTGCTTCCTTCTGCTGCTGTTGATTGTGCTACTCGCTGTGATGCTGTTTCCATCTTATCTTGATGTCCTTGTCTACAAATCATTTGATGTCTTCATAGGTAGGAAAGCTCATAGACACTTGCTTGGCTGCAACCTAGTGAGCGCCAGTATTGCAACAAGGATGCTGCAACTCCTGGGCTACCAGATTTACTTATCAATCCGGGGTTCATACAAACTTGGAGGTGACAGTGCTATATGCACAAGTAGAAGTGAAGGTCTTGCTTGTTGTTAATTTTTCTTATGGCAAGAGACCCCAGGGGTTCCAAGCCAGAGTTCTATAGAGTCAAAAGAAGCTTGATTCTTTGATGGAAGAAGAGAAAATCTATTCTAAGAGAGCTACTCTACTGCATTAATGAAGAAAAAAACATGTAATGTTGAATCACACCATATCCTAATTAACCATTTAAACAACTAAACTAAGAAGAATTGCTAAATCAACACTAACCTAATGCTACTATATAAGTTACAGAAGTAAAGAGAATCAAACCAAACTAATGTGTAAGAGAAGAAACTAAACTAAGTCTGTTTTTGCGTTTTTGGTGTTTTGGTAAAATCAAGCATGCAAGGAGTCAAGCGGAAGAGCAAGCGAAGATCGAAATTAGTGAAAGGAGGACGTAACGAAGAAGAAGTGCACAGGAACCGTTGGATCAATCGGGAACAATATTAATGGGAGATGAGCAGCGGAGGTCTTATCGTAGAATATTACGTGAATAGATGGACGAATAAGACTGACGAAAGATGAATGGCAGAGATCTTATCACAGGAGGCTAAGTGAAGAGATGGACGAATAGGACTAATCGGAAGATGAATGGCGGAGATCTTATCGCGGGTGATTTAGAGAATAGATGGACGAATAGGGTTAATTGGAAGATGAATGGCGGAGATCTTATCATGGGAGCTTAAGTCAAGAGATGGATGGATGACATCAAGTCATGTGGTGACAGAAGGGTAAAAACATGCAGAATGATGGAGCGGGTTTCTGTAGGTGGTAAGTAGTTTCTCATGCGCCCTCAAGGTTGTAAGCGGAATTCCAAAATTTTGTGCGATTAGCCTAACTGGGTGAAACATAGCACGAGAAAGCCACTTTTTTCACGTCCTCTCAGGTGGATATCGGTTGTGTAAGAGTCCGCGCGAGATTGTGCGATAGCTGTCAGATCATGTGGGTTTGATCAATGGTGGAGATCAGCCCGGCTAGTTTGCGATCGGGTGACACGATAGCCGTTGGATTGAGGGCGTGAAAGATCGATGGTGGAGATTTGGAGCGCATAAAGTAGGTGGAAGAATTCACGCTAGCTATTGGATTAAGCTAGACAGATCAACGGTGGAGATCTGGAGCGCATAAAGTCAAGCGTTGAAATCAATCAAACAATGATTTGTTAGGTTTGCTGTGGATCGGACAGTAAGGAGATCTACGGGTATAATCTGCTTAAGACATGATTTATTGGCTCGCGCTTAAGTATTTCGTGCTGAAGGAAATGAGAATATGAGTGAGATATATTACATAAAGAGAGTGATTGAAGACGATAATGATGAAATGACCCAAGTACTGAATCAAGACAAGAAACTCCAAAGCTCATACGATAACTAGAAATATGAAACACAACCAATCTACTCTACACTGTTGTAATGAAAATGCAGCTTATACTTAAGCAAATGACCGATTAAACCATGGATCTATGCTAGCATACATGTATAGTAAAGAGGAGCCTTAGCTACTAGGGTTGGGCCCTAACCCAAGAGATTCAGCCCTTTGAGTTAACTCAGTGCTGGCTCAAAACAAAACTCATTCTTATTATCAAAACAATGGATTACATCAACAACTATCACAAGTCTTGCAACTCGAAAATAAAGTAAATTTTTACAATCAAAAGTCTAAATCCTATTGAGGTCCTAGGCCTCTCTACTTATATGACTGAAGTCTCCAACGAATCCCTTAAAATTAGGGAGGCTCGGCTCCCAAACTCAAGATAACTGGTGCTTTGACTTTCACTTGCTCGATTACCTTCTAGTCCTCATGATTTGGCTGGTTGCACTCCAAGTTGATGAAGGAAAATTTGAATGGAGGGGTAGTAAATGAGGAGGATTTACCTCCTATAATTCTTCTCTCTTGTCCCTTTCAAGTTTTGACCAAGTTCTTTGCTAAAACTCCTTGCTTTTATCCTTTAATCCTACATTACATGCACATTAGACCACAAAACAAAATATCCAACTCTAACTCATCTCATAAGCAAAATATAATCAAAAGTATGCAACAATTTGTGAGAATAGTTGGTTTGACTAAGCTAGGAGGTGAATTAAGGCCCATATAATTACCCAATGATGAGGCTCATCATCACCCCGCTACTGAAAGTGTTGCTCATCCTATGAGCAACTTTGTCAATGTCCATGTCCTTCATGGCTCTGGTAGCCTCTCTGACATCCCATGCCTCTACTATGGTCTCTTCTTCTTGTGCATAGAAGCCTGCTTTCCTTTCTACTTCTTCCCACTGCCTATTTTCCTCTTCTTCTTTTCTCCCTTCTAGCATCCCTGGGAGTAGTGGTGGACTAAGTTTTAGGCCTATCCAATTGACCTTCAACCTTTGCATTGATTTCTTATACATAGGTGTCCTGTTGAGTGCCTCTCTCAACCTTTGAGGGGAGTGATATTCTTTGATCTTCAAGTCGTGTGGCAGTGTGTTCCATATCCTTAAGTAGGCATGTATACTATCTTCTCCTAGCAGCCTAAAAATATCCTCAAAATGTGAAACTGCTTGCTCTTAGGTAGCAAGATATCTAGGTGCCAACTGAGGATCATTTGCGATTAGATTATGGGTGCTGATTAGGGCCTTGGGATTTGATTGTTCAGCTCTGATGAAAAGAGGTTCATTTTTCTCTCTGGCCAATTTTATTTTCATCTCTGCAACCCTTGACTCCTCATGGTTCAGCCATGATGCGAAAGCCATTAATTGTAGATCTCCTATCTCAGCGTTAGGATCCCAAGCATTCTTGTCTATAAGGGCCTTGTTGTGCAAGTAAAATTCAGCCATTTTGGCCCTATCCTCTAGTGTACTTTGATCACAAATATCAATAAACTCCCTGTAGTCTTGAAATGGAATGATGCCCCTTTATGCTAGTGTTTTAATATGAAATTGCAGCCATTGTTGTTTAAGGTAAAGAGCATAGGATTTAGCTGGCATCCTACACTGGATGGCCTCCAAGGAGAGGCTGGCCATACATGCTAGTTGGTTTTCCCTTTCCTGTAACTTTCCTCTTAGCCATGCATTTTCCCTATCAAGTCTATCTCTCATTATTGCTTCTCTATCCCTTGATGTAGGGGAATCTTCAATCTCAATAGGGATTTTTGTGGATATTTGTGGCTTCACTTGTTTGATTCTTGTGCTCTTTATTGTCCAGAAATATAGAGGGGTTTGCCTCCTTATTTTCCTTTTTTCCTCCTTGTGTTCTTCCCCTTCTGTTTCATTGCCTTCTTCCTCTATGTTTTTCTTATCTTCTTCCTCTTGTTGTTCTTTCTCATCTCCATCAGTTTCTTCCTTCGTTTCCTCCTATGTTTCAGCATCATCCTCCTTCTTTTCTCTTCCTTCTTCTTCTGCTTCATCATGTTCCTCTATATTAGTTTCTTCTTTATTCATCTCATCCCTATCTAGCTTTGTATCTTCTTCTTCGTGTTTTTCCTCCTCCTCACTGACTGAAGGACTAACATCATAGGTGAGGGTTTTGATGTCATCCTCTGTTGGTAAGTCTCTGAAGACTGGCCATGTTATAGGGATCCTGAGGTTTTGAAGGGCATCCTCAATGAGGACCCTGGTCAATCCATGGTGAGCCAATTGTTGTGGATTCCCTTCCTTTACTTTGTTGCTGGAGTCTATGATTGATTGCATCAAGAAATAGGGTATGCTGAGTCTTTGGTGAGCTAGTGTTTCTACCCCAAATCTTAATTCTTCAAGCATCCTAAAATGGTAGCCATAAACAACACTGTATCTACCCTCACATGATATATATTTGATGAGTTGGTAAACTACCTCACTCCAAGGGTATGGTAGACTGTCCGTCCTTACTCCATTTTTATCCTCTATGGGTTCTTCACCTTTTAAAAAGAATTTCCTTTTTGCCACCTGACTGTCTACTTTGTCTTCTTTTCTCCATGGAATTCTTAGGGGAAGTGTGGTGACCCTACTGATGAGCTCTAGGGTGAGATCTATAGTGAGCCCTCTAACTATAACAGTGGCACGGATTCTGTTGTGTGGAGTGAGGGAGTGAGAAAATTCTGGAGCCACCTCATCATCATACCTTGTGAATTTTTCGAAAAACCCATCCATTGGTGTCTTATAAAGATTTCAAGCACTTGGGGGTGTTGTTGTATCCTCACAGTGCTTGTGGGTTCTCTCCTATTAAATCCTCCTGTCATCTTACTTGTGAGGCTTGAGGAAGAAATGAGAGGTTTAACACAAGAATTTTAAATTCAGGAGAAAATAGAGTTTCCTGTGTATGTACTTCACCTCCCACAGTTGTTATATCCACTAGCTTTTAGAATATTTCTAGTTCATTTGCTTATAAATGGGGATGGATTTTTAGATCCTACCTCTTTAGAATGGTGACAATGGACAGTTCTCGTGATATTCCCTCTTAAACTCATCTTTATCTATCTTGTATATCACCTCTGTGTATCCTGTAGACTTCTCATGTAGATTGTTCCTGTGCATGCTCTTGTAGAAATTATCTTGCAGAACGATGGATCCTTGCTTTCGGTGGGTGGCCAGAGTTATAAGAGCGACTTGAGCGAGGGAGTTTTGAGGAGGTGGAATGCATGAATGCATGCAAACGATGTTTTTTTTCCCACTCCTCGTAATCAGCTCCTACCTCGTACATTCGTAGTTAACCACTTCTTGTCCTACTTCTCCTCTGTCTTTGAGTTGACTGCGGCCACGTGTGAGAGGACACCCGGTTTTATATGTGATGACTAAACGAAGGTGGCCAAGTTAACTAGCCACCTTTTCACTTATAAACCAACTACCTCATAACCTTTACAACTTTTCATCAAATTATGCATATGAATGAGTGAGCGGGATACTTACCTGTGGTCTCGATGCCATGTTGTAGTTGTCGAAGATCAGATGTGTTGCGTTGTTGATTTGTTGCATGGTCATTCTTCTTCATCTTTTGCTGGCTGTTGTCTACTGTTTGGATCATATTTTTGAAGACCTGTAGCTGATGATTGATATTATGTGGGCTAGGCTACTACAGGACCTAACGAACCTACCATTCACCCTCGGATTTCTTCCTGTAGGTTTTCAAGGTATCGTGTTGGAATACAGGGGATCTTGTAGAAAGGACAGTCTTCGCCTGAATTGAAGCAATGAAGTGAAAAAATAATGGAATTGATGGAGGGATGCATGGTAAGGAGTGGAGGAGATGAATATATGTGAGGCAAGGTTCCCTTTGGATCTTCTCTTTTCTCCTTGATTGTCTTTCTCACCTACTTGCAAATACCAATTATGTCTTTTTTCTCTCTTTTTTTTTTTTTTCTTTTTTGAAAAACACTTAGGCTACCGCAGAGAGGTTTTCACCCTAGGTGTTTGTCCTGGGTGCCTCAAGGAAGGTTTTCACCCAGGGATCTTCTTATTCTTTTTTCATTTTTTTTTTCACCATTGGGCCGCCTCAAAATGTTTTCAACCCAAAGATGGGACTCAGGGGCCTCATGGAGGTTTTCACCTGAATTCTTATTCTTTTTTCTTTTTTTTTCAGTGACCTGATGAGGGAGGAGCTAGAATTTTCTCCACCATCATCACTGTCTTATTGATATTGTCAATGAACTCTTGTTTTGATAAAGGCCTCTTGCACATTTTCAATCGGTCTCCATTAACAAGAAATGGAATGGCTACTTCATCTATACTTCTGATTTGCAATGAACCATTATCATGGCATCTTTCCACCACATAAGGTCAGAGCCATCTTGTCCTTAGCTTGCCCTTGAAGTCTTTATACCTCAAATGATATAACAATTCCCAATCGCCCTCTTAAAATTGCTTCTATTTAATGTCTAACATGCCAGATCTTCCTCTGAAGCTGAACTATCTCTTGATGTAGGAGGGATTGCATTCTGAATTCATCCAAGCCATTCAAATGGAACAATCTTTCTTTCTATGCATGACTGAGATCCAAGTCTAGTTGGGTTACCATCCTTAATGTGCTATATTCAAACTCAGTGGACAACAAAGCCTTTTTCCCATAGACCAGCTCATAGGGTGTAAATCCAGTTGTGGTCTTCCATGTTGTATTATAGGCCCAGGTGGCCTCAACCAGTCTCTCTACCCAATCCTTCTTGCTGCTACTCACTACCTTGGTTAAGATGCTCTCCAGTGCCCTGTTGGTCACCTCCATTTTCCCATTAGCTTGTGGATGATAAGGAGTGGAGGTCATATGCTTGATTTTGTGATGGCTAAGCAGTTCTTCAATCATGTTGGAGGTAAACTGACTGCCTTGGTCTGTGACTAGCTCTCTAGGGTACCCCAATTTGTAGAATACATTCTCCCTTAGGAACTCAACCACCTTCTCTTCTGTTGTTGCCTTAATTGCCTTGGTTTCAACCCACTTATTCAAATAATCAGTGCACACAATACTGTACTATTTTTTCTTTCAAGAAGGGTTGATAGGCCCAATGAAGTCCATGCCCCACTTGTCAAATGGCTCGAAAATCACTTGAGGTTGTAGGGAAATTTCATCTCTTGGAGTAGGCTTTCCCATCCTCTGGCATTGATCACATTAACTAATGTACTTCTTCACATCCTGATGAAGAGTTGGCCAATAATAGCCTTCTTGTAACACTTTGAATGTTGTCCTCTTTGTTGCAAAGTGACCTCCACAAGGCCCATCATGATAGATCAGAAGGATGTCAAAAACTTCCTCTTCCCTTACACACCTTCTCAAGATTTGATCTAGGCCAAGTTTGAAGAGATTTCCCCCAATCCAGGTGAAGGGGGGCGCTTTTCTTGACTATCTTTCTCTTTTCTTGGGAGGGCAAGTTTGGTGGGAACTGTGCTGATACCAAATAGTTTGCTATATCAGCAAACCATGGGAAGAGAACCGAAATAGCAAACAAATGCTCGTCTGGTAACTGGTTATACACCATTCCTTCTTCACCTACAGGCAGATTCATCCTAGATAGAAAGTCTGCAACAAAATTTTCCTTACTAGGATTATGAACAATAGTTAGATCAAACTATTGTAATAAAACCAACCATATTATAATTCTAGCATTCAAGTCTGGTTTGTTCATTAAATATTTGATTGCAACATGGTCAATATGCACAAATGTTTGATAGCTTGTAATGTAATGCCTAAATTTGTTTAATGATTTCACAGCAACTAGGAGTTCCTTTTTAGTCATAGTATAATTTAGCTCAGCCTTTGACAGGTTCTTACTGATAAAATAGATAGCATAGGGCAATTTCTCCTCTACCTAACCGAAGGCTGCTCCTATAGCTTTGTGTGAGGCATCAGCATGAATATGAAAAGGGAGGACCTAGTTTTTGCCTCGAAGAATTGGTGCAGTGGTTAACTTACCCTTTAAAATGTCTAAGGCCTCTTGACAACTCTTTGACCATATAAACTCGGAATATTTGGCCAACAACCCAAATAAAGGAGAGGCCAACTTGTTGAAGTCCTTTATGAACCTTTGGTAGTATCTAGCTAACCCCAAGAAACTCTTGAAATCCCTCTACTTTTGAGGAGGTGGGACCCTTTAGATGATTGCTATTTTGTTTGGGTCCATTTGTAGTCCTTGCTGAGATATTGAATGACCTAGCATGGCCCCTTCAATCATTAAGAATTCAAATTTTTCTGGACTGAGAGACAGGTTCATTTCAATGCATTTGTGCAATGCTTTTCCTATGTTAGTTAGGGCTTCTTGAAAATCATAGCCATAAGGTGTGAAATCATCCATATAAAATTCCACCGCATCATGTACTAATTCAGAAAAAATACTCAAGACTGCTCTCTGTGAAGTGGAAAGAGCATTTCATAGGCAAAAAGGAAGGACCCTATAGGCAAAAGTACCCCAAGGACAATTGAATGTGGTCTTATCTTGGTATCTTAGGCAGATTTGGATTTGGTTGTACCCATTGAATCCATCTAGGAAAGAGAAAAGCTTCTTCCCTGCCAGGACATCTAGCTCTTCGTTAATGAAGGGTAGTGGAAAATGATCCTTCTTTGTGGCTTTGTTCAACTCCCTATAATCTACACAAATCCTCCACTTACCATTTTTCTTGGGAACTAACACTAAATGAGAGACCCACTCATTGTCAGAGATAGGGTAAATGAATCCTGCATCTAGCAGTTTTTACAGTTCCTCTTTGACTATATCTTTAAGAGCTGGATTCATCTTCTTTTGTGGTTGCCTGACTGGCTTTCAACCTTATTTGATGTATATGTCGTGAGTACACATTGAGGGGTGTACTCCCTTCAGTTCCTTGTAACTCCAAGTGAAGGCTTCTAGGTTTTATCTCAACATGTTGCATAGCTTTTCCTCTTCGAGAGCAGAAAGGGATGGATTAATTTTCAAAGTTTTCTCTGGGCCAAATTCTATGGTTTTGACATGGAGTGGGTTGGAATTGTCCACCCTTACTTCTTCTTCTAATGGTAATGAACTAGAAGTTGGACTTTGGAGCAGGTGTTCAATTAAGTCATCCTCATCTTGTTGTCCTCCTCCTATGGTTGCTTCCAAAACATAAGTTGGGTTGAATAAGCCTCATCTTCTTCCTCCTCCTCCAACCATAAAGGTAAATCATGCTCTAGAGGAGGTTGAGTAGGAGGATATAGGAATAACTACTTGGACATATGCCCATTCTTGATGGTCATATTCCCAGCTCTGCAGCTAATGTAAGCATCAGCTGTGGCCAACCATGGCCTCCCAAGGATGAGAGGATAACCAGTAAGCTTAGCCTTAGGCTGGAGAATTATGAAATCTACAGGGTACTCCCAGGAGTCAATGGAGACCATCACATCCTCCAGAATTCCCTCAGGGGTGACTGTGGAATGGTCTGCAAGTTGCAAAATTGTTGTGGTCTTCTTCAATGACCCTTGGAGGTTGATCTTGAGCATGGTGTCCTTGGTCATCATATTAATGGTAGCCCAAAGATCAATTAGAGTGTGTGGGACAACGGTGGCATTGATGTGCACATCTACTACAGGGCTTCTAGGGTCCAAATATTTTGGACATATTACCTGCCCCAGCATTAAGTCAGACAACTGCCTAATGACATTAATGGTAGGGGCATCCCTTTTTCTTCTTCCTGGATGCTTGAATAATTTCTCCTTAATCAACTTATTGTAAATGGGAACATCTTTTATTGCTTGGAGAAGGGGGATCTTTACACATAGATTTTTCAATTCTCCTAGAAGTTCAAGTTCTTCTGGGGTAGGCTGGAGTGGTTGGGATAATCTCTCAGGAAAGGGTGGATTTACTTTAAGGTTGCTTTCCTCTCTTTCTTCCTCAACCTCCCTATGTGGAGAGGGAGGTTGGTTATCTGGGAGAATTCTCCCAGATCTTAGGTTGATCTCCTAGATTTCTACAACATAAGCTGGGTATGATGTCTCTCCACTATATACTTGTTGAGCCTACATATTATTTGGGTTCGGATTTGGCTGGGCAGGCATTTGGGGTTGCTTGGGTGGAGCAGAGTGTAGGAGTTGTGGTTGGGTAGGTGGTGGAGGCAATAGACCTGGAGCATTGTTGTATTATGGCCTCCACCCCTAGTGTGGGGTATTCCACAAAGGTTGTGGCGAAACAAAAGGTTGAAATGATTGGTTGGCTGGTTGGGAATGATATTGAGATGCATAGGACCAAGGAGGGGGTGTAGACCATGAAGGATGAGTAGGGGGTCCCCAAGAAGGTATAGTTGTGGTTTGGTTGGGGTTGTAATATGCATGGGATGACCCTTACATACCATGCTGGTATGGTCTAGGCCCAGGAGGTCTCCTTTGGTTGATGTAACAAAGATACTCAGTGACCCCTTTAGCTCCTTGTTATGCAACTTTGAGTCTGGGTAAATAAGAGCACTTATCTATGGAGTGGTTTTCTTCACAAACTGAGCAAATCTCAAAGCATTTTAATGGACATTCATTCTTGGGATGCCTCTTAGTGCATCTAGGAAAAAAGATGGCCAAGGCTCTCTCTGCCTCCTCTTGCTTCCTTTTGATGTTTATGGTATCCAATTGCAAGGCAAGGGTTTGCAACATCTCACTTTTGAAATCTTCCAGCATATTTCCAATTTCACCCTTGATGGATGAGTTGGAAGATGATCAATTGGCCATAGGTTGACTACTCCTACCCTTTTTCCTCGCTTCCCTAGAATGGTTTCTAAAGACAATCTTGATATCCTCATAGGGTAATTGGTAGATATCCCCTCCTGCCAACAAGTGTAAGGTATCCAGAAGCTCTTCCCTTACTCCTCTAAGCAGGACCAGCTTTAGTGACCTAAGGTCAAGTGTGCACCTGGCCCTTTTGTAACTGACCTGGAATCTTTCTTCATAGTCTTCCAAGGATTCATCCTGGTGCATGGTCATCTTGAAAATCTCTTCTTTAGTATCCTTTGAACTACATTCATCCCTATATTTGTTGTTAAAATCCCACTACATCTAAGCCCAAGTTGTGATTCCATCTCTAGGTAAACCCATGAACTAACGCAATGCTGCATCCTTGAGGGTAGATGTTATAGACATTTTTGTGCCTTGCAGCTCCAAGCATGAAATGTCCATAAACCAAGGGCTCCTAAGTCCCTAAAAGTGTTGTTCTAACCCCTAAAGGAACAAGGTCAACAAATTACAGCTTCTCCCAGAAGTTCTCCACCAGAAACTGCTCAGAATAAGTCAAAACAGGATCATTTCAGCTGCTCCACTGGCTAGGTGTGTTGCATAGCACCTAAATACACTGGCTAGGTGCGATGCAACGCACCTAAATGCACTATGAGGGTGCGTTGGGCGAGAAATGACAAATGGCAGTGTCATTCCGCGAGGTGGAAAGACAATGGAAGCTTCCAGAATCTTCTCCTATGACACTTGCCTCACTGAATTCGACCAAGGATGAGTAAGAGGCCTTCAGTCTCCAAGTGGAAGCAAGAACTGGCAGAGAGAAGACACTAATCAAATCACAAGCTGACTCATCCTCCTTGGATACATCTATATATGAATCCCTCATCCCAGAGATCCAGAGGCTGGAATTTTGCACATTGTAAGGAATTGCTGTTGGTTTTGAGACAGAGATCAGAGTATTGGGTGATTTATGCTTTTTTGGAGGTGAAGAGGGGCTTCTTTGCTGGGAGGTTGATGCTGGGTCAGGAACCATCGGTTGTAACTCCTCCTGGATCTTCTTGTTTATCAATAAAAACTATTTGAGTTTTTCCTCCATGCTTTTGTATCATTGATGCTTGTTACATTTGTATGGTTAACTTAAATCTGATCCTAAGTTGTTTATGAATATAGATCCATGTCTTTGTATAGTTTTATTCTTCTGTGATCTTACAGGTACTTGGTGAAGCTGGGCAAGTAAGGGAGCAGGTAGCTGGAAGCTGTCAGAGAAGAGAGGAATTGGATCAAAGGATTAGCGCAAGACACAGGTTGGTTCTTTCTATTCCTCTTTGTCTATAGTTCATAAAGGAAATACAAAAGTAGTTTTTCTCTGTTTGTTTCTAAGGCAGCTATCACACCTTAGTGGGATAGAGCAGTTCTAAATAGACACTTTTCCCGGTAACAAAATGGCGACTCCGCTGGGGACAATGTATAATTAGTTTGTTTGTGTATCTCTTTGTTGTTTGTTTCATAAACTTATAAGTAGCATTCGAACTGCATTTGCCATAACAAATGCAAAGTAGACATCTGCTACTTCAATCCATTCACTGGATTTGTTTATGATTTGAACAGCTGATTCACAAATGATCTGATTGCCCTTGTGATAGCTCTTAGACCCTCCTTAGATCTACCCCTGATTGTGCATTACTGATTGCTTTTACTCGTCCAAAAACCAAAGACTGAACTGCAAACCGTGACCTAGAACCCGGACAAATTCTCGTTTCTGGCCCAGCGCAGGTACTGTTAAGAGTTCCTGCATTTCAGCGCACTTCCCGAAAGGGCAACCTGCGTTGCAATCCAGTTTCTCTGTGTTACAGGTGCGCTGATCAGACTAGCCTTGTGCAGCTGAGGTTCTTGTGCTTCATTCTTTCCAGTTTTGTCTCTGAATTTTGCTGCCCGTGATCAATATATGTCTGTTTAAAACCCCTTTTCCTTACTGTTATTCCGCCTCCTTTGTACAAAAGAACTGTAGATGTTTTTGTGTGTTTGTTGAGTCGTTTACAGTTTTCCATTGCAAAAGTAGAATAGTCATACAGTCGTCCTTTGATTTAGATCTGTCGCAAGTGTCGATTTCGATCATAGGAGAAAGTTTGATTACTATTGATGGTCGATTATACTTTTACTATTGCCTTTGGTCTGAATTTGTGACTTTCTAGTGTCAAAAATGAGTATTTATTTCAAAATCTTAAAGTGTCGTAATCGTCTTTATCTTTTGATTTCGAAAAGAAGCTTGTTTGTGTTTGTCGCTTGAAAGCAAATTCAGATTTGTACATCAACTTTCTTTTTAGCATCAATACTAAGAAAGTGGAAAACAAATACATGCATGTGCATTTGCATATTGACAGTCTGTTTGGCTTGATTTAGGAAAGTGCATTTACAGTGTGCTCTTTGCTCTTTGTGAAAAGATTGTGTCTTTCTTTTCCCCTAGTAGCTAGGATTTTCATTGCACAAAAGAGATAAAAGTTTGTTTATCATCTTTAGATTGCATTTTAGGAATTACATCTACATCTCGTGGTGAACCCAAAAGGCAAACTTCATAAGAAAGATCAACTTAAAATAAATTCAATGAATCTAACAACGCTTTGGAACTTAACGCACAACGTTTAGAGGTCTAGGCTAGAGACGTATTACGACGTCGTAAAGCCTGGTAACTATTGTCCTCACTGATGGTTGGGTGATTCCTCCACTTTGAGACGATAAGTGCCAATATGGACTTGTGCTCCCACGTACCGTCGAGTATATTTTGGGAGACCCCTATAGGCTTAAATCCTTTATCCATAGGAAGCCGTGTCGGTTGCCCTATCGATCGTAATGCACTGAACACAGCATTCGGGAAGATTGACTGCCGTATCGTAAAAAGTATTCTGCAGTTTTGCGATTGGTTTGGTACTCCCTCTACCTAGATCTCCAGAGCAGTCCCTTTCGTTCCTTTTCAGACTCCTTAATGGAAAAGGTCCATCTAAGCACTTGTCACTTCAGGCTCATTAAAAATCGAAGGAGACTAGAGTCATCTTTTGTTTTTTCTCGACTCTTAAAAACTGAAAAAAAAAGTTGTGTCAAAGCGTATAAAAATTTATTTTAAACGGAATATTCATTACCCTTTCCTACGTTGATCTTGGGTTGAGAAAATGGAGTCTACCAACCAAGGAATTCCCCTTGGAGGAAATCCTAGTCCCTTCTCCTCTTGGGGAGATGTTGGTGCACCCCATATGGCCACATTGTCGCTTCCGGGACTGACAATTGGTTTGCCTGTATGGCTCTTCTCAACCTCTGTCGTTCAAAACACCACTATTCCTGAACAATCGAATCAGCAATTAGATGAGTCCAGAGTTGCCCACCAGCCTTCTACTTCCTCTAATTCTTTTTCTCCTCCTTCCTCTTCGCTTGATGGGGCTGGTAAAGCCAAAAGTCAAGTTCCTAAGGAGAAGAAGGATAAGAAGAAGAAAGAGAAGAAGAAGAAGGAGCCAAAGGCAAATGGGGGAAAACGAGTGTCGTCTAACGAAAATCTACACACTGCACTGACCAGGCCTAAATCGCCATGTGTCATTTGCAAAGGAGACCACTTTCACAGAGATTGTCCTTGCATCCCTCGGATATTAAGGGACTGGTCTCCTCGTTTGCACAACCCGGTGTCGTCAACCTCTGATGATCATGTTGAAAGCACACCGTTGACTAGTGAAAGTGAAGTCCCAGGACAAAAAGGAAAATATAGATTTCCTTGTAAACTGTGTGAAGGCGATCATGCCGTTCACCGTTGTCCCTTCTTAGACGAAGCTAAAAGAGTTTTGGATGATCGTCCGGTTTCACCGTTACGACTTCCTCCTGGATATAAAAAACTCTTGCCGAGTCCGTCACTAGTTGAAAATCTGGCTGGCCCGCTCAGGTGGTCGGCTGAAGCACCTATCATTGAAGATAAACCATCTGGATCCATACCAGACGAAAGTCAAAAGGTCGAGGCGGCAGTTGACCTGGTCTTGCCTTCAGAGGTTTCATCTTCAGATGATACAGTCACTGAAGAGAACAAGGATGACACCGTCCAAATTCTCTTCATAAACACAGACTCCGACGAACAAGGGGGAAATTTACCCATTCCTTTACTGCAGGAAGGAAGTTCGTTAGAGCCATACCCGGCCGTCTATTCGGTCCCACCTCCAAGCAACCTAGTTGTCTCCTTCGACTGGAATCAACTAGGCAGACCCCGTTTACCAGCAAGCGTACCATTCTGAATTATCGTTCAAATATATAGAATGGTTATGGCTGGTACCATCATAGATGAGGGGGCTTCTATGAGTATCCTTTCCTCAACTGCTTGGAAAGTGCTTGGTTCACCATCGCTTTTGCCTGAGATGAGAAATCTGACAGGCTTTGATAAAGGAACCAGTCGACCGTTAGGGATCCTTCCCGATGTGCCCATAACATTGAGAAGGAAAACAATTCACATGAACGTAATGGTAGTTCAAGGACCCTTGGATTACAATTTACTCCTTGGACGAGACTATATTTATTGCATGGGAGCAATTGTCTCCTCACTCTTTAGAGTAATGTGTTTTCCACACGAAGGAAGAGTGGTCAAGCTCGTGGACCAGCTTTCATTTCCCGGATCATACAGAGCAAATAGGCATATACCATCCCTGAATGGTCTTTTCACGCAAGAAATTTCTCAATATCCAGTTCGTCCTCCCGATGAGCGCGAGTAATTCAGAGGGATATGACTGAAACCCAGGGGGCATGCACCCTGGTCTGCTTCGACAGGAAAACTTCGGGTATAGGGTAGGTTTCTGCGGGAGAATATGACTAGTCTGTACCCCGTCCGTGAGTGGAAAAGAGGGTTATTCTAGAGCAAGATTCTCTTGTCAAAGTTATGTGAGTGGAGTAGCCTCCTTCACTCACCTTTGTCTATTTCGGTAAACATCGCCGAAGAAGTGTTTTGTTTGCGCTGTGAATAAAGCAATCTTTGGGTAACCTGTAAGAGGTAGGCCTCTCTCGGTAAAACAATGTTTTATCGGAAAGAAGTAGGGGTAACCTTGAAACTCTATTTTATACCTGGGGGCATGCAAACCTTTTGGAGTACAAGCAAAGAGTGATCATTTATCTGTTTTTTGGATTGGTCGTTTCCTAACTTGCATAAAGAAAGGATGTGGGGCAAAACTCTAAAAGTTGCCGTTTTATATGAGACATTCTTATCACATGACTGGATTAATCGAGCAGTGTTACCGCAAGGTTCAAGCTCGTTAAAAAATAAACCCGCACCGAGCAAATGTTTCCACCCGCGTTTAAGCTCATTAAAAAATGAACTATTCCTCGGTAAATAACCACCGTGAATGTAGTACTTCAGCCATTAAAGCCTTGGTCATGTTTGCACCGTCACCTCCACTTTTACATTGGCCAATCATTCACCTCCATTTGATTGTTTACCCATTTTGAGGAACAGCTGCGAAGAGTGATTTCACTAGCCATCCTTGTGACACTGCCGTGATTGGAAAATTCCAAACCTTACCTGGAATCAGCTGCTACCCGTTTTATCACTCGTTCCTCAAAAGACGAGTCTTCTTTAAGCTCTTTTCAACTGACTCGTAAAATATGAAAAGATTGCCGAGTCCTTGGCCTTCCAGCTCGTTAAAGGGACAGGAAGTGCTATCCCTCCTCTAGATTTTAATCTTTTTGGACCTGAGGGATTATTGCACAAAAAGATCGAGCACTTGTTTTGTTGGCTCGTTAAAACTATCGAAAATTCATCCCTTCTGTATTGTTTTATACTTTTTCAGACTTAAGGGATTAGATGACGAAAAAGGAATTTTGGAGTTACCTTTACGTACCTTTTCAAACTCTCTAAAAATGAAAAGGACCGAGTTATCTTTGTCGTTAGACTCGTTAAAAAGATTAATAGCGACAAACTTGTCTTTAGACGAGAACGAGTTTCACTATCGCTAGGCTCGTTAAAACATAGCGATGGGTTTGCCCGAAGGGAAAATTATAGAACAAGCATATGTTATCCTCCTCAAGCTTGAAAAAAATAAAGAGGTACTGGTCAGCAATGACTGGGGAAAAATTGGGAAGAAAACTCAAAGAATCTTTATTGGTAGCAAGTCGCTCTTGAACATGACACTTCCACTCCGTGTCCGAGTCGGGTTGGGTTGTTTCATTCACCGGTCACATCGCCATGGTCACGCCATACCATCCACATTTGGGGTTAATGCTACCAATCCATCACATCAGTGTCGCCGACATGTTCAAGAGAAGTCATCCAGAAAGGCCACCTGTGTCCCACCCACTACCATACATTATACTCCATTCTTTCATGACCGCCACCCTGAACCGTATATCATCAGATCGTTTTCACCTCCATCAAAATCATTTGCTCCGTTCGGTGTCATTGATGTGGGATTCATTAAGGCCCTCTTGTGACGGATCACTTCTTGTCGACATCAGCTCATTATCCAAGAAGTTGGTCTAGGAACACCCCATTCAGTACTTTGAAGCTTGCATGCCTCAATGGCAAGTTTCTCACTTCCGGCGACAGGTTTACATCAATGACCTTCGACCGAAAGATTTTGCGTGGTGTTCGACGCCAAGTCCTTTATTCACACCACGTGAATTGTACTGTAGTACCTTGAGGGTCATTATCATTATTGGTGATTCCTCTCGCGCTTGTTAACAGTTTACATCATTGACTGGTAATCAAGCGATGTCTTTCCATGTTCGACTCCAGAACATTTTCACATGGATCGACTTGTACTTCGAGTAAAGATCGGACGAGATTGAAGACCCCGGATCTAGTTTCATCCATCCGGGCTGCGATATATATTCAGGGAAATAAAGACATTAAAATGTACAGCATTGCAGCACAGATAATCATCCTACCAAAAGGATGATGGCTCTATCAGAATCATCAGTCTACAATCAGACGATTGTCTGTCCTATGTACATGAAAATGAATTTATAAAGCTGAGCATGGGAATGCCCGCCTCAGCTAGATAATGAAAAACAGTATGAAGATAATGTATTGTATTGTATCTTATTACAAGTCTCCTCCCAGCATTGAAAGAACTTCGGATCCTCATAATAAAGCATTTCACCCGATTAATGGCCTCATACTTTAGGGGGCAACTGTTATAGACATTTTTGTGCCTTGTAGCTCCAAGCATGAAATGTCCATAAATCAAGGGCTCCTAAGTCCCTAAAAGTGTTGTTCTAACCCCTAAAGGAACAAGGTCAACAAATTACAGCTTCTCCCAGAAGTTCTCCACCAGAAACTGCTCAGAATAAGTCAAAACAGGATCATTTCAGCTGCTCCACTAGCTAGGTGTGTTGCATAGCACCTAAATACACTATGAGGGTGCATTGGGTGAGAAATGACAAATGGCAGTGCCATTCCGCGAGGTGGAAGACAATGGAAGCTTCCAGAATCTTCTCCTATGACACTTGCCTCACTGAATTCGACCAAGGATGAGTAAGAGGCCTTCAGTCTCCAAGTGGAAGCAAGAACTGACAGAGAGAAGACACTAATCAAATCACAAGCTGACTCATCCTCCTTGGATACATCTATATATGGATCCCTCATCCCAGAGATCCAGAGGCTGGAATTTTGCACATTGTAAGGAATTGCTGTTGGTTTTGAGACAGAGATCAGAGTATTGGGTGATTTATGCTTTTTTGGAGGTGAAGAGGGGCTTCTTTGCTGGGAGGTTGATGCTGGGTCAGGAACCATCGGTTGTAACTCCTCCTGGATCTTCTTGTTTATCAATAAAAACTATTTGAGTTTTTCCTCCATGCTTTTGTATCATTGATGCTTGTTACATTTGTATGGTTAACTTAAATCTGATCCTAAGTTGTTTATGAATATAGATCCATGTCTTTGTATAGTTTTCTTCTTCTGTGATCTTACAGGTACTTGGTGAAGCTGGGCAAGTAAGGGAGCAGGTAGCTGGAAGCTGTCAGAGAAGAGAGGAATTGGATCAAAGGATTAGTGCAAGACACAGGTTGGTTCTTTCTATTCCTCTCTGTCTATAGTTCATAAAGGAAATACAAAAGTAGTTTTTCTCTGTTTGTTTCTAAGGCAGCTGTCACACCTTAGTGGGATAGAGTAGTTCTAAATAGACGCTTTTCCCGGTAACAGTAGATGGAAACAATTTTAACTTTTTCTCATCATCTGTATAGTCATAGGCTCGACATATAACAACAAACTCAAATAGGAAAGTGTCAGGGGTGTCTATGGTCAGGCCATGGACATGAGGCAGAGTAGAGGGGCTTATATTCTTCATCTTAGTGTCCCCATTGGTTTCCCTGATGGCGAAGGCACCCTTAATTCTCTCTCTATTTCCTTTGTCATTTCGGTTTTCGGTCATTGGTTAAGTAGGAATGGGTTCTTCTTCTTCTTCTTCCCTTATAGGTTCTTCAAATATGTCAGGTTTCTCACCTAAGAGTTCCTCCAATTAACACCCACCAAAGAAGAGAGAAGGTTGGTTGTTGGATGCAGTGGGGGTATTTGCCAAGAATTTTCCTAAATTGACCCTACTCCTACGAGGCATGAAAGGAAATGTTTTTGGCGTGGTTTTTGGAAGATTTTTTTAAAAACTCCTAGGTTACCAGCTTTACTTATCAACCCGAGGTTCGTACAAACTTGGAGGTGACAGTGCTATATGCACAAGTAGAATTGAAGGTCTTACCTGTTGTCACTTGTTCATCTCGCAAGAGACCCGAGGGGTTCCAAGCCAGACTTCTATAGAGTCAGAAGAAGCTTGATTCTTTGATGGAAGAAGAGAAAATCTATTCTAAGAGAGCTACTCTATTGCAGTAATGAAGAAAATAACATGTAATTCTGAATCAAACCATATCCTAATTAACCATTTAAACAACTAAACTAAGCAGAATTGCTAAATCAACACTAACCTAATGCTGCTATCTAAGTTACAGAAGTAAAGAGCATCAAACCAAACTAATGTGTAAGCGAAGAAACTAAACTAAGTTTGTTTTCGCGTTTTTGGTGTTTTGGTAAAATCAAGCATGCAAGGAGTCAAGCGGAAGAGCAAGCGAAGATCGAAATCAGTGAAAGGAGGATGTAACGAAGCAGAAGTGCATAGGAACCATTGGATCGATCGGGAACAATATTAATGGGAGATGAGTGGCAGAGGTCTTATTGCAGAAGATTACGTGAATATATGGACAAATAAGACTGATGGCAGATGAATGATGGAGATCTTATCGCAGGAGGCTAAGTGAAGAGATGGACAAACAAGACTAATCGTAAGATGAATGGTGAAGATCTTATTGCGGGAGATTTAGTGAATAGATGGATGAACAGGGTTAATCGGAAGATGAATGGCAGAGATCTTATCGCGGGAGGTTAAGTCAAGGGATGGATGGATCACATCAAGTCACATGGCAACAGAAGGGTAAAAACGTGTAGAATGATGGAGCGCGTTTTCGTAGGCGGTAAGCAGTTTATCGCGCGTCCTCAAGGCTGTAAGAGGAATTCCGAAATTTTACGCGATTAACCTAACTGGGTGACACGTAGCACGAGAAAACCACTTTTCTTGCGTGCTCTCAGGTGGATATCGGTCGTGCAAGTGTCCATGCGAGATTGTGCGATAGCCGTTAGATCATGCGGGTTTGATCAACGGTGAAGATTGGCCCCGCTAGTTGGCGATGGGGTGACACGATAGCCATTGGATTGAGGGTGTGATAGATCGATGGTGGAGATTTGGAGCGCATAAAGTAGGTGGAAGAATTCATGATAGCCATTGGATCAAGCTAGACAGATCGACGGTGCACATCTGGAGTGAATAAAGTCAAGTGTTGAAATGAATCAGAAGGTGATTTGTTAGGTTTGCTATGGATCAGACGGTAAGGAGATCTATGGGTATAATTTGCTTAAGATGTGATTTATTGGTTCGCACTTAAGTATTTCATGCTAAAGGAAATGAGAATATGAGTGAGATCTATTACAGAAATAGAGTGATTGAAGACGGTAATGATGAAATGACCCAAGTACTGATTCAAGACAACAAACTCCAAATCTCATGCGATAACTAGAAATCTGAAACACAACCAATCTACTCTACATTGTTGTAATGAAAATGCAAATACTTAAGCAAATGACCGATTAAACCATGGATCTACGCTAGCATACATGTACAGTAAAGAGGAGCCTTAGCTGCTAGGGTTGGGCCCTAACCCAAGAGCTTCAGCCCTCTAAGTTAACTTAGTGCTGGCTCAAAACAAAACTCATTCTTATTATCAAAACAATGGATTACATCAACAAATATCACAAGTCTTGCAACACAAAAATAAAGTAAAGCTTTACAATCAAAATTCTGAATCCTACTGAGGTCATAGGCCTCTCTACTTATATGACTGAAGTCTCCAACGACTTCCTTAAAATTAGGGAGGCTCGGCTCCCAAAATCGAGATAACTGGTGCTTTGACTTTCACTTGCTCGGCTGCCTTCTAGTCCTCATGATTTGGCTAGTTGCACTCCGAGCTGATGAAGGAATATTTGAATGGAGGGGTAGTAAATGAGGAGGATTTACCTCCTATAATTCCTCTCCCTTGTCCCATTCGAGTTTTGACCAAGGTCTTTGCTAAAACTCCTTGATTTTATCCTTTAATCCTGCAATACATGCACATTAGACCACAAAGCAAAATATAATCAAAAGTATGCAATAATTTGTGAGAATAGTTGGTTTGACTAAGATAGGAGGTAAATTAAGGCCCATATAATTACCCAATGATGAGGCTCATCACAACCCTCATTGTGCTCTCAACAGTGCCCTTTGACTCTACTCTCCTGAAAGCCATTATACTTGTTCTACTGAGAGATAGACGAACACCTATGATACTTGGAGACATAACAACACTCATGGAAAGAAATATGTCAGTCAAAAACCAAAATAAACTTGAGGGCTAACTTGCAATATACCTGTGTGATTGATCGTGAAGGTTACACAATTTCCGTCGGGAGGTTGGGAGAATGGCTGCCAAAATTGTGCAAGGCACAGTTCGGGACGCTAGGAGGTTGACTGACTGCTGGAACTGCGCAATGCACAGTCCAACCTAGCCTGCTGAGGACTGAAACCATGCAATGTGCAATTCCAGTCAACAGTGACATGCAACTAGCAAACTGTAATACCCAGTTTCTAGGGTCAGTAGGACATTGCCTCCAAGAATTGCACAATGCAAGCCTGAAGGTTAGTGCTGGGCCATACTTGCACAATTTCTAGAGGGAAGACAGAGCCTTCACTTCTGGAAATGCACAGTGCTAGTCAGGCAAGGCACAGTCCAGGCCAAGGCGACCCAGACTCGCTGACGGGTGACTGAAAACTTGAGAAGTCTGAATGCATGATGAGATGAGTGCAAATAAGAGTGAATGATCATACATGTAAACATAAAGTGCAGGGTTCAGAAAATGGGAAAGCATGCATGTGTGTAAAACGAGTCTCCACAATGGCGACCGTCCGTGCAAAAACAGTGTCATGCATGCAACAGTAGTGAGATGCGAACGAAAACTAAAATGGTTCTTCTACAAGCTAACATACATCAAAACGACAAGACTCACACAAAGCAAAACACAAAAAGCAACAGAAATGTCGTGCAAGACATGAAAAGCAAGATTACGCAAAACAACTAAGCTAAATGTGCCGATGACTCCTAGATGCAATGCGAGATGTCAGAGCTACAAGGTCAATGTGAGAAATGAGCTCTGCAACATCCGGTTGATGAGTTTTGATAAAATAAGGTTGTGACGCGCATGCCCCAAATCTAGGAAAAGTGACACTTGGCGGGAGGCTTCTACAATGATCCTTGCATGTATCCTCCAGCTGCTAAAAATAGATTCCTGAATCAAGGGATGCCTTTGCATACTACCTTGGGAGAAGCATTCCATGCATGCAAGTCACTTTTACTCGATCATGGAGGAAACCAGTCAACCTAAAGGCACATGCATCAATCTATGAGCCTGGGATGAAATTTTGCGTAGTCTTTTGGCTGAGCAGAGATGGTTTTCCCAGAGGGATTGTGCAATTTCTGAGAGGAACATGTGACTATCTCCCAGGATTGTGCAATTTCTAGGCTTAGCAACTGCCTTGGGTCAAACCTCGCAATTTTCTCAAGGAAGCCTGTAGGTTGCCTAGTTGTATTTGTGCAATTTTTGCTAGATGTTGGGCTGGCTATCCCAGAGGGATTGCATAATTTATGTGCTTTGTAGCTGACTGTTGCCAAGAATTGCGTAATTTCTGGGTTGAGTAGTCCTGCTGGGCTAGATTGCGCAGTTTTTCCAGTGAAGGTTGACAGGCAGGATTGCACAATTCTGGAGCCCAGCAGGCTGTCAGTCAAGATTGGGCAATTTTTGGAGGGAACGCTGGTTCCCCTCCAGAACTGTACAATTTATTGAGGGAGCTACTTAGCCTGCAGCTGGAGCAAGTCTAGAGAAAAAACCTGTGAGGGGGATGCAACAAGCTATCATGCATAGGCTAGAAATCTGCTAGAAAACCACTAAAGCTCATGTACTTGACAGTGTAAGACATGATGCTGAGTATGGTTGGTAGGGAGGCTCCAAAACAAAGCTAGGGAAAAATTTGGAGGGTGGTTGTAGCTGCTACAACGACCCCTTAGAAGCCTGTAATAATACGTAGCCTAAAAGTAATATACGAACAAAATGACATCACAAGCTGAAATGCGCAATAGTACACAAACCAAAGTCACAGGCTAATCCAACAACATGCATTCAACAAGATTCATACAATTACATATAAAGTAGTTCATAAGAAAATGTGTAAGCTAAACAACATACATTGCTAAAGCAACCAGAATGGTCCAACTACAATAACAACATATGCATGAAAGTGTGTTGGCTTTGTTATTATTATTATAAGCGAAAGTTCCATCCATACATACACTGTTGAAAACCATTATCCCCAATAGTGGAACATTACTGTCGAGAACACCTACTCCTCCAAATAAGTATACTCACTCTACATTGTGGAGAAGCTAAGGCTCATCACAATACTCCCAAGCATTTCGTAAAGCCTAAGCCTAGCCAAAATCTTGTCTCCCAAAAGCATGTTCTATGAGTTATGAGGTTCTATTTATAACAAAGGGTGAGGTGACCCTTGACATTCCACTTTGTGACTCTTTGACTACCCTCATGACTCTTCAACTTCTTTAAAAATAACTCATTACATTACATAGTGACTGTTCACATTCCACTAATGACACTTGGAATTTCACTTAGAACATATTTACAAACAATATACATTTTCCACATGTACCAATGTGAGACAAAATATGCTAGAGACAACCTAACAAGACAAAACACTATGGCTCAGAAGTTTGGGGAAAGATCAACTTGGAAACCTCCACTTGATGCTTCTTGGTGACGCACTGATGCAAAGCTTGGTACTATGTTATGATGTCCCCAAATTGCTTGATGGTGTCTTTCTGATAGCGGACTCTTGCCACCATAGCTTCTGGGTATATGGTCTTTAAAGCCTTGTCCAACTCAACTTGAAGCACATGCAGCATGGTCTTGACCATGACAGGACCACCAATGTACTTCTGCATGTTTTGTGTACTCACCTCCAAGTCATCGCTGGTGGCCTCTCACCTTAGCTACTCCATGTACCTGGCGATCTCTAACTGGACTTGGTTCTTATGCTTAGCTTCAGTGAAGGAGTCGATTGATGGGATCCTGTGCATTCTCACCATGACATCCAAACTCTTATACAACCGTGCATATGAAGCCTGTATGTTGTTGACAGACGGGGTGAGCTAGTCATAGTTCTGGATCAACATCTAGATCTTTGCTTTGCCTAGCTCTGCCTGTGGCTTCATCATCTTTGGCGATTGAAGTGGGGCTCCCTTGTACCACATTTTCCATTCTTGCACATGGGCAATATCAGCATGTATGTTTCGGAGTGTTTGGATAACCCTTTTGCTCCACCACTGAAAGTCATACAAATGGACAACCGCCTTAAGCATGGTGACAAATCAATAATAGAGCTTCTGCATGGTGGTCTCAAGAATTGATACTTCAACAAGTATCACTTTCCTCATCTCTACCATTATAGAAACTGTAGATTTTTCTACCTTTTTCCTGGTTCCTTGCAAGTTCTTTGCCATCTTTTCATTCTCGGCTAACAATAACTTGATATTTGAGCTCATGGATACTACATAATCAAAAGTGGCATCGTCCACGACAACTGGATGATTTCTGACATCTGAAACTATCACCCTTTCCCTCACGAATCTGTTCACTCTCCTCCTCTGCTTCTGTCTGTTCCAACCCTTTGACCTATATGGGCATTGTTTCCTCTGTCATCACTCCTTGCCTTTTTTCTTCTTCCTATTTCTGCTTCTCTTCTTTCTCTTGCCTCCTCATCTCCCATTCTTCCTTATGGGCCTCCAAATTAGACATAAATTAAGGCCCATCTAACATTTATTAGGCACATGAAGACTATTAAACCTCTCCTTCTACACTTAATAATTTTTTTTTAGCTTTAATATGTTCCTAGGAAGGTTTAGAGATGATTTCATATTATGTGCCTAATAGTATTTATTTTTTGTAGAAAATTGTGAGAATATGAGGTAGATTAAAAATATTTGGAGAATGAGATAATTTAGGGACTTTCTCCCTACTACAGGAGGATAAATAGTGGATAATAAATCAACAGGATATTATGAAATTATTGCACAAATTCTGGAGCTCCAATGATTGAGAAAATCTAGGAATGTGTTCCTTGTCATTTAATGCAAATTCCTAGTGTTAGGAACTAGATCCACTCTTTGAGGGATTTTGGATGGGAAAGCTTCCTCCTTTCAAGGAGAATGTTTCCTCATCATTTTTTATAAGTACCAATTCAAATTTTTCTCTAGGGGCAGGTATTTCTTAGTCTTCTTGTGGAGAAAACTTGTATTTTTGCAGCTCCACTTTCATTTCTAGCAGGGATGTAATTGGATTGATTCAAATAATGAAGCTTGGTGCCATTTTTAGCTTTTGAAGCTTGGTCTCCTTCATAGTAATCTGATTATCCTTTGGCTTGGCCATCCCAGGAGCCTCAAAGCCCTTTTTTTATAATTTATTTTTCTTCTTTTCACTTCTTATTCACATGCACCTATTGATCTTGTTTTTCCAATTTTTGCATTTAGTATTAATGATTTTTTGTTGTAGGTTTGGGTTAAACGGCTGAAAGGAGTTCTTTTACAGGTTATTTATAGATTCAAAAGAATTATTAAATCCTTGGAACAACTTTGGAAGGTCATATACATCATTGAGCTACTTGGATTAGTTTACTTATTCACAAATCTAAAATTTCTGGAAGTCCCTGGTAGCAAATAGTAGTATTTTTCTGCTATTTTTTAGAACATGCTAACGATCTTCATTTGAGTTGATTCCACTTTTATTAGATCATAAAAAATTCAAGTTAATAATTTTTTTTACCCCATTTCATTTTCACTTGATTAGGTTAGGCATTTGATAGGTTAACCATCTCACTAGTTCTCGAATTTCCAGATTTTAGATTAGTAATTTTCTGCTATGTTTTAGTACATGTGAACAAGGGTATTTTGGAGTGATTCCACTTGGAATGGAGACCTAAGATATCCTACTTAATAAAAAAAAATTCTCATCCTATTTTCATTTGATTTCCTTTCACATTCGGTGAGTTATCTCTTCCTATAGCAAACCTGTAACTTCCTGTAAGAAACCTATAACACCACTTCCCTTCATGAGTTTTGATCCCCACTACAGATATGAATTAGTCTAGATGAATAATGACGCTCAGATATGATTTTATGATCAAGGGAATCTCCTAAGCCACTCTAACCCTTCCTTTTATTCACTGCAAAAAACAAAGTAGACTTACTTTCTTCATCACAAGTATGATGTAAGTAGGTTACTGATTTACAAGCAAGTGTGAAGTAGGTAGATGGTACATGCAATTTTGATTGCTAGTTTGATGAATTATATACGATAAAATAGATTTATTTATGCAATTATATTAACCATTTTACTTTCATGAATTGATTCATTAGCATTTACAAGTTGAGCAAGTAGCATTTCCATTTCTTGCAAATAGAATAACAATTCCATTTTTTGCAATTAGTTTAGGCTTTTTTTTTCATGACATTGACTCCATTACATTAGATAAAAAAGAGAAGGACACATTGTATGTTGCACATATAGTGATGATACCTCTTAAGTTTGTATGAACCCTGGGTTGATAATTAAATTTGGTAGCTGTTACACTAAAAAATGTCACCATGACTATTTACAGTTAGTATGGCTCTATCAACAGTCATGCTATCCTCCTGGGCAAGTCTTATGCCTCTGCTCTCCATGTCAAAACTCCAAAAAGAGAGAAAGTCTTTATAAATGTATTTATCTCTGGGTACGCAGGTTCTCTCAACCTTACCTGCGGATACGCGCCTAATGTTCACAAAATCTGCGTACTTGTACGCTCTGTATGTAAAGGGGCAGGTGCGTACCCCTGTAAAGGTCAAAATGCGCAAGTTTCATCTTTAAAAAGTTACTTGTGGTCATTTCTAGAGCATTATAGAAGGTTGTTCGACGTGTATTGAGCGCCTCCAGATGGTTCATGTACCCCTACCAAAGAGGAACTTATCCCATCAATAAGGGAGCTATCCCATCCAAAGAGGGGATTATCCCATTGATGGTGGACCTGAATAACTTCCTCTTGAGCACTATAAATACAGGCATTGGGCCAGAAGGAGGGGAGGTTGGAAGCTAAACATTTCTAAGGGTAGATGCTGCTGGAATTAGGACTCCCATTTAGAAGCTTGTGAGGAGAGATTGCCATCTTTGCTTGTTCTATTTGGAAGTGGGTGAGCTTTGTCAAAGTAAAGGAGAACTCTTGATGGACCCTGGGAGGGACTTGCACAACACCAAGGCTCAGGTTGTAATTGTTCCTTTTGTTTCCTATTAATGCAAATGAGTCCATTCTTCTCAATAACTTGTTATTTATGAGTTGTTTCATGTACTCCTTGGTCTATGTGTTAAATATGTTTTATTTTATGAGATTATCAAGTGCTATTTAATCGTTTGATTGTTAGTGAATGCAGGTTTCGAAGTGAAGGAGGAGCTCATCTGGATCAGCGAGGCTGGACTACTACAACAACGTTGGATTACAGGTAGGATCTAAACACTTGATTTCTTATATAGTAAATGCATGTTTAGAGAAGGATTGCTCTTATTTGTCTTGTTTGTCACTAGAGAGTCTTAGGCTCCTAGGGAGGTTGGTTGTGTCCGCACTATCGACTCTTTCCGCCTGACAAAATGGCGACTCCATTGGGGACTCCATTGATGTGAAAGTTTTTTCCTTTGTATGCAACTTTGATCTGAGAAAAGTCATTTATTTTCTGATTTTTGGCTCTGTGACTTTGTATTTGGGTGGGTTAGCTTAGGGTTAGATTGAATTTAGTTTTTCTTGGCTTTTTTAGTAGTACGCACCCTCTGAGTATTGCACAGTGCGTACTTCTACGCACTGTTTCTGTGTGCACAGAGCGGGCCCGCACCTGTCTTAACGGGTTGCCTGCGTACCCTGCTAAAAATTAAGAAAATTCCATTTTTTACATTTTTCTTCATAGATTTTGCTTTTTCTTAGGTTTTACTGCCCAGATCCATTAGTCTCTTGTCAAAGATCTTCACCTAAACTTGTTTCGATAGCATTGAGTGTTTTAGTGGATTTCATAGAGGTTTAAGCCCTAGGGTTTGATTTTTGAGTAGGTCTTGTAGTGACTTTGGCGGTAGAAGTTGTCAAGCCTTAGATCTCTCTGGTTTTGTCAGCCTTCTTAGAAGTCGGACCTGTCATAAAGTCTACCTGTGAGAGCAACTTACCTTTGAGTGGTCTCTTTGGCAAATTTCGAAGTGCTTGTTGATTGAGTATTGAACTCCATTTTACAAAAAGAACAAAAAGATTTGAGTTTTGTTTTGACTGGTCTTTTGATTCTGCATTAGCTGGTCCTTGGCTTGATTGTGGTCAAGTAAAACAACCTAGAATCATCTTTGTAGGCTTTTGCCTCATTAGGTTTGCTTAGAATAAATTTCTTTTTGATTTGCTTGTGAGTCAAGTTTTCATAGATTTTATAACTTTTGAGATTGATTTTCGTTAAAATATATTTATATGTTTTATTAAATAAGAGAAAATACAAAAACATCTCCTTTGAAAAGTTTTGTTTCAAGTAGCTTTGAGGGGTTTTGAAAGAAAAAGAGTTTTTTGTGCACGTAAGGAGTGGTCATGTTTGTATGCTTGGAAAGATAAAGAGAATTGTTTCTTTGATTGTCTTTACTAAGAAAGTTGTTTTCTATAAAATTTGCATTTCTCAACTCTCTTAGTTAGGAATTTCATTGAAAGAGAAAAGTAGCGTAAATCATCTTAGCTGCATCTTTGTAGTGGTTTGAGTCGAGTCTACACACCATTGGTTTCATTTCTGCTACCTTTTGTCGTTAAGAAAAACCATAAAATTAACGCTTAAAGTAAAATCAACGTAGTAACTTTTATTGACTAGGGCTCTGAAACACCAATTTAGATCAGGCTAGTGTCTTGGAGTAGGAGAGTAATTAACTCTCCAAGACAACAAAACCAAACAAGTAGCTTATCTTGTGATAGAATAAATCCAATTGTCTCATTTGTACTCTGGGAAAGCTCCTCTTAAAGGAGAAGCACGAGCTCGTGTCCGAACCAGTGAGGGGATCAATCCTCCCTCGTTGGGAACGACGCCAGACACGCACGTATTACAAACGGTAAACCTCGGATTAACCATTGTCGAGGAGCCAGGGGTCACTTGTCGGTAAACCTTGGATTATTGTCAAGGAACCGACAAGGGGATTGAGCTTGATACTCTGCCCTTGCGTGCTGTTGGAGTGTAGACTGTTCCCCCAGGTGCATTTGTTGCGGTTGGTAACCTTAGTGACCATTATCTTTAGGATTCTACCGAGGTGACGGTGGAGGGAAGATCCCACTGTACCTGGAGCAGACGTCGGCTAGACTCACTTGGATTTTCCGGGGGGTTCACTTCACTCGAGACGGTTAAAGTGGAGGAACTTGTGCCGGTCTATTCATTAAGCAGGTTGCTGGGGTAACTGTTCCACCCGCCACTTCTGTACTGAATCCGGCGATGTTGGGTTTCATCTCCAACTAGAGTTTTCGGTCTGGAAGGCTACTGTTTGTGCTTGGTTTGACGCCCTAGATTCTTTAGGCGTGTGTTTCGAATTTGTTTGGTTCTTTAGAGACTTTAGGTGGTTTGATTTGAGATTTTACTTTGTTTTCGTGTGTAGTAGTTAAAAGTTTTTAGCTGTGGCGTAATTACCGAGACAGTCCCGTAGACTTCGGGGCCAGTCTCCTGAAGTTGTTTCTGTGGCCGAATTGTTGAGGAGATCCCCTAGACTTCGGGGTGAACCTCCTCGAGACGACCCCATTAATCTAGAAGGTTTGAAGGTCCTTGTAACTCCTCCTAGTGGCAGTAGAGTAGGTTCAACTGAAGAAGGAGAATCTTCCTTGGTAGTCCATCCAGATTACCAAAGTCTAGAGACAGGTTATAATCCTGAAGCTGTTACAGTTTCTGAGCTTGCTGGTAGTTTTTCGTCTACTAGTGATATAGGCGAAGAACCTGAAATATCTGAACCTGTTACTCCAACTTCTAGTGTTCCAGATTCACCAAGAGTAGAACGAGTTATCATCGAAAATCTTCCTACTGGTTTGATTGCTATTGAAGAACTTGCTCCAGAGGAAGAAATAGGCATCTCTAACCTTGAAGATCAACTTACTATTGACCTCAGGGAGCGTGAATCTATCTTTTACAGTCCTCCTAGAAGTACCACTTGGTACCTTTCGTTAACCAATTATTTAGACAACTCAGGGGTAGGTTTTTCTACACCTCGTACTCCTTTTCCTCCTGGAGGTATTTATACTCCTGTAAATATGTCTGGTCAGTCGTCCGTGTTTACTCAAACTCCTGAATCTTTCTTACACGGCGGTCCTTCTGTTCCCACCGGGTATCAATCACTTTCTGGTAGCTTTGTGGGGGCATCTCCTCAACCCATTGATCATGGGTTATCAGCTGGAAACAATGGTAATATACCATTGGGTGTAGGAGACATTTACATGATGTCAGGTTCAGTTCCCGTTTCCCAACCTCAAGGTGGCCAATTACCGCCTGGGGGGCAGCCTCAGTTAACGCCTGGGGGGAAACCTCAAGGTACACAAATCGTGTCTGGGGGGCAACCTCAAGGTCAGTATGTACCTATGGTGCAATACATGCCTCAAGGTCAACCCCAGCCTCAATATGTACCCCAGGGTCAACCTCAGTATCAATATTTACCTCAAGGGTATCAACCCCAAGGGTATCAACCCCAAGGGTATCAACCTCAAGGGTATCAACTTCAAGGTCAAGGTCAACCCCAGTATCCGTATTTACCTCATGGTTATCAACCTCAAGGTCAATACTCGAGTCAAGGTTATCAACCACCTCAAGGGCAGTCATATGTTCAAGGTATGGGAACTGCACCTTTCAATTATCAATCCTATTCTCAATCCGGTTATGGATCTCAGTATCCTCAACCTGTTACGGGTCAATACCCCGGAATGCTAGTGTGGGATCCATCACAGGGTCAACAGGTGTTGCAGCCAAGTATACAGTTGGTACCTCAAGATGGACAACCCGTAGTTTCTGGTCCACCCCAGCAACCGCAACCTGTCCAGTCAAATGTTCAAACTTCTGTAACTTCGGTAGTTACTCAGCCGCCAATTGCACCTAGTACTCCATCTCAAATGGCTGCTGCAACTACCACTACATCTGCCGCACTTACTTCTGGAGTATCGACAGCTCCGGTTTCTACTGTCTCTGCAACCACTCCTCAGACATCTTTATCGTTGTCTGGATCTACGATTCAAACCACGGTCCAGATGCCTACAGGTCAGCCTGGTATAAGTACGGTTGTCACTACTCAACCTCAATTTGTTCAACAACCGTACTAGGGACAGTACCAACATGGGCAAGCTGTCCAACAGTCGGTTTACCAGTATCAACCGTATCCTGGGTACACTTATCAACAACCCCAACAACCCCAGTACGGTCCGGTTAATCCTGGTTTTCCAGGAGGATATAATATCCCTAATGCGACTCCTGTTCCTAGTTATCCTAGATATCCTCCTCCTGGGATTGGTCTTGTGACCCAGAGTTTTAGAGATCCTAACCGGCAATTACCGTTTATCGCAACTTTGGATTTACCAGACTTGACGCGCCTAATGAACAATCCAATTCAATATCTTCCGTTCTGGCCGCCAATGCCAAATAAGTTGCCCAGTGATATACCCATGTTCGAAGGTAAGTCTGGAGAGGATCCGTCCAATCATGTGATGACTTACCATCTCTGGTGTGCTTCAAATTCTATCTCGGATGATTCGATCATCTTACGTCTTTTCCAGCGTACACTCATTGGTCTCGCGGCCAAGTGGTACATTGAGTTACCACGGGCCTCTTTTTACAATTTTAGCCAGTTAGCTACCTCGTTCTTAACTCACTTTCAGTTGCCGGTCAGATACGATAACGGCACGGAGTTATTAACTTCACTAAAACAATCAACGTCCACGTATATTTCTGATCACATTCATGAGTGGAGACGTCGAAGAAGGCTAGTGAAAGTTTTTATTCCGGACCAAATCTTAGCTGAATGGTTTGTTAAATCATTATTACCGAAGATTACTGAAGATGTAGCTAAGGCCGGGGTAGTTACTGAGGAGCAAGTCATTGCTCAGGCGCAGTACCTTGACTTAGTTTATACTCAGTCGGGTACGTTACACGAGAAGATTCCAGATCTTCCAAAATCGAATCAAATCGCTGCTGCTCCTTCGGGATCTCATGCCGCTGATGGTATGATTGGCATCGTGAATACAAAGAGCAAAAAGAAATCTTCCAAGGCTTCTACTACTCCTATAATCACTTTGCCCGATTCCCCGACAGAAGAGTCTTCTCCTGAACTTTCCGCCGATATTCACGCTGTAGAATCATCTACGGCCAAATCAAAAAACGGTGGAAAGAAGAAGGCTAAAGCAGACAAGGCTCCGAAGGAGAAAACGGAAAAGTCGGAAACCAATGACGAAAAGCGCAAACCTCGATATCCTTGTCTTATTTGTGAAGAGGATCATTTTACAAGAGATTGCCCTCATCGGGCCGAGGTTGTGAAAATAGTCAAAGGTTCTCCCACTCCTGCTGTGTTAAAAGATCCATTTCCAAAGCAGGAGAGTAAGATGATAGGTTCTTCCTCGACCGCCAGTGAAGAACCCATTTTGATGATGTCTCATGTGCGGATTGCGACTCGATCGCAAGATTATGGTAGTAAGAATCCTGTTGATGGTAAGGAAGTAGAATCTTCTCATTCTAATCCATCAACCTCAGCTCCTGGTTCCGATCCACTACAGATCGAGAAACCTAACCCGGACTTAGTAATCAAACCGCCCGCCAAGGGTGTACTTCGAAGGTCTGCTTTCAATCCACATGCGAGAGCAGCCCAGAATTACAACATTGTTGAGGACTTAGCTGTTTCACCCTCAGCAATGTCGGCTTTAGAAGTGCTTCAATCATGCCCAGCACAACGAAAATTACTTTTGTCGGCTATCGGAGCTGTTGGTGTTCAGGACCCGAATCTGATAATCTTCGATCTAGAAAATAGTACACCGCGTCTACCCCATCAAATGGCTTTCCAAATTCCAGTGATAGTCAAAAACAGGCCTATTCATCGGCCTGTGATTGATGAGGGAGCTTCTACGTGTATTATGTCGATTCAATGTTGGAGATCGCTTGGTTCTCCTTCGTTGAACCAATCCCCGACCATCCTTAAGGCCTTTGATGGCCGTGGGTTCCATCCGTTTGGTATTCTACAGGAATTGCCTATAGGGGTAGAAGGTAAAACCGTTAGTCTGGATGTGGAAGTGGTTGATGCCCCTCTAGACTACAACCTTCTTTTGGGTCGAAGTTGGTCATATGCTATGACAGCGGTCGTTTCATCGGTCTTCAGAGTAATAAAGTTTCCACATAACGGTAAGATCGTGACAATTGATCAGCTGACATACTTTTCGTCCGACCCAGCCTCTTCAGAGAGTATCCAGCATGTCGGTAAGACGACAATCCCTTATAGGGACGTTGGCGTAGGTTTAGTTAAAGATTCCGGTTTACTGGGAACTTTTCCTTTCCCTCCAATCAACGCAGACCCTTTATTTGCATCAATTCATATGATTACATCAGACAACATTATTTATGATGATCCTTGGATTTTCCCATCTAAATCTGAGATAGACTCATTCGGTGATGCTATGCCTTTGAGTCCATATGAAATTGCTTATGAAGCTGTCATGTCTTTTACCGGCTCGCTGTTGTTGGGAAAAGTATCCAATACGGAATGACCCTATCCCACTCTAAGGGTGATAGTACCTCAGCAACAATCAAAGCAAAGCTATTTGAGATTACTTCTTTATGAGATGTAAAAGAGGGGAGAAAGAGATCCACTAACCGATGTCTTTCGATAATGATTGATCCAATCTTCTCTCTTTGCTACTTGCTCCCAGCTCCTTGCTCTTTCACTGGCCCAGCTACAACAAGATCCTGCAAAATGGCAAGAGAGGGAAACTACAAGAAGCATACATTCATAATTGATTCAAGGATTAGAATAAATCAAATACACAAGTATAGCAACACATCATTGAGACACATGTATATAGAAGAACCTCAAATGCTTTATTAATGGAAGAAGTAAAGTTCAGGAAGTGATACAACCATAAGAGGCCCAATCCAGCATCACCTCCCAGCAGAAAGAAATCTCCTCTTCACCTCCTTCAAAGCAAATCACTCAATAGTTCTATACTCAAACCAACAGCACTTCCTTACATTCACAAGATTCCAGCCTCCATAGACCTCATGAGAGAGTTCTATATATAGGAGTTTTGGAGAAAGGATGAGTCAGCTTGAAGCTGGCATGAAGCTGACTAGTGTCCTCTCCCACTTCAGTTATTCTTCAGTTCTTGAGTCCACTTGGAGGTTCTTGCTTCCACTTGGAGATCTAGACCCTCTTACTCATCACCAGTCGAATTCCCTGATCCAAGTGTCATTTTGGAAGCTTCCTGGGCATTGACACCTTGAGGAATGACTGTGCCACATGTCCCAACTCGCCCAGCGCAGGTAGCCTCCTTTGCAGTTGACATTCAGCGCAGGTAGACAGTGGAGCAGTTGACATTCAGCGCAGATGCTCAGTGGAGCAGTTGACATGATCCAGAATTAGCTTGTTTTTGAGTGTTTTCAGGTGGAGAACTGATATTCAGTGCTGTGGTTTGCTGACCTTGTTCCTCTAGGGGTAGGAACAACATGTTTAGGGACTTTGGATCCCTTAGATTATGGACATTTCATGCTTCATGATGTAAGGCACAAAAATGTCTATAACACTCGCGTTCAACCCAAATCGACCAAATGAATGTGGTCAGTGAAGAATCACTTTTCACATCAACCTTAGAACGGATAGTGTTTCTCGAAGTCGTGTCATCTGACGAGCAACTTCATGAAATCCTAAGTGTAGACGATCTACCATGGGAAGATCTCCATCACAGATCTTCGTTTTTACCTAAGGATGATGCTTTTGAAAATAATTTTTCATCTATCTTTACTGCTGAATATGTCAAAGACACTCAGAATCCAACGAAACATTCTGATTCAGAGTTGAATTTAGGGAATATTTCTCGCACTATTCCCATTGATATTTCAGTGAAGCCCGGAATTGAGGAAAACATTCATATAGGTGCCTCATGTACAGAAGAAGAAATTCAAACTTACAAGGCCCTATTCCAAGAATTCCACGATGTGTTTGCCTGGTCTTACGAGGAAATGCCAGGAATCGACCCTACCATTGTTGTTCATGAAATAAAGACCTACCCGGACGCTAAACCCGTCCGGCAACGGTTGCGTCAGATTCACCCTCGGAAAGCAGCTACGATTAAAGCAGAAGTCGAGAAGCTGTTGAAAGCAGGTTTCATTTATCCAATCCTGTTAACGGATTGGGTATCGAATATTGTTCCAGTCAACAAGAAACAAGGAACAATAAGAATCTGTATTGACTATAGGGATATAAATCGAGCTTGTCCAAAAAACAACTATCCAACGCCTTATATCGATCAAATTATTGATGATTGTGCCGGAAGTGAAATGTTTTCCTTCATGGATGGTTTTTCGGGCTATAATAAAATCAATATTCTACCTGCCGACCAACCAAAAACGGCATTCATTTGTCCATGGGGGACATTTGCTTATTGCAAATTACCTTTTGGACTTAAGAATGCCGGGGCCACTTTTCAACGGGCGATGTCTTACGCATTTCATGACATCAAGCACATTGTGCAACCGTACCTCGATGATTTGCCTGCTCATTCTTTACATCGAGCTGATCACCTTTTCCACTTACGAGCAATCTTTATGAGGTGTCGGCATTATCGAATTCGGTTGAATCCCCACAAGTGTGTGTTCTGTATAGAGACGGGTCGATTGCTGGGATTTTTTGTTTCAAAAGCTGGCATTCGCGTCGATCCCTCGAAAGTCGAAGCTATCATCAAATTTCCTCCTCCTTCGAGTTTGCGCCAACTCCAAAGTTTGCAAGGGAAAGCGAACTTTTTACGCCGATTCATCCCAAATTACGCCGAGGTCACTAAAGGTTTTACACGGTTGTTGAAACAGAATGCTCAATTCTTTTGGGACGAGATTGCCCAACAATCTTTTGATGCACTTAAGCACGCGTTGACCCATGCACCGTTGTTGCATCCTCCCAACTACAACCAGGACTACTTCCTATACCTCGCAGCTTCGCATTCCACCATTGGAATGGTGTTAGTTCAAGAAGATGAATTCGGAGCGGAACATGTGATATATTATCTTAGTAGGACATTAAACCCCACTGAGCTAAAATATTCGCATGTGGAGAAGTAGGCCCTGGCAGCCGTTCAAGCTGTCCGGCGTTTTCGTCACTACATTCTTCTCCGTAAAACTACAATTATTTTGGATTGCAACCCTATGATTTATATTTTGACAAAACAACTGCTAGGGGGCAAGTACTCTAAATGGATCGTTATCCTGCAAGAGTTCGACTTGGAGTTTGAGAAGTCCAAGTCTAAGAAATCCTTAGTTTTTGCGGAATTGATGTGTGATTTCCCGCATGCTGACACAGAAACTGTGGCAGAGGAGTCCATTGCGGACGAATCTTTGTTTCTTATCAGTACTTTAGATCCGTGGTACGGGGATATAATCATCTATCTCCAAACCCAAACCTTTCGGCCTGAAGCTTCAAAGTCGGAACGTCGAAAAATTCGGTTTCAATCCCAGCAATACAAGATTATTGGAGATACACTTTATCGCCGGGGGGCAGACTTAGTTTTTCGACGTTGTTTAACTCACGAAGAGGCTGAGAGGGTTTTGAATGATTGTCACTCTGGAGCATGTGGTGGTCATATGTCTGGGTATGCCACAGCTCAGAAGGTGTTGCGCGCTGGCTATTTCTGGCCGTCCATGTTTAAAGATTGTATCATTGCGGTCCGGAAGTGCCACAACTGTCAAGTGTTTGATCGGAAGATGCACGCACCACCTGCTCCTCTCCATCCTATAATTGCCGTTGGTCCTTTCGCCAAATGGGGTATCGATTTTATTACTTGTAACCCTCACTCGGCCGGGGGGCATGCGTATATCATCCTTGCGGTTGATTATTTTACTAAATGGGCCGAGGCGATGCCTACATTCGACGCAAGCGGCAAAACAGCTGCAGTTTTCGTATTCAATCATATTATAACTAGGTTTGGTGTCCCACAAGCAATCATCACTGACCATGGGAGCCATTTTCGAAACATCATGATGACTGAGCTTACAAGCCAGCTTGGTTTGCGCCACGATAGCTCTACTCCTTATTATCTGCAAGCCAACGGTTTGGTTGAGTCTATCAACAAAGTTCTGGTTATCATGATCCGACGAACCATTGGTATTCATCGGTCGAATTGGCACAACATGTTATTTTCAGCGCTATGGGCATACCAAACCTCAGTGAAAACTTCAACAGGGTTCACTCCTTTCCAGCTAGTTTATGGCTTGGAAGCTGTGTTACCCATTGAATGCGAAATCCCATCACTTCAAATGGCTGTCGAATTACTCCCAGCTACTTCCGAAGAGGAGAAACATTTATTATACTTAGCTCAGTTAGATGAGACTCGACGTGACGCTGCATTGGCAATCGAGACTCACGCGAAGCAAATGAAAGCTCAGTATGATAGAAATGTGACCCCTCGAAGTTTTTCGGAGGGAGACCTAGTGCTATTATATGATCAAGCTAACGATAAGCTAGGTGCTGGAAAATTCGTTCCTATGTCGCATGGACCCTACATTGTAAAGCGAAAGCTAGCAAAAGGGGCCTATGAGCTGGTAGATTTTGATGGGGACTCTTTAGGTAAACCCAGAAATGGACTTTACCTTAAGAGGTATTATGCTTAAATGATGGGTGTGGAGAATGTTAAGTTAGGTTAGGCTTTCTTTCTAGCTAGTATGTTTGTTAGTTTAGTTAGTGTGCTTAGCTTAGAAAGTGTGTTTTTCGTCGTTATTCTGGCTTATCTTGGTTTTACTCTTGATATTGCAGATGTCGACGCCTCTCCAAACATACATTGGATTTGCTGATGGTGCTTGTCGTAGTACACGGAATATCTCTTCTGCAGCTTGGGTTATCTATTCGCCCTCTGACGAGTTAGTTTCTATGCATGGGGTGAGCCTCGGTCAAACGACGAACAACATTGCAGAATACAGTGCAATGGTTGAATTATTGTCTGAATCTATTTCATTTGGAATAGGACGTTTGATAGTGAGGTTAGATTCTGAACTCGTTGTATTACAGCTTAATAGAGTATATGCCATTAGAAATCCTGTGTTATTAAGGTTGTTTTTGAGAGTGCGTCTCTTGGAACGTGAATTTGATTACATTGAATATCAGCATATTCCAAGGTCTTTAAATACATTAGCAGATGCAATTGCTTCTCGAATGTTGGACAGACATTTGCGATAATCATACAAGTAAATTTAAAAACATTTCATCACATATGTTAAACAAAATGAGCCGGTAATAATGATATATATATAGATAGGAGTGTGTCAAAAAATATACATCGTCTTCGATCATAGGTTGAAAAACACCTTATGATCGGCAAAAATGATAAGTACAAAAAACCAAAAATGTCATATGTGTCTACAAAAGTGACTAGCCAATCACTGGTGGTGCTCTCTATACGAGACCACTGCCCGCGCTACCCTACACAAGAACCTCCTAAAAGGTCCTGGGACTGCAACCACATAGCGCTGAAGTCGAATGGGAATGTCATCTATGGTGGTCTCTGGTATATCCGCCGTCAGACACTCTAGATCCTGTTCCAGCTCGGCTAAGGTCTCTGCGGCCGCATCCTGTGGGGTTGGTGCTGGTACAGCTGGTACTCTCCTCTCAAAAGCCCGGAGGTTGGCTGGACGCCGTGGACCTACATCTGCATTTTGAAAAATTTGTGCTGTCAGTTTGAGGCGATATATAAAAACAAAAAAAATACATAATTTAAAAACTCGTGGAAAATGAAATACCTCTGTCGTCCCACTGTTCTCCCTGTGGAAGAACCATGTCCGGATCATTCTGAAAATCCATTCCGGCATAAGGAAAGTCCTGAATAGCAAAGACCTGGCTCTCTAGCCAGTGAAAGTAACCATCAGGAAATCGAACAACTGCTGCGCCCTCATCAGGATGCCGGGCCATTACCGCAACCCATCTCGTCAACTTAGGCTCCCGAGGCGCCCTGACTGGAACTGTAAGATGCTGGGGAACCAGCATTGGAACTCTCTCTAGGGCAAAGCTTACAACTATAGGCCCATATCCAAAGGTCTTCAGTTGTCCTCTCTTTGCCCTGGTTAGTTGGCCCTTCAAATTAGCCAACACAGCATCACACCAGTTGAAAATGGTGCCATGGAAACAGTCTATAGCCATCCGCATTTGGGACCCGGTGGCTTGGTGCAAAGCGGTTGCGCCGCAAATTCTTGTAACAGTAAAGGCTATCACCATAAGTTCAGGTCGGGATATGTACTTGATTTCTATCCCCTTCTCTTGGTTCTGGTTGTTGCACCACTCTAGCCAGAGACTAGCAAGGGATTGGCCACCCGGCCTAGTCCCGAATAGAGAAAGTTGCTCGCCCCTGTTAGGCAAGCCAGTGAGAAAATATATGTCGGAGGGCTCTATCTCGAGCTGGTGCTCTCCGATGTAGAAACATTGCTCCTGAATGTTCCACCTTTCAACCAGCCACTCAAGAAAAGGCACTTGGCCCCTCATGCCAGGTATGGCCCAGTATTTGTACAGTCCGCATGCTTTTAGTGCATCAATGGAAGGTTGATGACCTATCGGGGCCAAATCAACATCCTCGTGCTCTCTTTCATGCCAATCAATCATGGTGTGCTCCCTGCACATCATAAAACATCAGTTAGGATCCATAAAATTTAAAAATTTTGGTCTATTTTGGAGGGCCGAGGGTTTCAATTTGTGTTTTGCGGGGTACGCACCCCGGCCTTTAGGGACAGAGCACCCGGACGTAGGTTCCCTTAAGGCCGGGTGCGTACACCCCGTAATTTTCCCATTGGGAAAATATCGGGGTACGCAGGTCAGCAGTGCATGACCTGCGTACCCTGAAGGGCGCATTTTGAAACCCCAATGCCCCCAAAAAATCAAATAAAAGCTTAAAACTGAATTCTAAACGGATGGAAAACAAGAGAGGGGTGTTGTAGAATACCTGGTGAAACGGCGTTCGATTCTGACGGTCGGATTCTCTGCAATCTCCACGGGAAGTTTCTTGTCAAAAGCCCTTTTCTCAACCTCAACAGTAAAATGGTAAAAATGACATGGTAAGAAGTCTTTTTATAGGTTTTTTGGATAAATAAATGCTAGATTTGTTTATTTTTCACCATGAAAGGACATTTTCAATGAATTTTTCCCCATCTTAAACAGGTATGAGTAATGTGTTGTTTTTGTGCAGGACAAAGGGACTTTAGTGTAAATTATCATTTTTCACGTCAGAGTCATCTTTTAAGCTCTTTTCTGACTCCTAAAATATGAAAAGATAGTCGAGCGTTTCTTTTACACTCGTTAAAATGGAATTAAAAGACGGTCCCCTTATAGCTCTTTTTTGACCATAAAATCAGGAAAAGATTGCCGGGTTTTTGTCGTTTCAAACTCGATACGGAAATAAAACGACGTGTCCTTGATCGCTTTTTACTTTTCAGGTCAGAGACACTAATCATGAATGTACTCCTTGGTCGCAAGATCAAGCGGTTCTCCCAAGTATTATTTTATACTTTTTCGGGCTTGGGGGACACAAATTTACGAAAAAGTTCAACCTGGAGTCTTCTTAAGTTTTTCAGACTCTCTAAAATTGAAAAACGCCGAGTTTCTCCTATACTGGGCTCGTTAAAATTTCACAGTAAAGGACCTGTTCAATTACAAACAGGAACGAACCACTCCTTCCTAGGGTTCGAATCAAAACTAGGTTGGACTCATTCGAAGGATGAGCTTATAATCAAGCATATGTTATCCTCCTCAAGCTTGTTAAAAATAAAGAGGTACTTGCCAGAAATGGTGGGGGAAAAGAGAGAAGAATGAGCCTGTTTGTTATCTTTTGTCTCAGAAGAAACTTTATTACCACTCTTGGACACGACACTTTTCATTCACCTGGGTTGGGAAATCCTTTACCTCACAGTTGATCAAACCACACTGAAAGTCTTCAGCCGGGTTCCGGGGATTAACTTTGAGTCGTTTATCACCAAGCCATCTGTTGTGTCGTTATGTGTTCAAGAGGTCTGCAAGCAAAACTTTCATCTGCAAAATACTTGTCATCCATTTGACCATCCCTGAGTCAGTCCTTACAGCAACATTTCTTCAACTTGAACAATGATTTCGTGTTGTGGGCTTGCCTGCAATGGGTCGCTTTCTATCGACATCAGCACATTATCTAGAGAGATGACTTAGAAATCGTCAGTACCTTGAAGTCTGCATGCATCAATGGCAGGTTTCTCGCCTTTGACGTCAGTTTACATCATTGACTTTCGATCGAAGGATTCCGTGAAATGTTCGACATCAACTCATTCATTCACATCTCATGGATTGTACTGGGTACTTTGAGAACCATTGACATTACTGGTGGTCTCTCTCACACTTGTTAACAGTTTACATCATCAACTGGTAATCAAGTGGTTTCTACCATGTTCGACATCAACCCATTTAATCGCATGGCTAGAATCGTACCAATTCGGGAAGCAGAAATGAAGACCCTGGATCTAGTTTCCACCATCCAGGCTGCAAGGAGTTTTGTATTCATTATCTAAGTAGACTAATCATAAACAGACGGCTGCGCCCATACTGTGTCTACAAAAGTCTATAATTATGATGTACTGCAATATCATTCCTGTATCAGAGTAGTTAGTCTGTTAGTTAAAGTTTTGATCTGAGTATGGGAATGCCTACCTCAGTGTTGATATAATCTTATACATGTATTTTGTGTTGAAAATTGCAGGTTCTGACCAGGCTCTCCACGAGATAATCCTTGAAATGATAAAGCGCTTCACCCTTCCTAGATAATACAAAACCCTAATCTACTACAGGCTTCGTACTTTAGGGGGCAATCTGTTACACTAAAAAATGTCACCATGACTATTTACAGTTAGTATGGCTCTATCAACAGTCATGCTATCCTCCTGGGCAAGTCTTATGCCTCTGCTCTCCATGTCAAAACTCCAAAAAGAGAGAAAGTCTTTATAAATGTATTTATCTCTGGGTACGCAGGTTCTCTCAACCTTACCTGCGGATACGCGCCTAATGTTCACAAAATCTGCGTACTTGTACGCTCTGTATGTAAAGGGGCAGGTGCGTACCCCTGTAAAGGTCAAAATGCGCAAGTTTCATCTTTAAAAAGTTACTTGTGGTCATTTCTAGAGCATTATAGAAGGTTGTTCGACGTGTATTGAGCGCCTCCAGATGGTTCATGTACCCCTACCAAAGAGGAACTTATCCCATCAATAAGGGAGCTATCCCATCCAAAGAGGGGATTATCCCATTGATGGTGGACCTGAATAACTTCCTCTTGAGCACTATAAATACAGGCATTGGGCCAGAAGGAGGGGAGGTTGGAAGCTAAACATTTCTAAGGGTAGATGCTGCTGGAATTAGGACTCCCATTTAGAAGCTTGTGAGGAGAGATTGCCATCTTTGCTTGTTCTATTTGGAAGTGGGTGAGCTTTGTCAAAGTAAAGGAGAACTCTTGATGGACCCTGGGAGGGACTTGCACAACACCAAGGCTCAGGTTGTAATTGTTCCTTTTGTTTCCTATTAATGCAAATGAGTCCATTCTTCTCAATAACTTGTTATTTATGAGTTGTTTCATGTACTCCTTGGTCTATGTGTTAAATATGTTTTATTTTATGAGATTATCAAGTGCTATTTAATCGTTTGATTGTTAGTGAATGCAGGTTTCGAAGTGAAGGAGGAGCTCATCTGGATCAGCGAGGCTGGACTACTACAACAACGTTGGATTACAGGTAGGATCTAAACACTTGATTTCTTATATAGTAAATGCATGTTTAGAGAAGGATTGCTCTTATTTGTCTTGTTTGTCACTAGAGAGTCTTAGGCTCCTAGGGAGGTTGGTTGTGTCCGCACTATCGACTCTTTCCGCCTGACAAAATGGCGACTCCATTGGGGACTCCATTGATGTGAAAGTTTTTTCCTTTGTATGCAACTTTGATCTGAGAAAAGTCATTTATTTTCTGATTTTTGGCTCTGTGACTTTGTATTTGGGTGGGTTAGCTTAGGGTTAGATTGAATTTAGTTTTTCTTGGCTTTTTTAGTAGTACGCACCCTCTGAGTATTGCACAGTGCGTACTTCTACGCACTGTTTCTGTGTGCACAGAGCGGGCCCGCACCTGTCTTAACGGGTTGCCTGCGTACCCTGCTAAAAATTAAGAAAATTCCATTTTTTACATTTTTCTTCATAGATTTTGCTTTTTCTTAGGTTTTACTGCCCAGATCCATTAGTCTCTTGTCAAAGATCTTCACCTAAACTTGTTTCGATAGCATTGAGTGTTTTAGTGGATTTCATAGAGGTTTAAGCCCTAGGGTTTGATTTTTGAGTAGGTCTTGTAGTGACTTTGGCGGTAGAAGTTGTCAAGCCTTAGATCTCTCTGGTTTTGTCAGCCTTCTTAGAAGTCGGACCTGTCATAAAGTCTACCTGTGAGAGCAACTTACCTTTGAGTGGTCTCTTTGGCAAATTTCGAAGTGCTTGTTGATTGAGTATTGAACTCCATTTTACAAAAAGAACAAAAAGATTTGAGTTTTGTTTTGACTGGTCTTTTGATTCTGCATTAGCTGGTCCTTGGCTTGATTGTGGTCAAGTAAAACAACCTAGAATCATCTTTGTAGGCTTTTGCCTCATTAGGTTTGCTTAGAATAAATTTCTTTTTGATTTGCTTGTGAGTCAAGTTTTCATAGATTTTATAACTTTTGAGATTGATTTTCGTTAAAATATATTTATATGTTTTATTAAATAAGAGAAAATACAAAAACATCTCCTTTGAAAAGTTTTGTTTCAAGTAGCTTTGAGGGGTTTTGAAAGAAAAAGAGTTTTTTGTGCACGTAAGGAGTGGTCATGTTTGTATGCTTGGAAAGATAAAGAGAATTGTTTCTTTGATTGTCTTTACTAAGAAAGTTGTTTTCTATAAAATTTGCATTTCTCAACTCTCTTAGTTAGGAATTTCATTGAAAGAGAAAAGTAGCGTAAATCATCTTAGCTGCATCTTTGTAGTGGTTTGAGTCGAGTCTACACACCATTGGTTTCATTTCTGCTACCTTTTGTCGTTAAGAAAAACCATAAAATTAACGCTTAAAGTAAAATCAACGTAGTAACTTTTATTGACTAGGGCTCTGAAACACCAATTTAGATCAGGCTAGTGTCTTGGAGTAGGAGAGTAATTAACTCTCCAAGACAACAAAACCAAACAAGTAGCTTATCTTGTGATAGAATAAATCCAATTGTCTCATTTGTACTCTGGGAAAGCTCCTCTTAAAGGAGAAGCACGAGCTCGTGTCCGAACCAGTGAGGGGATCAATCCTCCCTCGTTGGGAACGACGCCAGACACGCACGTATTACAAACGGTAAACCTCGGATTAACCATTGTCGAGGAGCCAGGGGTCACTTGTCGGTAAACCTTGGATTATTGTCAAGGAACCGACAAGGGGATTGAGCTTGATACTCTGCCCTTGCGTGCTGTTGGAGTGTAGACTGTTCCCCCAGGTGCATTTGTTGCGGTTGGTAACCTTAGTGACCATTATCTTTAGGATTCTACCGAGGTGACGGTGGAGGGAAGATCCCACTGTACCTGGAGCAGACGTCGGCTAGACTCACTTGGATTTTCCGGGGGTTTCACTTCACTCGAGACGGTTAAAGTGGAGGAACTTGTGCCGGTCTATTCATTAAGCAGGTTGCTGGGGTAACTGTTCCACCCGCCACTTCTGTACTGAATCCGGCGATGTTGGGTTTCATCTCCAACTAGAGTTTTCGGTCTGGAAGGCTACTGTTTGTGCTTGGTTTGACGCCCTAGATTCTTTAGGCGTGTGTTTCGAATTTGTTTGGTTCTTTAGAGACTTTAGGTGGTTTGATTTGAGATTTTACTTTGTTTTCGTGTGTAGTAGTTAAAAGTTTTTAGCTGTGGCGTAATTACCGAGACAGTCCCGTAGACTTCGGGGCCAGTCTCCTGAAGTTGTTTCTGTGGCCGAATTGTTGAGGAGATCCCCTAGACTTCGGGGTGAACCTCCTCGAGACGACCCCATTAATCTAGAAGGTTTGAAGGTCCTTGTAACTCCTCCTAGTGGCAGTAGAGTAGGTTCAACTGAAGAAGGAGAATCTTCCTTGGTAGTCCATCCAGATTACCAAAGTCTAGAGACAGGTTATAATCCTGAAGCTGTTACAGTTTCTGAGCTTGCTGGTAGTTTTTCGTCTACTAGTGATATAGGCGAAGAACCTGAAATATCTGAACCTGTTACTCCAACTTCTAGTGTTCCAGATTCACCAAGAGTAGAACGAGTTATCATCGAAAATCTTCCTACTGGTTTGATTGCTATTGAAGAACTTGCTCCAGAGGAAGAAATAGGCATCTCTAACCTTGAAGATCAACTTACTATTGACCTCAGGGAGCGTGAATCTATCTTTTACAGTCCTCCTAGAAGTACCACTTGGTACCTTTCGTTAACCAATTATTTAGACAACTCAGGGGTAGGTTTTTCTACACCTCGTACTCCTTTTCCTCCTGGAGGTATTTATACTCCTGTAAATATGTCTGGTCAGTCGTCCGTGTTTACTCAAACTCCTGAATCTTTCTTACACGGCGGTCCTTCTGTTCCCACCGGGTATCAATCACTTTCTGGTAGCTTTGTGGGGGCATCTCCTCAACCCATTGATCATGGGTTATCAGCTGGAAACAATGGTAATATACCATTGGGTGTAGGAGACATTTACATGATGTCAGGTTCAGTTCCCGTTTCCCAACCTCAAGGTGGCCAATTACCGCCTGGGGGGCAGCCTCAGTTAACGCCTGGGGGGAAACCTCAAGGTACACAAATCGTGTCTGGGGGGCAACCTCAAGGTCAGTATGTACCTATGGTGCAATACATGCCTCAAGGTCAACCCCAGCCTCAATATGTACCCCAGGGTCAACCTCAGTATCAATATTTACCTCAAGGGTATCAACCCCAAGGGTATCAACCCCAAGGGTATCAACCTCAAGGGTATCAACTTCAAGGTCAAGGTCAACCCCAGTATCCGTATTTACCTCATGGTTATCAACCTCAAGGTCAATACTCGAGTCAAGGTTATCAACCACCTCAAGGGCAGTCATATGTTCAAGGTATGGGAACTGCACCTTTCAATTATCAATCCTATTCTCAATCCGGTTATGGATCTCAGTATCCTCAACCTGTTACGGGTCAATACCCCGGAATGCTAGTGTGGGATCCATCACAGGGTCAACAGGTGTTGCAGCCAAGTATACAGTTGGTACCTCAAGATGGACAACCCGTAGTTTCTGGTCCACCCCAGCAACCGCAACCTGTCCAGTCAAATGTTCAAACTTCTGTAACTTCGGTAGTTACTCAGCCGCCAATTGCACCTAGTACTCCATCTCAAATGGCTGCTGCAACTACCACTACATCTGCCGCACTTACTTCTGGAGTATCGACAGCTCCGGTTTCTACTGTCTCTGCAACCACTCCTCAGACATCTTTATCGTTGTCTGGATCTACGATTCAAACCACGGTCCAGATGCCTACAGGTCAGCCTGGTATAAGTACGGTTGTCACTACTCAACCTCAATTTGTTCAACAACCGTACTAGGGACAGTACCAACATGGGCAAGCTGTCCAACAGTCGGTTTACCAGTATCAACCGTATCCTGGGTACACTTATCAACAACCCCAACAACCCCAGTACGGTCCGGTTAATCCTGGTTTTCCAGGAGGATATAATATCCCTAATGCGACTCCTGTTCCTAGTTATCCTAGATATCCTCCTCCTGGGACTGGTCTTGTGACCCAGAGTTTTAGAGATCCTAACCGGCAATTACCGTTTATCGCAACTTTGGATTTACCAGACTTGACGCGCCTAATGAACAATCCAATTCAATATCTTCCGTTCTGGCCGCCAATGCCAAATAAGTTGCCCAGTGATATACCCATGTTCGAAGGTAAGTCTGGAGAGGATCCGTCCAATCATGTGATGACTTACCATCTCTGGTGTGCTTCAAATTCTATCTCGGATGATTCGATCATCTTACGTCTTTTCCAGCGTACACTCATTGGTCTCGCGGCCAAGTGGTACATTGAGTTACCACGGGCCTCTTTTTACAATTTTAGCCAGTTAGCTACCTCGTTCTTAACTCACTTTCAGTTGCCGGTCAGATACGATAACGGCACGGAGTTATTAACTTCACTAAAACAATCAACGTCCACGTATATTTCTGATCACATTCATGAGTGGAGACGTCGAAGAAGGCTAGTGAAAGTTTTTATTCCGGACCAAATCTTAGCTGAATGGTTTGTTAAATCATTATTACCGAAGATTACTGAAGATGTAGCTAAGGCCGGGGTAGTTACTGAGGAGCAAGTCATTGCTCAGGCGCAGTACCTTGACTTAGTTTATACTCAGTCGGGTACGTTACACGAGAAGATTCCAGATCTTCCAAAATCGAATCAAATCGCTGCTGCTCCTTCGGGATCTCATGCCGCTGATGGTATGATTGGCATCGTGAATACAAAGAGCAAAAAGAAATCTTCCAAGGCTTCTACTACTCCTATAATCACTTTGCCCGATTCCCCGACAGAAGAGTCTTCTCCTGAACTTTCCGCCGATATTCACGCTGTAGAATCATCTACGGCCAAATCAAAAAACGGTGGAAAGAAGAAGGCTAAAGCAGACAAGGCTCCGAAGGAGAAAACGGAAAAGTCGGAAACCAATGACGAAAAGCGCAAACCTCGATATCCTTGTCTTATTTGTGAAGAGGATCATTTTACAAGAGATTGCCCTCATCGGGCCGAGGTTGTGAAAATAGTCAAAGGTTCTCCCACTCCTGCTGTGTTAAAAGATCCATTTCCAAAGCAGGAGAGTAAGATGATAGGTTCTTCCTCGACCGCCAGTGAAGAACCCATTTTGATGATGTCTCATGTGCGGATTGCGACTCGATCGCAAGATTATGGTAGTAAGAATCCTGTTGATGGTAAGGAAGTAGAATCTTCTCATTCTAATCCATCAACCTCAGCTCCTGGTTCCGATCCACTACAGATCGAGAAACCTAACCCGGACTTAGTAATCAAACCGCCCGCCAAGGGTGTACTTCGAAGGTCTGCTTTCAATCCACATGCGAGAGCAGCCCAGAATTACAACATTGTTGAGGACTTAGCTGTTTCACCCTCAGCAATGTCGGCTTTAGAAGTGCTTCAATCATGCCCAGCACAACGAAAATTACTTTTGTCGGCTATCGGAGCTGTTGGTAGTCCTTGGTCTATGTGTTAAATATGTTTTATTTTATGAGATTATCAAGTGATATTTAATAGTTTGATTGTTAGTGAATGCAGGTTTCGAAGTGAAGGAGGAGCTCATCCGGATCAGCGAGGCTGGACTACTACAACAGCGTTGGATTACAGGTAGGATCTAAACACTTGATTTCTTATATAGTAAATGCATGTTTAGAGAAGGATTGCTCTTATTTGTCTTGTTTGTCACTAGAGAGTCTTAGGCTCCTAGGGAGGTTGGTTGTGTCCGCACTATCGAATCTTTCCGCCTGACAGTAGCTTTGGGAGTTGTAACATTCTTATTGCAATACTAAGGCTCATCACTTTTTGGCGTTGCTGTCAGTGAGGTGTCAAAGTATGCATTGCTTTCTTCCCTAGTTGATTCATTTATTTTAATAACTACAAGAACAAAAAATATTTTAATTAGGCACATTTCATTTCAAAAATAGAAAATTGCATTGCATTAGCATTCTTATTAAAAAAAATACTCTTCCAACACCAACACCCCCCCGACCCCCCACATTTGATCTCGTGGTGTAGTAAGAACTGTTGTACCTCTAAGATAGTAGTAGGTCAGCTACCAATGCCAGAGCATCTAAAATAATTTTTTTGCGGTTTTTGGTTTAAGTTTTTGGAAGAACAATGAATGAAGATAGATGTAGAATTAAAGTAATTAATCCTTTGGGTTATATTAATACTTCAGCAAAGGGCTGCTATAAAGCATTACACAATGATCTAGATAAAAAATAGTGGTGAGTAGAATACAACAAATAATATGATTGTCATAGTTTCCAGACTGTAAAACAGAACAATCATATGTTGGAAAACCTTCTAAACTACGTTCAAAAGATTCAAGGTAGTATACTTAAGCTTACACAAGATGTTGATGATTTATTGATTAGAGGGGATTAGCTACACAGGCAATTGCATTAATCCATTCTCTTAATAGATGATCACTTCAGGAGCTTATAGGAATCAATTGAAACACAAATTTTTCCCACCTAGATATCTATGCAAGTCATAAGCATATGAAGAAAAACACAATGATTGATAATTGGAAAAACTTACAAGATAACACAAAACTATGTAAAACCAGATTTAGAATCCTCTGCTTTGTATTAAGGTTCCAGAAAGACTGACTACATCAAGTGTTTGCAAAAGCTTCCTTCAAAGGTGGCTTCCAGGTTCAAATTAGTATTAACAGTCAAGACTTTACAAGCAATAAAATATGAATCTTGAACTCTGAACCCATAACAGCTCGAGAAGAGAGTTATTTATACAATAATAAACTTAAGAAATATCCTAAAACTGATTAAGATTTATTCTAGGAAAGGAAAAGATCTTCATGCAAGTAGATAGTGGTAGCTATTGAACTGCTTCTTGCTGTTCCTTTTATTCAGGTTGTGTTGGCTTTTTTTATCTGATATTTTTCCCTTTATGCTGATCGATTGTTTGTATCTTTTACTCTGGTCGATTCCTTCATTTAATCTTTACCTGATACTCTTTAAACTCTGTTAATATGCTTTCACCCTACTGAGTAACCTTTACTGTGATCCTTTTATCCTTACTGTGGATTTCAGAATTTACTGTGTTTTTCAACAGTAAATCGCTTTGGATTTTATGTTTTAGGGTGAAGCGATTTGATATGGTCTTCATATTTGTCCTCCAACTGTACACAAGCTTTTTCTTTGTAAACCTGGAATAGTAGTCTTCACCTGCAAAACATAGAAATCATTTAAGAAAAACAAGGTAACAGAGACGGTCATGAATGGCTTTATTGAGCTTTAAAGGCTATTGGAAGGAGTCCATAGCATGTTGGAAGGTAAAATGATGGTTTATATGGTCGCAGAAGCTTATGGAGGCTTCGCTGTGTAAAACAGGCGAAACAAAGGAAAATGGTCATTTTGGCGTTTAAACGGGAAAAACAGTTTTCCTTTTAAAATACGGCGTGAAGTGAATAGTGACCATTTTGTCTTATGCGAGAGGTCGTTTTGGTATTCTTCGCACCGCTTTAAAGGCGTGGGTGGTTTTAGGAGGGGGGTCAACCGAAATAATATAAGCCTGACACGTAGCAAGGGAGGACGATGAAATACTGCTTTTCGTGTGGGTAACGCTCGTAAAGAGAGCCAACCCAAAATTTTCCAAGGGTCATTGGATTTGGATGGATTACATTAGATGGTGGTGGAGTGAAGGAGCAGCACGTAGTGTTTCAGTGGTTAATTATGGAAAAACTGGCTTTATTATGGTTAAAAACTATGATTAGCGGGATTAAATGGAGGTTTAGTTATTTCTTTGTTTAAATCATAAAAAATGATTTAACAAAGAAAAACTTTGCAAAATTCATATGGTAGACTTGAAAATTTATTAACTCGGGCGGATAATGATATCGGGTATGGGCTAATATCGCATATCGCAATTGGAGTTTAGCGGGGGGAAGGCCCATCGCAAAGGAATGCGATAGGGGCCAAATGCGATATGGCTATGAAATATGATATATATTTGGTCGGGTCCGGATTCCCATCGCAATTGAAGATCGTAACTGGCGGAGGGTATTGTTATTACCCGGGACTATGATGAGGGCGGATGCGATATGGGTATGGAATATGATTTATATCCGTGTCGGGTTCAGGTCCATCACAATCGCATTTCGCAATGGTGGAGGGTTATTTATATGAAAGACTTGTGATCCCACCGATGCGATGTTTTTATTAAATACATAGTTTTATAACAAAACTAAGGGTTTTCAGGTTATTTAATTAAAGGAGCTAATATATATGGGAAAGGGAATTTTAGGGGTTTTTAATACATTAAGTTAGTATTAATGTGGAATATGAGTGGAAAGGGAAAATGCCCTAAGTTTATGATGTTTTTTTATGTGTTATTAGCTTTTCACATATATTTATGAATACTTAGGCTAAATGACTTTTGGTTGGTTTTTTGAGTAAAAGGAAATTTAACATGGGGTTTTTACTTTTCCTAGGCAAAAAGGGTTTTGACCTTAGGAAAAAGGGGTTTTTGTGAAAAATGAGTGAATATGAATGTATGAAGGTGGAAAGGGGTAATTAGTGAATATAAGGATGAATGGGGATGAATGGGAAGTTAATTAATCTATGTTGTAGACCTTCTTTTGCTTTGTGTAATTGAATCATGGACATAGAAGCATATGGTGAAACAAGCATGTACTTTTAGCCCAATGAATAATCAAACTTCTGCAACCTTTCTCTACTTACCCTTTGCTTATCCTATCATTTTTTCTTCACTTAATGGGTGCATTTGAGCTAGCAAACCCTTTTCCTTTATTTTTATTTTACAAAAACAAACTATCTAAATCTAAACTTATAACCTCCAAGGGCTCAGATTAAACTAATGAGCTCCTTCTTATTCTCTACCTAACTATTGATCCGCCAATATTAAACAGTTTGGTAAGATCTTTATTCTCTAACTATAACATCAAATTTAAAGCATGAAGCAGTCAAGATTAAACTGTTTGACTGTCATGGGTTGTGGCATTTAACACAAGCTACACACAACCATTATTTTACAGAAACAGAGTAGTGGCATTTAGACTTGCTCACTTTCAGAGTTTATTTGTTTTCTTTTCTTTCTAACCTAACATTTTCTTTTGTCTTCATTTTTTTGGACATCTAACTAACATTTTCTTTGATATGGACATCATTATCAAGATATTTTCTTTTACTAACATTTTATTCACTATTGTTATGTCCATATCCTAACTTAATATTTTTTCAAATATTCTATCTTATCAAAACCAAAAAATGGTACAATATTGGCTCCATTTGGGGATTGCTTTCTCTTGTAGAATGCATAGAACCTACAGATCCATGTGCCTTCTCCTCAGGCTATGGAGTCTTTGCTGTAAAAAATCACACTGACATCTTGGACAGGAAAAGAAAACCGAAGTATTTTCAATGAAAAGTATTTCAACTTCTTAGTACTGAATGTAATGTTTGAGAAACCTTCCATTTACTGAATAAGTGGAATATAACCCCTCAAGATTCTGCACCACAAAAGTGTTGTTACCCTTGACTTCAGCAATTGCTAAAGGTCCGAACCATAGATTGTCGAATTTGCCATGCTTTCCTTTCTCTTCTCTTCTGGCATCCCATCTTAGAACTAGATCACCTTCCTTAAAGTCCTTTTCCCTAGCTCTTCTGTCAGACATGGTCTTCATCTTATTATGATATTTCATCAATTAGTATTGAAATTCATCTCTATTCTCATTAAGTTCAATAATTTGATTTATCCTTCTTGAGAAATCATCAGGTTCATCCGTTGAATCCTGCAGGAATTTTAAAACAGGGAAAGCCAAATTGGTAGGGAAAATTGCATCTTTCTGACAAACTAACTGAAATGGAGACTTTCCAGTTGATCTCTTTGGAGTAATTCTATTTTCCCATATTGCATAAATCAAATGTGAATCCCAGCTCTTCTTATGATCAGCTAGAGTCTTTTTGATTACCTTTACCAAGATTTTGTTCGATGATTCTGCAAGGCCATTACCTTGAGGGTAGTATGGAGTTGAATGATGTAACATAATATGATATTTATGACAAAAGTCAATCAATTTAACACTAGAAAAGGTTATTGCATTATTTGTGACAATTTGAGATGGACAACCAAATCTAGATAAGATATTCTCCTCAATAAACTTAATTACTACTGCATCAGTAGCATTTATGACTGGAATTTCTTCCACCCATTTAGTAAAGTAGTATGTTGCAGTGAGAATCCATCTATGCTGATTACTTGAAGTGGGGTTAATTTCTCCAATAAAATCTAATCCCCATTGAGAAAAAGGTTCTGAAACTATTGATGGAATGAGTGGAAGAGCTGCTAATTTTTGTTTACCAGTGAACATTTGGCATGGAACACAACCTCTGACCTTTGCCCCTACTTGTAAGAACAATGTGGGCCAGTAAAATCCTCCCCTCAAAATCTTGTATGCTGTTTCTCTCCAAGCATAATGTCCCCCACAAAATCTTGTATGAAACTGATCAATGATTCCTTCAATTTATGATTCTGTTAAACATAATAACAAAATATTTAGTGGAGCTTTCCAGTGTAAATTTGTATTTATAATGCAATACTTGACTGATTTAAAATTAAGGGTTTTACACTGGGTTTTGGAGAATGATGCTGGACACTCAAAATGAATCAAGAAATTTACAATATCTTGATACCAGTTTGACGACAAGAATTTTTCATTAATGTGTATAATACTGATCTGCTCTGAAGGTAGAGGTTCTTGTGGATTCTCCCCTTTAAGAGGAAAGGAAGGTTCTTGTGGATTCTCCCCTTCTGCAAGGAGAGAAGGTTCTTGTGTATTCTTCCCTTGAGGATGAAGGGAAGGTTCTTGTGTATTCTTCCCTTGCTTTTCTAAAACAGAATTGATTCCAAGTACTTTGTAGTTGGATTCAGCTAGAAGCTTGGCTAATCCTTGACCTTTTACTAGCTTGGTAGTCTTGATAGTTAGATCAAACTCCAGAATTTGAGTGATCCATCTACCTCTTTTCCCATCAGTGTCTGGTTGGGTTAGGACAATTTTCACAAAACTATTAGGAACATAAGCAGTGATAGGTGAATGTAAGACATACATCCTGAATGACTTTAGGGCTTGAATGAGGGCATAGGCTTGCTTCTCAATGATTTCATACTTATGCTCAACATCTCTCATAACCTTGTTGAAAAAGGCTATGGGTTGGTCATGGGAATCTTCATTTTTCTGTAATAAAACAGCAGCAAGGGTTCTTTCGGAGGCAAAAGAGAAAATACTAAATGGGTTAGTATAATCAGGGCTGGCTAAGGTGGGAGCTTCAGAGATAGCCTTTTTTATTTGTTCAAATGCATGCCTAGAAGAGGGAGTCCATTTGACTTCATGGTCCTTTCGGAGCATGTCAATTATATCTTTTACAATCTCTGCATAATTTGGAATAAACCTCCTTAGAAAATTGATCTTGCCTAGAAAGGCTTGAATCTCCTTCTTGTTTCTAGGTAAGGTCAAGGGTTCAATGATATTCCAAATTTTCTGCACCTTTCAAAAACCTTCATCAAGTGCTTTAAATGTTTTTTATTAGATTTAGAAAAAATAGTTATGTCATCAAGATAAATAACCACAAATTTATTTACCTGACCCATGAAAGCGATGTCCATAGCTCTCTGAAACGTTGCTCCAACATTGGTCAAGCTAAATGGAATCCTAGCGTACATGAATGTATCCCAGGGTGTAGTAAAGGTTGTCTTCTCTCTGTTTGTTGTATCAACATTTAACTGGTTGTAACTTAAAAAACCATCAAGCATAGAAAGTCTTTGTGCTCCTGAAACCATCTGAAGTAGCTGATCCATTTTTGGCAAAGGATAATTGTCTTTTAATAATGCCTTATTCAAAATTCTAAAATCCACATAGAGTCTTATTTCTCCATTTTTCTTTCTAACAGGAACTAAATTTACAACCCAATTAGAATATCTAAGAGGGAGGATGATCTGAGCATCTAGCATTTTCTTAATCTCCCTTTCTATAGTTGGTGGAAGGGCTAGATTTATCCTTCTAAGCTTTTGTTGATAAGGTTTTTCTTCTAACTTCAAAGGAATCTTATGTTGTATTAATGAAGTATCATAGGTTTTTAGATCAACATAAGTCCAGGTAAAAACATCGTTGTAATTTTGTAGTAACTTAAGATATTGAGCTTTGATTTCTGGGTCTAGAGATTGGCATATTTTAATGTTTTTGATATCTTCATTAGTTCCAATGTTAATATCTTCCACATCGTCTTCTGAACAAATGGACTGTGGGTTTTGGAAAACATCATTTTGATCAAATAATTTTTCTAAAGGAATGAGTCCCTTTGGAATAAAATTATTAGATAATTGAATAATGTCATGATTAGAAATTTGGGTTTTAAAATCTGAAGTATCATTTCCATTTGCATTTTCATTTATTTCAGTTCTATCTTCATCAATTTGTAGAAATGAAAAATCATCTATTACCTGCAGAAATTATTTCAATTGTTCATCATCTTTGAATATTTGCCAATTGGTGGGCTCCAGTATTGCAACGATGATGCTGCAACTCCTGGCACTCCCTTCTTTACTTTTATCAACCCGGTAGTTCGTAACAAATTTGGAAGCGACAGTGCTATATGCACAAGTACTAGCTCTTACTGCAGGCTGTCACTTGATCAGCTGGCACATGTTCGCTAGGAGCTTAAGCCAAATTCTACGAGTTCTTAAAAGAAGCTTTTAACTATGATGGACGAGAGCTAACTCAAAAGAGGCTAATCTACTTGCAGAAAGAAGTTGAAAGCTGAAAGGAAATGCAAACCCTAGCAAACCCTAGTTTACCAACTAACCCTACTGGTGCAAGAAAAGAGATGAAAGATGCGGAAATGGATGCCATTGACTCTTGGAAAGGTAAAATGCATGTGTCTAAGCTACTTCTGAAGTAAAATTTGGAAAGAACATATTTTTGTATTTTTGAGTAATTTTGCAGAATTATTATGCATGTGCTTTAACTGTTTTTGATTGTGTAGAGGTTTATTGGCGAAAGGAAATGGAACGGACACTTGCAAGAGGTTAGGAAGGTGAGAAGAGGGCCTAAGGGGTCCCTAGCATCCTTCCAAAGAGTTTCACAATGATCAGATGTCGAGAAACTGCCCACGTGATCTTCTACAGGAAGTCTGCAGGGGTTCTATAGGATGTTCTACAGGAAGAGCCGAGAGAGTATTTTTGAGGGTTGATGGAGGAAAACCGGTGGGAAAGTGGAAATGGAGGTTGGATGAGGCTGTGAAGAGGTCCAGGACTTGGTAAATGAGGCTAGGGAGCGATGCAGACGATTGGATTTGTTCAAGGATGGAGGGACCAATGTTGCACAAAAATGAGGAAATTAGGTCAAACTGTGTGGTGAATGAAGGGAAGGAATCCGGAATCTGGGGTTGGAGCAGGTGGTGTGAGGAAGGAACGATAGGAAAGGATGGACTATAGGTGATCTGCACACTATTTCTCCAAACTAATCAAAGAAAGACTAAAAACATCAGAGATCTATCTACTTTGACCTATTCTGACTTAAGAAATAGAAATCATGGTGGACATAAGTTTATTGACAGAAAATCATGTAAGACAACTATGAAAACTGAGCAAAAACAGATCTAAGCATGTTATCACAACTGGTATCAACTTCCCTAACTAAAAATATAACACTTGCGATTACATGGAAAGGCAAAATAGTGTTTTTGTGGCAGCAAGTATGCCTTGGTCTCAGCTCATGGTCCCAAGGAGGGAGAGATGAGATCAAGGATTATTTGGTGGCCTTTTTGCAGGTCTTTTCCTTTACCAAACTATCAAAACAACCTGAAGCATGAAAATCTATTTCAATCATCAAAATCAACCTAAATAACAAAGCAATATGTTAATCTAAGTAGCATAAATTATTCTAGGAATGCAACAAAAACATATAAAAGTACACAAAAGGAGGTACTGGCACTTGGGTTGGGCCCCAACCCCAAGAGCTAAAGCCTCCTAAGAAAGATCAGAGTTGGTGCAAAGCTGGATTCATATTTATTGATCAAAAAATAATAGTTACATCCCAAAAACTGTCTATAAGAAAAAGCTCGAAAATGTGTTGATACAGGGCTAGAGTGCGAAAATAGACTAAAAAAATGACTAAAATCTAACTAACATCTACCTAAAATCTAACTAAATTCTGACCGAGGCCCTAAGCCTTCTTATTTATACAAATTTAGACCCCAACAGTCCTCCTAAACTTTAGGAACTCGGATGCCAAAACTTGCAGTTAACAACAACTTTACTAGCCCTACTCGGCTGCCCTTGTGATCATCAATGTGGTGGCCCTTGAACTCCAAGCTGCTGGTGGAAAATTCAAGGTAAGGGCTCATAAATGAAGGGGGCACCTTCCTACAAATCCTCTCCCTTGTTCTTCCACGAATTTGGCTGCCAAGTGCTCATTAAAACCTTTGATTTTGTCTCAAAATTGACCAAAAATCTGCATAAAGCACACATTAGACTTTTTGGCATAATGACTAACCAAATTCACTCTATTAACATAAATATAATCCAAAACATGCAATAAACTAATGAGAATGGTGGATTAATTCGAATTAGGAGGCTAAATGAGCCCATATAATTACCCATTTCTGGGGCTCATCATCACCCCCCTACTGAAAGTGTTTCTCATCCTCTAATCAACTAATCTATCTCTTCATCTTTGATGGCTTTGGTGGCCTCCCTATCATCCCAAGATTCTAATGTGGTCTACTCATGTGTGCCATAAAATTCTGCCTTCTTGTCCATGTCCTTCCACTGCTCCTTCTATTCTGCTTGTTTGAATTCTGGTGCTTTTCCTGGCCTTTAAATACATGGAGGCCTGCCTTTTTCTTTTTCCTTTTTGTTTTGTAGGTGTGCTTAATGCAGCAAGCACAGCTGCGGCTTCCCTTGCCAATATTGCAGGGGATTTCTCTTTTTGCTATTCTTTTCCTTCACTTCCTGTAGAAATATCTATGCCCCCTGTTTCTACTTGTGTCCCTGATATCTCAGGGTGTGTCTCTTCTTCCTTTTTTCCCTCTTCTTTTGTCTTCTTTGCCTATGTTAGCTTTGCTTCCTCAAGTTCTGTTTTGGCTTTCTTCTCATATTTTTTGACTTTCTGCCTTCTCTGCTTTAGTCTTTTTCTTTTCTATTTTGGGTCTTCCTTCTCATCTTCTGTTTTGATTTCCTCCTCTGTTTCAAGTTCTTCTTTCTCCATTTTGGTCTTTTCCTCTTTTTCTATTTCCTCCTCATCTTCCCCTGCCATATTTCTAAAAATCTCCCTATCATGATGTGTAGTGACTGCTGGAAATGTTCAGGTGAGGAGGGAGGAAACAAACTTTCAAAACCGGAAATAGAGAAATGGCTGAGGTTTGTCTTTCTGGAATCAGGAATTTCTCATGTTCTTCTTTTTCACAACATCAATTTGCAATTTTTTCTTCAAACTGTTTCCAACTTGAATTTGCTTCTCGGTTTTTGAGAAAAATCAATACTTTTGACAGAACAAAGAATATTTATAACATAATTTTTTTTCTTTAGAGAGTGGGCAGTCTTGAAAATTTGGTTTTTCGCAGGTTAGCTTCTATGGTTGCATCCCTTTTTTCAGAAGAATGTGAGAAAGAAAAAGGCAAATTTTGGATGGAGAGCAGAAAAATGGAAAAACTGTGTAGAACTCAGAGAAGGAAAAAAAACATAGGCAGACTTTTAAGCTTCACTTTCCTTTCTTTCAACCCAATACTATGTTTTTAATCCTTCACCTTATATAAATATATCATATGCAGAGTAGTTTCCCGAGCCTACCTCTTTTCAAGCTCGAATTTTGAAAAAAAAATCTCAAATTTTCAGGCTGCAGAATTGCTCTCTACCCTTTGCGTAGAAATCTTCCTGTAGAATGAAATTGTGCTTCCTGTAGAGCCCGATAGGTAGGAGATTTAAAAAAAAAATAGGCAGAAATCTGGCGGAGGATGACTGGTTAGCTACTCTGGAAGTGGTAGATGCGTACTCCAGTCGAGAATGTCGTGAAGGCATAGTGAACAAAGAGTGGTGAATGCGTTAACTGAGCTGTCTTTTAACTGTTGGCGTGATTCGTGGTGAGGAGATGAGGTGGACGAATGTACGTTGGCCCCATGCAGACTGCAGTGCTGTTATGAAACTTTATGCTACTTGCCCGTAATCACTTCCATCAATTACGTTGGAGTTTAAACAGCCACTACTACCTGTTTTTAGTTTTCTTCCTGAGATGGCTGAGCACATGTGCCGATTGCACCCACTGAGCGTTGTTTGAACTAGATGAGGCATTGTCTGAACTGGATGAGGGTGGCTAGTTAGTTGGCCACTAATCTTGTTTAATCACAACCATCTCACTGTCCATGCAGTTCTTAAACTACATTCATGCAACAGAGGAACGGGTTTAGTCATGTACCTGGAAGTCGAATGCATTTCCTGTGAGGTGTTTGGCCTTTCCTTCTGCTGCATGCCTTTGCTTCTATGGATGCATGCTGGTCTGGTTGCTGATACGTGGCTATTTTTCTTGTGTAGGTATCTTCTGGCTAGATCTAAGATGCAAGAGTCTGTTTCAACGTTCAGATTTGCACCCTCATGTTGCTGAAGCTGTATTTTTGCAGGACAACAACTTGTTTCGTCCATAGCTCCCAAAGGATAGACCCGATTGAACTAAAACTTTTTGAGCATGCTTCTATCATCATTATGCACCTCCCATAGCAAAATTGTGGTCAGTGGATGAACAGATTTCGAGAAAAACTAAAAATGGTTGAAGGTGATATAGGTCAATTTCTCGGAAAGTGTGCACTGGAATTGGCTGAAATTGCTTGGGCAGGTTACTATCACCCATATGCATCTCCCCATGAAACAGGTTTTGAAATGGATGCAGCAATATGGAGAAAATGAAAAAATGGTTGAAGGTGATGGAGGTTGATTTCTTGGAAACCGTGCATTGGAATTGGCTGAAATTGCTTGGGCATGTTGCCATCATCCCTATACAACTCCCCATAAAATAGTTTTTTAAATGGATGTACGGTTTTCAAGTTAGGGAAAAAACAAATTTCTGCTCTATGTATTTTTGTATTAGAGCATTCTGCAGTTTTTGCACAGTAAGGAAAAAATGAGCTTGAGATGTAATGCAGACTTGGGTCTCGGCTGATGAGGAATCTAGACAGAGGGTAATAGGTATGGTGAGTGAAAAACTGCTGCTTGATTTGTCATTAAGGAGTTTTTGTTGGCAGTATGAAGAAAAAAGGATTTCTGTGTGTCACTGTGCAGGAAAAAAAAATGAGTGCAGCGGAGGTGTACGGAGATGGAAAAAGGTGACATATGGTGATGGATGGAAGAAGAGATGTTTATAAGCCTCATGGACAAACTCCCAACCTTCGGGTCCTCATTGGAGATTAATTTTGGCTTGTTTGTAGGCTCTACAGGATCTTCCTGTAGAAGACACAGAACTTCCTGTAGAAGACATAGAACTTCCTGTAGAAGGTGAAATCTCAGTCCGAATGAGACCAAATCTTGGGAAAGGGTTGTGGTCATGGAGGAATGGATTGTGAGGGATGCTTGTAGCCTGGTGCTAACCTTTGTCTTTGTTTTGTGCGATCCTCCTAACCTGCAATTTCCTTCCTGCAACCTGCAATTATTCAACATAAATTAGGTTTCTTTTTCTTTTTCTCTTTTCTTCTTTCTTTTTCTCTTTTTTTTTGAAAACAACTAGGGCACCTCATGGAGGTTTTCACCCTAATTGCCTGCCCTGGGCACCTTTAAGGGAGGTTTTCACCCAAGGACCTTATTCCTTTTTTCTTTTCTCTTCTTTCCAACCCATTGACCGCCTCATGGAGGTTTTCAATTAATGAGCCAACCTGAGGCGCCTCCGAGGAGGTTTTCACCTTAAATTTTTATTATTTTTCCACTTATTTTTCATTTTTTCATTTTTTTTCTCTACCCTACCCTACTTGAAAAACAAAATCATTTTCAAGTATAAGAATACTTCCAATGGAGCCATGTGCACATCGATATTAGAGACAAAATGATGTGGAGGCTTGAAATGCATGCTTTGACAGGTATCTAGATTTCAGAGACCAAATGATTTGACCTTGAAGGGATCAAGCATAGCTGAGGAAGGGAGTACTGCTGCAACTTAGTGACCGTATGGAACCATATCTCATTATAGCTTTGATATCCTTGGTCGTTTTGCTGATTTGGATCATTTTTCATGTCACCTTCTACCACGACCTTCTCATCTTCCTCTTTTTTCTGATTCTTCTCTTGAATACATGGAGGATTTGATGGTAACCATGAGGGAACTCTCTCGATCTCTGATTTTGATGTCTTCTCTTCATCAAATATAGCCCATGGTCCTTTGATCTCCTCCTTTGAATCTTCTTCTCCTGGATGTGGTCCTTCAATGATATCAATATAATCTCTTCCTTGCAATACTCTTCCTGAGCTATGGTGAATATCATTGAGCTCAAAAGGAGTTGTTTGGAAATGTTGTGCCTCAACATTGTAATTGGGTTGAGCCACTCCAATGTTTGGGTTTGGAACTAGTGGTACGGGTAGTTGAATGGGGGTGTATATTTGAGATGGATGTGGATGGGGTTGTGGTTGGGCAGGTGGTGGATGCAAAGGAGCAGGAGGAGAGTTGTATTGGGGCCTCCACCCCTGATGAGGTGCATTCCACTGAGGTTGTGGCTGAGCATAGGGGTGAAATGGATGAGTAGCTGGTTGAGCATGATATTGAGATGGATACAACCAAGGAGGGGGTGTGGACCAGGAAGGATGAGCAGGGGGACCCCAAGAAGGCATGGAAGTGGCTTGATAGGGGTTGTAATAAGTCTGGGATGTCCCTTACATTCCCTGCTGGTAAGGTATGGGTCCATCTGGCCTCCTTTGGTTCATGAAATAAAGTGGTTCAGTGGCTCCTTTGGCCCTCTGATATGCAGCTTTAAGTCCGGGCAAGGAAGGGCACTGGTTCGTACGATGGTCTCTTTCATAGACAAAACACACTTCTATGGAGTGCAATGGACATTCATTCCTATTATGTTTTCTAGTGCACCTGGGAAAAAAGATGGCCAAAGCCCTCTTGGATTCCTCTTGCTTCCTTTTGATCCGCAAGGTATCCATTTGCATGGTAAGAAACTGCCTCATCTTGCTCTTGAAATCTTCCCACGTGTTTCCAATTTCACCTTCAATGGATGAGTTGGAAGAAAAGGTACTGCTCCCAACATTTCTGTTTCATCCATTTGCTCCAGAGGAATGTTTTCTTCTTCTTCTCCGCTAGAGGCTCTTCAAATATGTCTTGCTATCCACCTAGGGGTTCTTCCTCGTCACAGCCATTGAAGAAGAGAGAAGGTTGGCTGTGTGAAGCAGTGAGGGTGTTGTGCAAACATTTTTTTGACTTATCTCTACTCCTACAATGCATGAAGGAAATATTTTTGGTTGATTTTTTTTTTTGCTTGTACCTGCAAAACTGAAATAAATTGAACTACAACTAACTAAAATCTATCTTGCTGAAATGAAAATTCAGAATTGAAATGAAAGCATGAAATGACTAATCTATGCTGCTGAAATGAAATGAAAGCAGGAAATGCTAATGTACGCTTGCAGAATTGAAATTGCGGAATTGAAATGCTAATCTACACTTGCAGAATTGAAATTGCGGAATTGAAATGCTAATCTATGAAAGCAGGAAATGTATAATCTACTTTTGCGGAAATGAAATTGCAGAATGGAAATGAAACAACAACTCTACTCTTGCTGAAATAAACTACTTAGCAGAAGGTTGCAGTAGAAAATAGAAGAAAAGCAGTAATCATTAATACTCTGATGCTTCCCCGGCAACGACGCTAAAAAGATGGTGGGCTCCAGTATTGCAACAATGATTCTACAACTCCTGGGACTCCCTTGTTTACTTTTATCAACCCGGTAGTTCGTAACAAACTTGGAAGCAACGGTGCTATATGCACAAGTACTAGCTCTTACTGCAGGCTGTCACTTGATCAGCTGGCACAAGTTTGCTAGGAGCTTAAGCCAACTTCTATGAGTTCTCAAAAGAAGCTTTTAACTGTGATGGATGAGAGCTAACTCAAAAGATGCTAATTTACTTGTAGAAAGAAGCTGAAAGCTAAAAGGAAATGCAAACCCTAGCAAACCCTAGTTTTATCGACTAACCCTATTGGTGCAAGAAAAGAGATGAAAGCTGCGGAAATGGATGCCATTGACTCTTGGAAAGGTAAAATGCATGTTCCTAAGCTACTTTTGAAGTAAAATCCGGAAAAAACATCTTTTTGTATTTTTGAGTAATTTTGCAGAATTATTATGCATGTGCTTTAACTGTTTTTTATTGTGCAGAGGTTGATTGGCGAAAGGAAATGGAACGGGAACTTGCAGGAGGTTGGGAAGGTGAGAAGAGGGCCTAAGGGGTCCCTTGCACCCTTCCATAGAGTTTCACAGTGATCAGATGTCGAGAAACTGCTCACGTGATCTTCTACAGGAAGTCTGCAGGGGTTCTATAGGATGTTCTACAGGAAGAGCCGAGAGAGGATTTTTGAAAGTTGATGGAGGAAAACCGGTGGGAAAGTGGAAATGGAGGTTGGATGAGGCTATGAAGAGGTCTAGGACCTGGTAAATGAGGCTAGGGACCGATGAAGACAGTTGGATTTGTTCAAGGATGGAGGGACCAATGTTGCACAAAAATGAGGAAATTAGGTCAAATTGGCAGAGTGTGGTGAATGAAGGGAAGGAATCCGGAATTTGGGGTTGGAGCAGGTGGTGTGAGGAAGGAAGGATAGGCAGGGATGGATTATAAGTGATATACACATTATTTCTCCAAACTAATCAAAGAAAGACTAAAAACATCAGAGATCTATCTACTTTGACCTATTCTGACCTAAAAACCAGAAATCATGGTGGACATAAGTTTATTGGTAGAAAATCATGTAAGACAAGTATGGAAACCGAGCAAGAATAGATCTAAGCATGTCATTACAACTGGTATCAACTTCCCTAACTAAAAATCTAACACTTGCGATTGCATGGAAAGGAAAAATAGTGTTTTTGTGGCAGCAAGTATGCCTTGGTCTCAGCTCATGGTCCCAAGGAGGGAGAGATGAGATCAAGGATTGCTTGGTGGCCTTTTTGTAGGTCTTTTCCTTTACCAAACTATCAAAACAACCTAAAGCATGAAAAGCTATTTCAATCATCAAAAACAACCTAAATAACAAAGCAATATGTTAATCTAAGTAGCAGAAATTATTCTAGGAATGCAGCAAAAACATATAAAAGTACACAAAAGGAGGTACTGGCATTTGGGTTGGGCCCAACCCCAAGAGCTATAGCCTCCTAAGAAAGATAAGAGCTGGTGAAAAGCTGGATTCATTTTTATTGATCAAAAAATAATAGTTACATCCCAAAAATTGTCTACAAGAAGAAGCTCAAAAATGTGCTGATACAGGGCTGCACTAGAGTGCGAAAATAGACTTAAAAAATGACTAAAATCTAACTAACATCTACCTAAAATCTAACTAACTTATGACTGAGGCCCTAAGAATTCTTATTTATACAAATTGAGGACCCCAACAGTCCTCCTAAACTTTAGGAACTCGACTGCCAAAACTTGCAGTTAACAACAACTTTACTAGCCCTGCTCAGCTGCCTTTGTGATCATCGATGTGGTGGCCCTTGAACTCCGAGCTTCTGGTGGAGAATTCGAGGTAAGGGCTCATAAATGAAGGGGACACCTTCCTACAAATCCTCTCCCTTTTTCTTCCACGAATTTCGCTGCCAAGTGCTCATTAAAACCTTTGATTTTGTCTCAAAATTGACCAAAAATCTGCAGAAAGAACACATTACACTTTTTGGCATAATGACTAACCCAATTCATTCTATTAGAATAAATATAATCCAAAACACGCAATAAACTAGTGAGAATGGTGGATTAAGTCAAATTAGGAGGCTAAATGAGCCCATATAATTACCCATTTCTGGGGCTCATCACCAATGTTTCAGATTATCTGGGATAGATGGCCTATATTTGACTTGGATCTGATAGAGTACATTAGTATGATCAGGAATTTTAAGAGAATTGGCAGAGATAGCTAAGGCATCTGCATTAATATTCTAATCTCTGGGAATATGAGTCAAATTAAAAGCCTCAAATAAGTTTTCAACTGAATCCCATACTTCATTTCGGTAGGACCCAAGTCTAGGGTGATTGGTCTGGCAAACATTCTTTACTTGCTTAGCAATAAGTTCAGAATCAGTAAAAACACTTAAGTTCTGAACTTTCAAGCTTTTGGCCAATTGCAATCCTAAAAGGAAAGCTTCATATTGGTAACTTCGAAGTCCAATTTACATGATTGGGTTATATTTTCCTTTTCAGGTGAAATTAAAACTACTCCAGCTCCTGCCCCATCTTTTGTGCAAGAGCCATCAAAGAACTGTTTCCAAATATCGGTTTGGTTTGGTTTAGAACTTTCAACTACCTCTTCAATTTTGACTTGAGTTTTCTATTTTTTTGGAGTGAGTTGAAAACAACCAAATTCTTGATATATTGCATAAATTGGATGGTTCCCTAGCTGGTCATTTTTACAAAAAATATGTATAAATCTTACCTCTCCATATAATATTAACTGCTCTCCTCCATAAACAGGAATAGTAGCATATGACATGTCCATTTGTAGAGTTCCGCCTAGTTTGGCACAACAAGACCTAGAAAGGAGCATTCCAAACTTGGGAGGGATATCTGTAACAACAATATCAAGCACTGCACTTTTCACTAGAATTTGGGCAAGAGTAACCACTAGATCCTTAATCAATCCTAAACAGGGAACCCTTTTAGAATCAAAGGTGTATAGGTCATGGTAGGATTTAGTGATGGCAAGTTTCAAATGGTCCATGATATATTTTGGCATAAGATTTTATGATGCTCCTGAATCAAGCATACAATTGTATAACATGGAGTCATTTGTTTTAAGAGTTACATAGAAAGGAGGCACTATCTCATCCATCATGTCTGAACTAGGGCCAAAAACTACTGTTGGTTTTTCATCTTGTAGACTTATGACATCACCTTCTACATCAACCGAGGTATTTTGAATCCATTTTGTCACTTGGCTTTTGTAACCAGGGTTTTTAGAAAGTTTTGATAGTGGAATTGGGATCTTAACCCTCTCTAATTCTTTTTCAACATTAAATGCAGTCAAAATGTTTTTACCAGCTTGGGTAGTATCAATTGACTAATCTAATGGCTGAATAAGAGTGGTTTGAGCTTTAGCAGTTTTGGTATGTGGTTCAATTATTGGAGTTTCCTTTGGAGGTATCCCAGGACCAGGCCTAGGCCTAATATCATACCTCTTGTTTAATTCTGCAATAAAAAATTTAGAAAAAGCATGATATTTAGAGACCTGTGAAGCTTCCTGATCTTGTTGAGCCTGATTCTGTTGTGAGAGAGGAATGATGGCTATTTGATTGGAAGATAAATCCATATTGTTAATATCTTTAGTGATTGTCATAGTATTATCATCAGGTTGTTTGTCATCTATCAGTAGAGGAGTAGGAACCTGTTGATCATTGCTAGGTCTCTGAAGAATTTGTAGTGGTGGATTTCTTTTATACTGACCTTGATTTTGATTTTGGGGTCTAGCAATTGTTTGTTGTATTTTTCTAGGTTGAGTCTCAATATTTGAAATCCTATTTGATAGGTTTCTAAGAAGAGATGTTATTTCATCTATTTTTGAGTCTTCTGATTTAGTCTTAGAGGAACTAGAGGCTTCTTGAACAATTTTGAGTTTTCTTTGGGCCTTTTCTTCCTTAAGTTTTAAAGAAGTTGAGGCTGCCCTATTTGCTTCTACTTCTATAGTATTTGTTTTCATATCTTCAAGAGTTCTTGAAGTTCTCTCTCGTAGCATAACAACAAAGTCATCATCAAAAGATTTAGAGAATCTAGATTTAGTTGTTGCTTCAGGGGGCTTACAATCAGCAGGCAGTTTGTGATAGAGTTTGTTGAATCTTTTGATAAAATCTGCTACTGGTTCATCGAAGTTGGTAACTGCTTAAACCAAATCCTCACATTTCCTTCAAGTGACTGTACAAATAATCTCATATAAACATTTTCTTGTTCAATATTCATGTTGTCTGCAAAGTCAAGGAATGCTTGAAGATGGTCTTCAGCTGAGGGACTATTTTCTCTATTGTACTTGGGAAGGTATTTTAAGTATCCAGCTGGGAATGCATTAAGGTTATTAGGTAAGACTAAGGCATCATATCTAGCCTATACAATAGGTCAGAAAGCCATGACAACAGGTGGTGTATGAGGTGCTTGAGGTATATGAGGTTGTTGAGGTGTATGAGGTTTTCTAGGTGGAGTATGTGGTGTTTGTGTGGATGTAGAAGATGAAAAAGAAGTAGAGGAAGAATATGGTGATTCAGGGGTTGATGGACTAGTTGGAGGTGAAGGAGGAGATGAAGGAGGAGATATCCTGAAAGAATTTAAAGGAGTCCTAAGAACTAACTTTGGGACCTGTAAAGGAATACCTTCTTTTTTTTCAAAGAGAGGATTGGAATATATAGAAAAGGTCTCCTCAGATTGTTTGGAAGAAGAAGCTTCAGGTCAGTCAAAAATGGAAGGAAAATGATAGGTGGTAGGGGATATAAAATCTATGGGTTTATATTCTGGTAGATTGACACCCAAATCAGATTCAGTTTTAGGTGACCCTTATGGTAGTGTGGGTATTGGAAGAGTTTCTAATGAATGGATAAGGTAGGCTGACTTAAAATCAACTCCTTTATCTAGAAGTTCAGCAACCCTAGGTGATAAATGGGAGTAATTAGGATCAGCTGGGATATTACTATAGGGGTCAAATGATTCTAATTATTCATACTATAGGACTGAAGAGGAAGAAGAAGATGGTTGGTGTCCCCTTTTAGAACTGGCTTTTCTCAGAAGCCTTTCAGGATTTGATAGAGGTTTAACTATGTCAGTGTCTGAATGAGATTTGCTATGTTTATAAGGTGCCAACTTGGGAGTGTGAAGTTGCCTAGGTGAATGATTTTAACCTTTCTAAACCTTTAATCACCTTTAAAGGAAAGAATGAAAGAACATTGTTGTCCCATGGGAATCTAAATGAAATTCGAATCCTCGGCAACGGCGCCAGTCTGATGTTGTACCTCTAAGCTAGTAGTAGGTCAGCTACCAATGCCAGAGCATCTAAAATAAATGTTTTGGGGTTTTTGGTTTAAGTTTTTGGAAGACTAATGAATGAAGACAGATGTAGAATTAAAGTAATTAATTCTTTGGGTTATATTAATACTTCAGCAAAGGGCTGCTATAAAGCATTACACAGTTATATAGATAAAAAATAGTGGTGAGTATAAGACAACAAATAATATGATTATCATAGTTTCCAGACTGTAAAACAGAACAATCATAAGTTGGAAAACCTTCTAAACTATGTTCAAAAGATTCAAGGCAATATACTTAAGCTTACACAAGATGTTGATGATTTATTGATTAGAGGGGATTAGCTACATAGACAGTTGCATTAATCCAATCTCTTAATAGATGATCACTTCAGGAGCTTATAGGAATCAATTGAAACACAAATTGTTCCTACCTAGATATCTCTGCAAGTCATAAGCATATGAAGAAAAACACAATGATTGATAACTGGAAAAACTTATAGGATAACGCAAAACTATGTAAAACCAGATTCAGAATCCTCTGCTTTGTATTAAGGTTATAGAAAGATTGAGTACATCAAGTGTCTGCAAAATCTTCCTTCAAAGGTGGCTTCTAGGTTCAAAGTAGTATTAATAGTCAAGACTTTACAAGCAATGAACTATGAATCTTGAACTCTGAATTCATAACATCTCGAGAAGAGAGTTATTTATACAATAATAAACTTAAGAAATATCCTAAAACTGATTAAGATTTATTCTAGGAAAGGAAAAGATCTTCATGCAAGAAGATAAGGGCAGTTATTGAACTGCTTCTTGCTATCCCCTTTTATTCAGGTTGTGTTGTCTTCGTTTGTCTGATATTTTTCCCTTTATGCTGATTGATTGTTTGTATCTTTTACTCTATCCGATTCCTTCACTTAATATTTACCTGATACTCTTTAAACTCTGTTAATATTCTTTCACCCTGCTGAGTAACCTTTACTGTGATCCTTTTATCCTTACTGTGGATTTCAGATTTTTATTGTGTTTTTAAACAGTAATTCGCTTTGGATTTTATGTTACAGGGTGAAGCGATTTGATATGGTCTTCATATTTGTCCTCCAACTGTACACAAACTTTTTCTTTGTAAACTTGGAACAACAATCTTCACCTGCAAAACACAGAAATCATTTAAGAAAAACAAGGTGACAGAGATGGTCATGAATGGATTTATTAAGCTTTAAAGGCTATTGGAAGGATTCCATAGCATATTGGAAGGTAAAATAATGGTTTATATGGTCGCAGAAGCTTATGGAGGCTTCACTGTATAAAACGGGTGAAACAAAGGAAAATGGTCATTTTGGCATTTAAAATGGAAAAACAATTTTCCTTTTAAAATACGGCACGAAGTGAACAGTGACCTTTTTGTCTTATGCAAGAGGCGGTTTTGGTATTCTTCGCACCAATTTAGAGGTGTGGGTGGTTTTAGGAGGGGGGTCACCAAAAATAATAAAAGCTTGACACGTAGCAAGGGAGGATGGTGAAATACCGCTTTTTGGGTGGGTAACGCTCATACAGAGAGCCAACCTGAAATTTGCCAAGGGCCGTTGGATTTGGATGGATTAGATTGGATGGTGGTGGAGTGAAGGAGCAGCATAGAGGGTTTTAGTGGTTAATTATGGCGAAACTGGCTTTATTATGGTTAAAAACTGTGATTAGCAGGGTTAAATGGAGGTTTAGTTATTTCTTTTTTTAAATCGCAAAAAACAATTTAACAAAGAAAAACTTTGCAAAACGCATATGGCAGACTTGAAAATTTATTAACTCGGGCAGATAATGATATCGGGTTGGGGCTAATATCACATATCGCAATCGGAGTTTAGCAGGGGGAAGGCCCATCGCAAAGGAATGTGATAGGGGTTGGATGCCATATGGCTATGAAATATGATATATATTTGGTCGGGTCCAGATTCCCATCACAATCAGAGATTGCAACTGGCAGAGGGTATTGTTATTAGCCAAGACTGTGATGAAAGCGGATGTGATATGGGTATGGAATATGATTTATATCCGTGTCGGGTCTGGGCCCATCGCAATTGCATTTCACAATGGTGGAGGGTTATTTATATGAAAGACTTGCGATCCCGCCAATGTGATGTTTTTATTAAATACATAGTTTTATAACAAAATTAAGGGTTTTCGGGTTATTTAATTAAAGGAGCTAATATATACGGGAAAGGAATTTTTAGGGGTTTTAAATACATTAAGTTAGTATTAATGTGGAATATGAGTGGAAAGGGAAAATGCGCTAAGTTTATGATGTTTTTTATGTGTTATTGGATTTTCACACAGACACACACACACACACACACACACACATATATATATATATGAATACTTAGGCTAAATGACTTTTTGTGGGTTTTTTGAGTAAAAGGAAATTTAACATGGGGTTTTTACTTTTCCTAGGCAAAAAGGGTTTTGACCTTAGGAAAAGGGGTTTTTGTGTTAAATGAGTGAATATGAATGTATGAAGGTGGAAAGGGGTAATTAGTGAATATAAGGATGAATGGGGATGAATAGGAAGTTAATTAATCTATGTTGTAGACCTTCTTTTGCTTTGTGTAATTGAATCATGGACATAGAAACATATGGTGAAACATGATAATGTACCTTTAGTCCAATGAATAATCAAACTTCTGCAACCTTTCTCTACTTACCCTTTGCTTATCCTATCATTTTTTCTTCACTTAATGGGTGCTAGCAAACCCTTTTCCTTTCTTTTTATTTTACAAAAACAAACTATCTAAATCTACCCTTATAACCTCCAAGGGCTCAGATTAAACTAATGAGCTCCTTCTTATTCTCTACCTAACTTCTGATCTACCAAGATTAAATAGTTTGGCAAGATCTTTATTCTCTAACTATAACATCAAATTTAAAGCATGAAGCAGTCAAGATTACACTGTTTGACTGTCATTGGTTGTGGCATTTAACACAAGCTGCACACAACCATTATTTTGCAGAAATAGAGTAGTGGCATTTGGACTTGCTCACTTTCAGAGTTTATTTGTTTTCTTTTATTTCTAACCTAACATTTTCTTTTGTCTTCATTTTTTAGGACATCTAACTAACATTTTCTTTGATATGGACATCATTATCAAGATATTTTCTTTTACTAACATTTTATTCACTATTGTTATGTCCATATCCTAACTTAACATTTTTTCAAATATTCTATCTTATCAAAACCAAAAAATGGTACAACAAGAACCACATCACCATCCACTTTTGCAGGTAGAAGAAGAAGAGGTGGCAGAGAAGATAGAAGAAATGGATGGAGATGATAACAATGAAGAAGATCATCTTGGATTTCCCATTCAATATACTGATGTCAGTGTGATGAAGAACATCCCTCCATATTTCTTTCCCAACTTCCGTGGTTTGAGATTAGAGGATCTGGAAACCTTTCTCTTTGAATTTCAAATTGTTTGTAGCTCTTATGGTTAATTATTAAACACTCAAAAATTGATATTGTTTTTGGCAACGTTGAAGGATAGAGCTCTTAAACGGTTCATGAGTTTAGGGAATAATCCAATGAGATCATGGAATGATATGCAAAAGATATTTCTAGAAAAATATAAAGATCATGATATTAAAGAAGAAATCTTTAGAATGAATCAAAAAGAAGATGAGAGCCTTGAGTATCTAATAGAGAGGTTCATGTATAATGTTAAGAGGGAAAAATTACATCATTTAAGATATGAAGAACTCTCTTACATAGAACAATTAGGGATGGGTGGATTGATCTCATGGGTAGAGGTGATGTATACCAATTTTCATTTGAATAAATTTTTGAAACATGCAAACACATATCAAGAGGAAGGGAAAGAGTAAGTAAATCACCATCAAGATTGATAAGTCAAGCTAAACTTGGAAATTTGTTTGATGACTTTTAAACATAAATTGTAAGCAATCTAAGAGAAAAAGTAGAAATGTTGAGAATGAAAGATGAAGAAAAATAAGATGTTGATATTTGTGTTGTCCATGCAGAATCACATGCTATTAAATATTTCCCATCATTACCAAGGTTGAAGGAAGTTTACCAACAGGACAATGGAGCAAGTCAATCACCAAAGCAGCTATGTTATGTAGCTCCAAGAGGACCATGGAAGCCTAGTCAACCTAGTATGATGCAAGAACCTAATTCAGAATTTCAAGGTTATGCACATCGATCTCAAAGTAATTGGAACATACCCTTTCCTTGGCAACCTTAGCCAACTCAACCCCAAAACCAATCTTGGCAACAAGGTTGGAAATAAACTTATGGGAGCAATTCATAATATCCTAAATATTTTCCTCAAAATCCTCCATACCCAACTCCATGTTATCCCTACCATCCACCTCCACCACAACCACAACCCCAACCAGATCCATCTCAAAAATCCACTTCCACTCAACTACCTGTACCACAATTTCCAAACCCACACAATGAAGTATCTCAACCCACTTAAAATGTTGAGGTACAACACTTCCTAAAATCTCCTTTTGACCTCAATGGTCTTCATATTAGCTCAGGAAGAGTATTGAAAAAAATAGATTCTCTTGATGCCATTGAAGGACAACATGTAGAAAAACAAGATTCAAATGAGAGGACCAAAGAATCATGGGTTGTAGTTGATGAAGAGAAGACATTAGAATCAGAGATTGAGAAAGTTCCCTCATGTTTACCATCAGATCCTCCATGTGTTAAAGAGAATAATTTGCAAAAAGAGGAAGATTTGAATGTCATGGTAGAAGAATACATGAAGAATGATTCAGATGAGCAAGTGAACCAAGGGTATCAAAGCTATATTGACATTTGATTCTAGAAAATCAACAAGATGGAACATCACTCTCTTCTTCAACTATGCTTGATATTGTAAAAGTCAAAGCATTTAGTCTTTGAAATTCACATAAATGTCAAAGCATATATTTCAAGCCTACATGTCAGTTTATCTGTCATATTTATGTGCACATGTATCCATTGGAAGTATCCCTATACTTGAAAGAGGTTTTGTTTTCTTCAAGTAGAGTAGGATAGGAAAAAAAAAAAAAATAAGAGGAAAAAAATAAAATCTCAAGTGAAAACCTCATTTGAGGCGCCTGATATTGGCTCATTGATTGAAAACCTCCATGAGGCAGTCAATGGGTTGGAAAAAAGAGAAAAAAAGATCCTAGGTGAAAAACTCCTTTGGGGTGCTTAGGTAGATGTACTAGTTGAAACCTTATTGAGGCAGCTAGTAAGCCTAAAAGAAAAAAACTAAATAATGAAAAGAAAAAAAATTATTTGCTCCATGTATCCCTCTCTGATTCATGCAGGTGCTTTCCATCCTTTTCAAGCAACAAGAACACTTTAACACCAAAAGAAAAAATTGTTCAAAAATCTAGTCAAAGGAAGTCAAACTTGGAATTTCTCCTCCTTTGCTCAAATGCTCCAAAAGGACCAAATCCATGTCAATCCATCACCCTCATCCATTTCCTACATCCACCCATCATTTCCAAGTCTTTCTCATTCATTTTCTTCGCTGTCCTAAAAGGCTACAAGAGGGCTTTATTTTGCTACAGTAAACCAAAATACATAGAGCAGAAAATTGTTGTTATCATATATGGAAAACAGTGCATCCATTGGCATATATGTTTCATGCGAAGATGCATATGGATTATGGTAACATGCTCAAGAAATATTATCAAATTCCAGTGCACACTTTTCGATAAATTGACCTCCATCACCTACAACTATTTTTAATTTTTTTCGATATTCGTGCATCCATTGGCCAAGATGTTTTATGGGGAGGTGCATAAGGATGATTGAAACATTCTGAAATTTTTTTGGGTCAATACAGTGTACCATTTGGGAGATATTGACAAAACAAGTTGGTTACAGGAGGTTGACCTGAAATGCTACAGGAGGGACCAAACTTGCTATAGGGGGCAGATATGATTGGAGAAGGAGGTCAAAAGGTATTTTGTTCTTTAGGTAAGGTTTACATAGTTCTTCCAATAATTCACTCATCACTTTCATCACTCATCTATCCCATTCAGCCAAATTCATCCTCAAAATTCCACTTCTTCCATTCAAAAAAAAAACACACACACACAGAGAAAGGACTATGTCTGCATCTATTTTTCACCACCTTCACCACCCTCTGATGATCCTAACCCTATCCCTATACCCCCTATTATTTTTCCTAATCCATGAATCCAATATGAGGTCTTGAGGGGGAACTAAGTGACTACTACATGAAGGAGATTAGTCATGTAACAGATTGCACGGTTCCAACAAGATATTAAACTAGATTTTTTGTAGCTCCAGAATAGAAGATCCAGCCACACTGAGGCATCATGATGCCATTCATAAATACTAGAAGGACCACGTCATCCCTGAAGAGAATATATAAGGTCATCCATCAACTCCAAAACAACAGATTGAACACTAGAAAGAGGTTTGCACACAAAAAAAAATCATCAGTAAAAAAAAAGCATCATGTTACGAAGCTCAACAACAACATTTTAGCCAAGGATTTGAAGCAACAAAAAGAAAAAAACTAGAATACCTCCATATTCAAGGCATAGTTTTGGAAGAAGGATTTCCCAATTAAATATTGGTTGATCCTCTTAGGAATTGTGCAAAGAAATAGGGGCTTGGAAGACAACAAAATTGGCTAATTGTTGGCTAGAGCAGGCTTGTGAGGCAGAGAGTTGATCATACATGTGTAGGGATTGTTCTAGTAAGAACAAACTTTGTATTTTATTCTCAGATTTCTAATTAATGCAATATAGATAGTCGAGGTTTCGATCAGTTTCTTTCCCTAGAGAAATATTGTGTTATGTGTAATTGATATTATTCCTCTTGCTGATTATTGTTTTCATCGATCATTATTGTTTTTTGTTGTTGAGAGTAGAGTAGATTCTTGTCATATGTTTTAGAAAATTAAATGAGATATTTAATATACAGAAAAATATACACGGTATCAGGGTTGAAGACAATATAGAAGAGGATATTTTGAGGTTGGTTGTGTAGGTGAAATTCAATTTTGCAGTTCATACTTCAAAGTTGAAAAATGGCTTTCTGTGGTTTGAGACTTGAGTATGCCTTGGAAGGGAGCTCGAATTACATAGCCTCGACAGAGAGGATGGAAGTAGTGTTGGAAGACAATGGCCTCAAGGAATTAATGGATTAAGACATTGCTAAGCCTCCAACATCAGATGCTAATGATCTGGCCGAATGGAGAAAGTTTGTTTCAAAGACGAGGCATATTATTCTTAAGGGAGTTTGAGACCACATTTTCCCGAGTCTCCATGGTAAGGAAAATATGTATGCTATGTGGAAGGCATTGACAGACATGTTTCAGAATAGCAGTGACCATAGGATGTTGGCACTGAAGGGTAAACTCATAAAGATCAATATGGAGAAGGGAAACTCAATTTTGTAATACATGACCAAGTTCACTCATCATTGAGATGAGCTTGGAAGTGTTTGGATCACTATTTTCGATGATGATATGGTGAGCCTAGCTCTTCTAGGACTCCCTAAGAGTTGGAATAGTTATTAGTAATTTGTCAATGGGAGGGAGAAGCTACCAAATTGGGTATGACTGTGGTCAGATTTGGTACAGGAAGAGATTCAGAGGAGCACCAAGGGCAAATCCTCATCAAAGGCTGATGATGAGAAAAATTGTGCCTTAGCAGGAAAGGCAAAGAAAGGGAATGGGAAGGTGTCCCATTCCAAATCATATTATTGTCATGGAGGCAAGAAGAAAAACATGTCAAAGTCAAGTTCTTTCGTTATCACGAGCAGGGACATTTTGCTACAAATTGTCCACTCAAGAAGTCCAAGAAGAAGTTCTCGGGAGGAGCGGCAGGTGAGGCTCTTGCCTCACATTTTGAACTGGACTTTACCCTCATCGCATGCATGGTGTCATCAATGATGGGTAGTGTATGGTGCCTAGATAGAGGAGCTTCTTTCTACATGACTGGTAAGCAGGAGCTCTTCAGTGACTTGGAGGAGAAGGATCTGCAGATGCATATCGAGATGGGTGATGATGGGAGGTATAGTGCTACCGAGTTGGGTACAGTTACATTTTAGAGGGATTTGGGTCCTCCTCTCACTTTGTGAGATGTTATGTATGTAGGATAGAGGCTATGATATGATATTTAGTAATGGAAAGGTGTTCCTTCATCACATAGCCATGGGACAGGTAAAGAGGATAGGAATTCGGGTGAAGAATCTCTACAAGTTGGAGGTAGAAGATTTTTTTGCCTTGAGCATGAAAGCAGAGAAGTTGCAGAGCTGAGACATTGGTGATTTGTAGCACATGCGGTTGGGTCACTTGCATCATGACGCTTTGCAAATCATGAAGCAAATTTCTATCGGTCTTCCCAAAGGTACACTAGAGCAAGTTGACACATGCAAAGGGTGTACTTTGGGAAAATTCACTAAAGCTTCCTTTCACGACAAAGATAGTTGAGAAAAAGTGATCCTTGATCGAGTCGATTCAGATGTGTGTGGAACATTCTGGACAACATCCACATCCAAACACATGTATTATGTTATATTTGTTGATGATTTTTCTCATAAATGTTGGATCTTTTTCATGCAATAGAAAGATCAAACTTTTGCAAACTTTTGTGAATTTAAAGCAATTGTCGAGAAAGATATTAACATGAAGGTTAAAGCTCTCAAGAGTGATAACGGTGGAGAGTATGTGTCAAATGAGTTTAAAAAATTTTGTGTGGAAAAAGGGATTAAATGGGAGTTGATAGTGCCCCATAACCCAAAACATAATGGGGTGGATGAAAGGAAGAATAGAAGAACTGTAGGGGAAACACGGGCGATGTTGCATGATCAGGGCCTACCACTAAACTTGTGGGTTGAAGCATGGAACACAATTTTTTATTTTTAGAACAGAATCCCTCATCACATTCTTGGGATGAGTACACTAGAGGAGGATTTCTCCAGGAAGAGACTAGATGTGGGTCACTTCAAAAATTTTGGTTCATCGGTATATTTCCATGTGACTAAAGATGCATGAAAGAAGCTTGAGCCGACAACGGAGTTGGGGGTATTTGTGGGGTAAATTGATACACCTCACAACTATCGGGTGTATCTATCGACCAACAAGATGACAATGGTTCGTAGGGATGTCAAATTTGATGAAGAGAAGGCGATGTGATGTTCCCTTGAGAGGGAGCTTCAGTTACATGTGGTCGAGGAGATTTTGGTTCATAAGGAGAAACCTTAGATTGATGTGGAGTAGCCACATGATGAGGACCCAAGAGTGGAGACACCCACTCAGGTAGAGTCTTCCAAAGATGGGAGAAAGCGCATGAGAGAGGCTAACAAGTTATGGTAGGATAAGAGAGAGAATGTGGGAGCACCCACATCATAGTGCAGGAAGAGGAGGTCACCTGAGAGGTACACTGGATACATGTCTCTTATGAGCGGATGTGTTGAGACATAGCCATTTTCCTTTGAGGAAGCAGTGCAACAACCAGTTTCGGTTAATGCCATGGTGGAGGAGTATGACTCCATTCTTCGTAATAGTGTCTAAGATGTGGTCCCAAAACCGGAAGACAAGTCAATGGTGATTTCACGATGGCTTTACAAGGTAAAGCAAGCAGTGGATGGTAGTGTGGACAAACATATGGCTAGGTTCGTGGGCTGGGGATTTTATTAGGTAGAGGGTATTGGCTACGATGAGACCTTTGATGTTGTTGCAAGGTACTCATCAATTAGATCCATTTTGGCACTATCAGCACAGATGGGTTGGAAGATACATCATATGGATGTAAAGACAACCTTCCTTAATGGAAAGATTGAGGAAGAGGTGTATATTAAGCAGCCTAAAGGTTTTGAGACATTTGACCAAGAGTCGCATGTGTTCCGACTCAAGCAAGCGTTGTATGGGTTGAAGAAAGCACCCCATGCTTGGTACACCAGGATCGATAGCTACTTCACCAGGTTGGGCTTCACCAAAATTGAAGCAGATGCGAAATTGTACCATATTATGGTGGAAGGTAAATTGTTTATTATTATTTTATATGTCGACGATTTGATTATGACAAGTGATGATAATTTGATCAAGGCTTGCAAGGAGGACACTGCAAGAGAGTTCAAAAATGAAGGACTTGGGTCTCATGCACTACTTTATGGTTATGGAAGTATGACAAGGTGATGAGGAACTTTTTGTCTCTCAGGGCAAGTATGCCAATGAGATACTGAAAAGGTTCCACATGGAGAGTAGTAAACCCATGGAGACTCCTCTAGCAGCTAACTAGAGGAAGGACGATGCTACTTCGGGTGAAGTAGTGGAAGCTATTGTTTACAGGAAGCTTGTGGGTTCACTTATGTATTTGGTGAACACACGACTGGACATGTGCTATGCAGTTAACCAGCTTAGTCAAGTAATGGTTAGGCCTACCAAGATGTATTGGAAGGCGGCCAAGCATGTGTTGAGATACCTCAGAGGCACTACTTAGTTTGGATTATGGTACAGACGGATAGGGGGAGTGAAGCTTCAAATCTTCACCGATGCAGATTGGACAGGGAGTCCATCCAATAGGAAGAGCACATCAAAGATCAATTGCACTCTTTTGAGTAGAGGCATAGTACATGGATGCTAGTCATACAACTTGTGAGGGCATCTAGATGAGGAAGATTCTGGTTGGATTGTTTGGTCAGTAGATGGATCCAAGTGTGATTTACTGTGATAACCAGAGTTGTATCAAACTCTATGAAAATTTAGTTTTTCATGATCATTCCAAGCATATTGATATCTTGTATCATCATCTTCGAGATTATGTGCAGAGGCATATTATATTTTTGGAGTACATTCCCACAGAGGAGTATGATGCTGACATTTTGACGAAGGAATTGTTAATATGTAAATTCAAGTTTCACAGAGATAGGATCAAGGTCGCTGATAATCCCTTTCTTATTGAGAGGGAGAGTTAAAACTAGCAACAAGAAATTCGAATTTATTTTTTCCTTGAATTAAATTGTGAATTAAAATTGGATTCTATTCTCATAACAACTTGTAAATAGTTAATTAAGTTTAATTGACTTAGTAATTTCGACTTGGAAGTATATCTGGAGTCATGTAAATGTGATCCCTAAATTTTATGGGTCCAGGTTGAGTTCTTTGGAGTTGTAATTAGATAACTTAGTTCAACTGAGTTATAGTCAGTTAAACTAGTTCTAATTGTTGGAGGAACTAGTAGAGGTTTAGTAGTGAGTCAGTGCACCAGTGTATCCTCAGTTCCACACTAGTTAACTGAAGATTCACTCACAAATAATTCATGCATGTCAGTTCAAAGGAAGACCTAGTTGAGACTAGAGTGCAGGGACATCATAGTATCAGTTGTATGATTTTTCAAGTTGTACAGATCATGCATGCAATCAGTTGAGGACCTAAGTTTGGATTGGATAGTTTTATAAGAAGGATTTCCTAGTTAAATATGGGTTGATCCTCCTAGGAATTGTGCAAGGAAATAGGGGTTTGGAAGGCAATAGAATTTGCTAAGTGTTGGCTAGAGAGGACTTGTGAGGCAAAGAGTTGATTATATTTGTGCACGGATTGTTCTAGTGAGAATAAGAATTGTATTTTCTTCTCATATTTCTAATTAATGCAATATAGATAGTCAGGGTTTTAAGCAGTTGCTTTCCCCAGAGAAATATTTTTTTATGTGCAATTAATATTCTTCCTCTTGCTGATTATTGTTTTCATTGATCATTAGTGGTTTCCGCTATTGAAAGTAGAGTATATTATTTTCTTGTGTTTTAGAAAATTAAATGAGTTGTTGAATCTACAAAAAAATCTACAAAATTCACTCCTGCAATTGAAGTTCTTATCATTTTCTAAAATTGCAACTAGATGGGATTCTTTAAAAAGGTAAGGGGGTATGATGATGAGATTGCACTTGAGTTTGTAGTCAATTTACAAGATCCAAGTGGCCAAGAAGATGAACCAAAAGCAACGTGTTGCCCTCAAAAATAGAACTCATTACAGTTGAAGAATCCCTTGAGAGAGAAAGAAATAGACTCAACCTACATTAGCACTTCCTTAGGAAGTTTAGATAGGGGAAAAAGTAGATAAAAGAGTAGAAAGAAGAGCAACAGAAAGAGAATCAAATAGACCAACAAACAAAGCATGAAACATGTCAACATACATGAAGAAAAACTGGACAAGGAGGATGGATGGATTGCTCAGAGAATGAGCAACAATTTCAGTAGGGGAGTATGGTGCGCCTCCAAACTAGACAAAAATGAAAACCCATCTTACCTTTCTTAGGCACATGAAGGTTATATTAAACATCTCCTTCTACACATAATAATGTTTTTTTAGCTTTAATATGTTCTTAGGAAGGTTTAGAATCTACCTAATATTATTTGTTTTTTGTTGACAATCGTGAGAATATTGGGAAGATTATGAAGATTTGGAGGATGAGATATTTTAGGGACTTTCTCCCTACTACAAGAGGATAAATATTGGATAATAAATCAACAAGATATTATGAAATTATCGCACAAATTTTGGTGCTCCAATGATTGAGAAAATCTAGGAATGTGTTCCTTGTCATTTAATGTAGATTCCTAGTGTTGGGAACTAGATCCACTATTTGAGGGATTTTGGAGGGGAAATATTCCTCCTTTCAAGGAGAATTATTCCTCATAATTTTTTATAAGTACCAATTAAAATTTACCTCTATAGGTTGATATTTCTTAGTCTTTTTTGGAGAAAACTTTTATTTTTGTAGCTCCACTTTCATTTCTAGCAAAGATGTAACTGGATTTATTCAAATAACGAAGCTTGGTGCCATTTGTAGCTTCTAAATCTTGGTATCATTCATTGGACTCTGAATTTCCTTAGGCTTGGACACTCAGGAGCCTCAGATCCCTTTTTGTATAATTTACTTTTCTTCTTTTCACTTCTTATTCACAAGCATCTCTTATTCTTGTTTTTCCAATTTCTACATTTAGTATTGATGATTTTTTGTTGTAGGATTGGATTAAATGGTTGAAGTGAGTTCCTTTACAGGTTATTTACAGAGTCACAAGCATGATTCCATCCTTGGAACAAATTTTGAAGGTCATATACATCATTGAGCTACTTGGATTAGTTTACTTATTCAAAAATCTAAAATTTCTCGAAGTCCCTAGTAGGAAATAGTAGTAATTTTATGCTATTTTTTAGAATATTATAATGTGATTCATTTGAGTTTATTACAATTTCATTATATCATAAAAAATTCAATCTAATAAAAAAATTTACCCCATTTCATTTTCACTTGATTAGGTCAGGCATTTGATAGGTTAACTAGCTCACTAGTTCTCGAATTTCCAGATTTTAGACTAGTAATTTTCTGCTATTTTTTAGCATGTGTGAACAAGGGTATTTTGAAATGATTCCACTTGAAATGGAGACCTAATAAATCATACTCAAAAGCAAAAAATGTCCCATCCCATTTTCATTTGATTTCCTTGGTCATTCGGTGGGTTATTGCTTCCTGTAGCAAACCTGTAACTTCCTGTAGCAAACCTGTAACACCAATTTCCTTCATTTGTTTTGATCCCCACTACTGCAAAAGGACAGTAATAATAGTTTCTTCATCACAAGTATGATGCAAGTAGGTTACTGATTTACAAGCAAGTGTGAAGTAGGTAGATGGTACATGCAATTATGATTGGTAGTTTGATGAATTATATAATATAAAATAACTTTCTTTCTGCAAGTAGATTAACCTTTTTCCTTTCATGAATTGATTATTTATCATTTACAAGTTCATCAAGTAACATTTCCATTTCTTGCAAATAGAATAACAAATCCAGTTTTTGCAATTAGTTTAGGCTTTGATTTCATGAAATTCACTCCATTAAATTAGTTCAACAAGATAAGGACACATTGTATGTTGCACATATAGTGTTGATACCTCTTAAGTTTGTACAAACTCCGGATTGATAATTAAAGTTGGTAGCCTTGGGAGTTGCAGCATTCTTATTGTATTCTTATTGCAATACTGAGGCTCGTCACTTTCTTCAGTTCTTGTTCTACTTGCTACGATCTCAGTTATGCTACCTGCAAGCTCTTATTTTCTCTCTTCCTTTTGCTCTGTGGTCTATATTCTCTGCTTCCTTCTTCTTGTGCTGCCAAAGCTACCTACATGAAGATTGAATTTTCTTTCACTTTGCAGCTTTTTGCTCCCTATATTATGTCAACAAATTCCTCTTTCCCTGATCTTGTACTGGATTGCTGCCTTCTGCTACTATTGTTGGACTTGCTACCATGTTAGTTTTGACTCCTTTTCTATGAACAATTGAGTGTCTACATATATTTGAGATTTAAATTATGCTGGCTCAACTTCTTCCCCAGTACTACTTCTAGTGGTCTCTCTTGAAGCAACTCTCTTTGGTGCCATGGTACAATGACTATTGGAGAGAAGTGCTTCATGAGTGTGGTACCTGTGGGAAAGACATTATTAGGTCCATATACTACTAGTGTAACTCCTTATTTTTATTAGTGCAACCCCCTTATTATATTGTTGTGTCCATGTAGTACCCATATTGTTAGTATTGTGCCTCATAGAAGCCTACTATTGTTATTGTTGTGCCCTTGCATTATTACTGTTATGTTGGCTCTGATTATATTATGACCCCTTAGACTCCTATATACATAAAGGAGGTCTTGTCATTTTGTATCATCCAATAATTGTTCATTTGTGTAATGTAAAGGAGGTTTCTCCCTTGAAGAGGCTGATTTTGAAGTCGTTTATATATCTTTTCTATCTTTTTGTGAGTTGGTTCATAACATTTGGTATCAGAGCTTTGGATTCTAGGGTTTCACTGCTCCAAAAAGGTCATCGTGGAATTTTTGCTATAACTTTTTCTCTATGAAGTTTCAGAAGCTAAAACAAAAACCCATTTGAGCTGAAATCGTTCTGACCCTTGGGACCAAACTTCAAATCTTCTCTTGCTATATTTTTGGAGATATGATCTGAGGAAGTTAGGGCTTTTGCAAGCTCCATAATTCCATCTCAAATAGGTAATCATGGAATTTTCGCTATAATTATGTTTCTACGAAGGTTAAGACTCTGAAATTAGAAACCATTTGAGAAAAAATATTTATGAAGCTCAAGCCCAAATTTAAGATCTTTTTTCACTATATGTTTGGAGATATGGTCCAAGACATTTAGGGTTTTTGCAAGCTCCAAATTACATCCCACCCAAGTGACTTGTGGAAAATCGTCATAACTTTCTCTATGAGCATTAGATTGAAATTTCATAAGAAGATACAGAAAGAGGACAAACTGTATTTTACTGTGAATCGTTTTCGGGTCTTAAGGTCAAAACAGTGACATGTGGTACTTCGTACACGCTCACTCTACTGAACTAGTTTATAATCAGGTCATCATGGGAGATTTAGCATAACTCTTTCTTGGAGACTCCAATCTTGATCAGACTTGCGGGGTTAGAAAGAGGAGTCAGATACAATAGATTCAATATCAAGCTTCTAAAAGCAAGAAAAAGAGATATGAGGAAGTTTGATGGCAAGGATCTAGTAACATGGATACTACAGATGGAGCAATATTTTGATCTACATGATGTGCAACTGTTACAAAAGGTACGTATTGCATCTTTATATTTAGAACCGAATCAATTTGTATGGTATAGAGGGCTTTGTTCTCGTAAAGCACTTGTCACCTGGTCAATTTTCACGGAGGAAATGATAGCACATTATGAGGAGACAAAGAGCAACACCTTCTTTAGCCAATTGATAAATCTCAAACAAAAGGGTTCAATGGCAGAGCACATTGAGGAATTCCAAAAATTGAATATAAGGGTAAATGATATTCCAAAGAAGTAGAGGATTGATGTCTTCATAGGGACTTTAAAAGATAACATCCAACATGAGGTTTGCCTTTGGGAACTTGATTCATTGGAGAAGGCATACAGGTTGGCAATAAAAATTGAAAGAAAAATTATGGCAACAAGAAATCCTACCACTCACAATTATAAAGATGGAAGTTTTGTTTCTCCTAGCCTTTCACCACCTACAAGGTTGACACCAAAAAAATTGGAAGAAAAAAGAGCAAAAGGGATTTGTTACAATTGTGATAGAAAATACACTAAAGGTTGTAAGTGTGCTGAGAAGAAATTAATTTACATAGATGGGGAAGAGGAGCAAGAAAAGTAACAAGAAACGTCAAAAGAAGAGTATATACACCAAGAACCAACCTTAGAGAAAGAAGAAATGAATCAGACCATATCTTGTAATGCATTGGTTGGAATTACCACTCCTTAAACTATCAAGATAGAAGGACATATCAAGAAGAAAAAGGTAAAAGTGTTGATTGATTCAGGCAATACCCATAATTTTGTTCTTTGTAAGATAGCTAAGGAATTGAATTTTTTCCTATATCCAACATCAGAGTGTTAAGCGATGGTTTCAAGTGGAGGAACCATAAATTGCTCTTGAAAGTGCCATAATATCAAGCTATCCATGGGAGAATATGTCTTGAATAGTCCAATACTTTCCATTCCAGTGGGTGGCATTGATTTGTACTAGGAGTCCAATGGCTACAATCCTTGGGTACAATAGCTTTTAATTTTCAAGAACTTTTCATGAAATTTTTTTCGGAAGGAAAGGAAGTTGAATTAAGGGGTATTGCAGGGAAATCATGAAAGATAATCATATCTAACAGAATGACAAAGCTTATAAAGAAAGAACAACAAGGTGTAATTACACAACTATATTCGCTAGAGGTTCCCACATCGAAATCGTCTATTTCTCCAGATCTCCAAAGAGTTTTGGACAATCATTCCAAGGTATCTAAGACTCCCAAAGGCCTCCCACCTATTTTGGATCATGACCATGTTATTCATTTGATTCCAGGAAGTTTTCCCCCAAAAATCAAACCTTACAGATATCCATATGCCCAAAAGAGTGAAATTGAACATATGGTTGCAGAAATGCTAGAGGTTGGTATAAATCAACCTAGTCAAAATTCTTTCTTTGCTCTAGTGGTATTGGTACACAAGAAGGATGGATCATGGCACCTGTGTCCAGATTATAGGAAGCTTAACAAGCTTACTATTAAAGATAAATTTCCCATTCCTGTCATTGATGAATTATTGGATCAATTACATGGATCAATTTACTTCACCAAGTTGGATATTTGTTCAGGATATCATTAAATCAGAGAGAAAACTGAAGAAATTCCAAAAATAACATTTAGAACTCATGAGGGTCATTATGAATTTTTTATCATGCATTTTGACCTTACCAATGCACCTTCTACATTTCAATGTTTGATGAATTCCATTTTCAAACCCATCCTTAGAAAATTTGAGTTAGTATTTTTTGATGATATACTAATCTACAACAAATCTTGGAAGGATCATGTTCAACATGTTGGCAAGGTGCTCAAACTAATGGAGGAGAAACAATTATATGAAAAAATCTATGAATGTTTCTTTGGAGTACAAGAGGTGGAATATTTGGGTCATACTGTATCTCATGAATGTGTTAAGGTAGACCCTATAAAAATTAAAGCCATTAAGGAATGGGAAATTCCCACATCCATGAAGCGTCTAAGAGGATTTCTTAGGTTGACAAGGTATTATCGCAAGTTTGTTAAGAGTTATGGGAGAATAGCAGCACATATAACAACATTAATAAATAAAGATGCATTTTCTTGGACTCCAAAAGAGATGAAGGCCTTTGAACATCTTAAAGAGGCATTGTGCCAAGCACCTGTCTTAGCTATGCTAGACTTCACAAAAACCTTTATTGTGGAATGTGATGCCTTAGGAAATGGAATTGGTGTTGTTTTAATGCGAGAATAAAGACCCATTTCTTTCGAAATTCATCCAATCAAAGGAAAGTATTTACAAAAAACTATTTATGAGAAGGAAATGTTGGCAATACTACATGCACTTAAGAAATGGCAACCTTATCTAATGGGAAGACACTTCAAGGTAAAAATGGACTATGATAGTCTTAAATAATTTTTAGAACAAATATTATCTTTAGAAGAGTAGAAAAAATGGGTGACAAAGATGTTGGGTTATGACTTTTAAATCACCTATAGAAATGGGAAACAAAATGCGGTTGTAGATGCACTCTCACGAAAGGATGAGGATATGAAAGCATTGTTTTGTGCCATTTTTATTATCCAACCAGATTAGATAAGCGACGAAAGGGATGAATGGAAGAATGACGAATAAGTGTGGGCACTCATTCAAAATGTAGGAAGAACCCAGTTCAAACAATATTGCTAGAACTTGACAAGGAAGGAAAAATCATATTGGAACCTAAAGCAGTCACAGAACCGAGAAATCAACAGCTACGAAAAGGATCAATTTCAGAGTATCACATCAAATGGAAGAACTTACCCATTGAAGATTCCACATGGAAGGATGATAATTTTATACAAAAGCATCTAGAACTACTTAAGCGTTGAGGACAACACTTTTTGAAGGAGAGGGGCATGTTAGGTCCCTATACTACTAGTGTAACCCCTTATTGTTATTATTGCAACCCTCTTATTATATTATTGTGCCCATGTAGTACCCATATTGTTAGTATTGTGCCCCATACAAGTGTACTATTTTTATTGTTGTGCCCTTACATTATTATTGTTATGTCAGCTCTGATTATATTATGACCCCTTAGACTCCTATATATAGAAAGGAGGTCTTGTCATTTTGTATCATCCAAGAATTGTTCATTTGTGTAATGTAAAGGAGGTTTCCCCCTCGAAGAGGCTGATTTTGAAGTTGTTGATTTATCTTTTCTATCTTTTTGTGAGCTGGTTCATAACAAACAGTCGTGGCAAGAAAACATTAGCTCTTGCAAATATAACTTCACAACATGATCAAGCAGCAATTAGGGAACCTAATCAGAGGGATTGCCAAATTTGGATTGTCATGGGTGAATGACTGTGGGAACTGTGCACTTCACAGTCTCAGCAGTCTGTGTGGAATATTGATGACTGGAACTACACAATGTGCATTTCAGTCTGGGCTAGAGCTTGGGAGAGAATACGCATTGCTCAATATCAGAGGCCAGGCTGGGAAACTGGCTCCTGGAACTATGCAGTGTGGAGTTGGAGCCAACCCAAGAAAAGCTCTACACAATTCTAGAAGCCAAAGCAGAGGCCTTGAGCTCACAGATTGCATAGTGCATGTAATGAGGTGTGAGATTTAGGTATTGGCTTACGGGGTCCTAACCCAGTTTCAGAGTTAGTTGCACCGACCAACAAAACCCTACACTACGGGCCCTTTGCAGCAACAATCTGCGTAGAGCAAGCTACAGTCTCATCTGAAGTAGTATTGGGGGATGTAAGAACCAAGTTTCTGCATCCATAGACTAGTGTGATCTCTTTTAGCGCCTTAGCTCTGCCTTTGTGCAAATTGATAAAATCTTGGGGCATGTTGTTGCAACTTTGTTAAAATAGCCTCCAGACCTTCACGAAGGTCTATGATTAGTCCTGGCAGAGCTCTGATAGCAATCCTAAATTAGTGTTCGCGCAGATTCACTTAAGTCATTAGTAAAACCCCCATACTTAAATATCACCAGAGTGTTCACAAAAGTATTTAAACATGTATTGCTTACATTATTAAGGCTTATTAAAGTGAATTGTGTAACCTTCAATCAATATCTCATAAACAAATCATTCATCGACAACATATAACATTAACAGAGATAAACAAAAATACTTGGGAATTCTTCAGAAAACTATCTTTCTTGATCTTCAATTCAAGGTTACAAACTCAAACTTCCTTGCACACATAATTGAGGGGTCTGCGCACTCAGCTACAGACTCTATCCAGGCCTCCACGCACTCATATGTGGAGCCTTTCTTTCCCTATCTAAGCGCAGGAAGCAGAGCCTTCCTTCCCTAGCTCCTGTCTTAGACTCCTCAACCCGATTCTCTCTTAGCTCGCTCTTATTCTTCTCCGTCTAATTCTACATGTTCCTTCGCTAAGACTCCCTATTTATAGACTTTTCATATAATTCCATGGTCCGCGGACCAAGGGTGAATCTTAAAACTGACACAAAACTTTACATAAAACAAGGAGCTAAGCCCCTTTGACTCCTATTCATCTATGCACTCTACATCCACAAATCACTGAGACTTTACATTATTTACAAAAATGTACCAAAACTTAGGTTATCTTAACCCCAAACTAACCCAAGGGACCCCATCCAAACAGGCCCCCAACATAAAGATCGTGATTTGTCCTCAAGTCACTCTGTTGGCACTGCGATCTTATTGCGAAGACCCCCCTGCTCCCCTTGGATTACTGCAACTTCAACAACGCTCTATGTCGCTTCCTGTTGAACCTCCTTGATCAATTTTTCAGTGGTTAGTCCTTCTACTATCAGCCTCATCGTTTGTTGTGTCTGTTGTAGTCCTTTAAGCTTATCCTGAATGGAATTCGTGACTTGATACGCCTCCTCCAACCAAGGTTGCAACCTGCCCTTTAGCAAGGCTTACTTCTCCTGTGCTTCCTCTACCTGTGCTAGTAGATATTTTCCTTCCTATAACTTGGCAAGGAGCTGTGTTGGTGCTAAGGAGCGCGCAGTTGCCCTGACCTCATCATATTGGCATTGTAGCTCCCTTACCTCTATGTTCAATGTCTGCAGGTTCAGATCCTCCTGCAGATTGGTCACTAGCTCCATAGCCTGCTCGAACAGTGCTGCACAGTCAGTGACTGTGACATCTAAGGTAGCCATGCCTTCCTTAATTGCAACTTCGCACTGCTCCCAGACCTTAGGTGGAGTTGTGGGTTGCAACTTTAACTGCAGCTCTACAATCTTCATGTTGAACTCGAAAGTGACTTGTCCAACTTCTGCTTTAGCCTCACGCACACCAGTGGCTAGTTTTCTGATTTTGGCGTATGGTTGTGCATCCTCCAAGATGTGAAGCTCAGGCACTATTTTTCATGCCTCTGCTACTGCTGACTCTAGACGTGAACTATGCACTTGAAATGGATCTCCTTACTAGCTCTGCTACTTGGGTTGTCCCAGCTACTAGGCTCGCTTGTCTAACACCCACCTCTACTCTTCTTGTTTGTATCTACAGCTCACGTAGATCCTTTTGGATGCTCCCTAGTGTCTACATATATTGCTGCTCAAACTGCTGTAGCACTTCTACTATTGAATCCCTGACTTTATTGTCAATCTCTTCAAGATCGCTTTTTGTAAACATCATGGGATCAACCTGTGTTCTATTAGATTTTTGCTTTTTCTGTGTTCCACCATTCTGCTCCTTCCCTTGCCTTTTCAAAATAAATGGGGTGCTTTGCCCCTCATCACCTCCGCTGCCTTGTCCTGAAATCTCTTCTTCCTTTGTCTCTGACGAAGGTGACTTATCACCTTTCTGGGACTCACACTATTCTTTTTCCGCCTGCTTCGTAGCAACACGTTCCTATTCAATGTGATCCTTTTCTGTAGCTTCCTTCTTTCGTTGTTCTGCAAGGGTATGCACATCTTGCTTAACTATCTCATTTATTTTTTTGCATAGAAGAACATCCCGCGCCCATGCTTGTTCCAACACCTACTTCTAACGGGGTTCTCCACTTTGTAGGTCATGATGCTACAACCTCCTACACATCCATTTCTGACACCAAATAGGGCAACTAGTGCCATTTCTGCTCTGGATCCTTCCACCCTTGGATATAGAGTCTATGGAAGTCCACCTTGAACGCCGCGTAGGCTAGCTGTTGCGTGAACAAGGTTGGGGACAACCTCAGACGCTGATTGATTTCCATACGGAGATCCATTTCCATAAGAACCCAAAATATCTTTGTCTTTTCAATCCGCGCGACATCCATTATAGACCATAAGGAAGTGAATTGTGCTGCCTCCGGCAATCCTTCCTTGAGCAAAGGAAATTGACTATCCTTTGGCAATCTCTAGGCAACAAGCATAATTGACAGCAACAACCAAGCGTAGTGGAATGACTTGGCTTCTTCCTGGGCTTCTCGGAAATTCGCTAGGAACTTCTGATAGGGGTACCTTGTCCAATTAAATTGTACGCCTTTCGCACACTACGTAGCAAAGGAAACCACTGGCGTTGGAACTTCATCTACGTGACATTTTCTCACAACCTTCCCTGCTAAAATATGGGTAGTGATTTGAACTGTCTGGTCTATTATGGAAAGAATGGAATACGCTCATGACTTCTTGAGGAGGTCATAATCCTTCTTCATCCTCTCTGCAAGATCTTTCTCCCCAGTCTTCTGCCAAACGCCTTAGTCGGGTTCGCGCCTTTGTAAGGAAAGTGTGTGATTATGTGAATTAGCATGTTTGTAAAGGGGATAGGCCCTCCTAGCCATAAACATCCATCGTGCACTAGTGTGAGGAGCTCGTGCACACATATCGTATTAATGGGGGAGTGGTGATAATGTGGCACCCATAGCAGATTGAGCAACCCTGATTGCTCAACACTGCAGACCCACTCCTCTGTCTCCAACGTTGTAACACATGTTTCTTCATAATAGACTCTCCACATATATATGTCTGTTACCAAGTGTGGAAACTTAGTGTGGTCTATGAGGTCCCAATCCTCCATTTTTAATAACGGGACCCTTGCGAGTAGAGGTCCTTCAAAATGGACCTGCTCAACTAGCAGGGGCATGGATATTGTATACTTCTTAGAATCTGGGTCCTTCGTGACCTTTGTTTTTCCCTTCTGTGGATGGATATACTGAGGTAGCCTTGTCACGGGTTCCGCTCCTTCAGCATCAATATCCTCTGTTCCATGGAATTCTTCCACCTCCAGGTCCACGAATCTCTCTGATTGCTTATCTTTATTCTTCTTTGTCTGTGTGTCTGTATTCTTTCTTGGGGAAGTGCGCACTGGAATTGGCTTCTTCTGCTTGTCCTTCACATATTTCTTTGACTTGGCTGGTTGAGTTTCTCTGGTAGGGGTATGCTTTGACCTGGGCAAACTTAGCGCCGCAAGCACAGGAACTAGAGGTTCCATACTTACAACTTCCAGGGCGGTTGTGTGAGAGACAACATCGCTGATACTCATAGTTTCAACAGGACTTGGTGCAGACATTTGTTCAAGAATAAGCTTCTGGTTTATCTCAGGTAATTCAGAAAACATGGGGCTCACAAATAAATCTTCCCAAAATGCTTGACTCATAGGCAACAAGCGACAAACTTCACTAACAACTCCTAGAGCACAAAGTGTTCTCTATTGGACCGGCACGGATAATTTATAGGGGGTTTTGAATTCAAATCTGACTGTTCCCCCCAATTTTTGATAATAGATGTTGTTTTGGCTGTGAATCTTCAAATATTTTTGCCTTAAATGCCTCCACCCCACTCCACTTAACTATCTTCTGGCCATCAAGTCATGAACAATAACTCCAATGGTGATCTGAAATTGGATCCTCAAACTCTCTTAAAGCTACCCGAACTCTGTAAAAACTCATACCGAAGTTTAAAGTCCTATGGATGTCAAATCCTATCAGAAATAACCTTTGAACCAACACAGAGCAACGAGGACCTTCAGTCAAAGCGCATTGATGGTTGGCCCATGGGGACTGTGCATGGCGCAAAAATGGAAGTTAGGAGACTTAGATCAGAAAACGGAGGCTATTTCTGATGCACGATTAGCATAAAGGAAAAACCCCTTGAAATGGAAAATCCCCGAGCGCTCCGTCACAAGGGAAGCCAAGAAACCGTGGGAAAAGCACTAAAACAGACGGCGGGTCGCGCGCTCCAAAACTAGCGGTATATCAGAGGCATTTTGGGCGGTAAGTGGGTTTGTCAGGAGAACGAGTGATTCCATACGTTGATTGATGTGTGTCCGGCAGATGAGAGAGAAAACTGCTCTCATCGTGGGCTAATGTCTGAGCAAGTCAACCGTACGATAAGAGCGATAACCGTAGGATCTGGAGGCCCCAGATCTAACAGTGGAGATTATGCCTGATGGGAAACCGGATTCGACGGGAAAAATAAGCTTCGGCACATAAAGGTTGAAGTCTAATTGGACTGCTGAGTTGGCAAATGAATCATTTCACAAAGTAACCGAAGTAACAAACTGTTTGAGGAAGAGTTGGCTCAGCTCATGAGGAGACAAGTGGCCACCTCTCTGTGAAGCATTATAGTGATGATGACACAGAGCGGGGTATCCCAAGAGGACAACAACAGGCGATCCGAAGATATGGAAGCTGAAACGAACAATCAGGGAATGGAATGGTTGTAAGCCATGAATAGACAGAGAGTAAAAATGGGGGTAGAAAAAGGGAGAGAAAGGGAGAGAAAGGGAGAGCAGACCTGGAAGTAGAGCAACCAGAACTGAGCTCAAGGTAATAGGTAGAGCCACCAGAGGTTGGAGGAAGAGTCGCAGAGCAAACATCGAAAAAAAGCGCTGATGCACAAAGAATCTGGGGAGCCACTTGGAGGTCGAGTGAAAAGCCAGAGAGCTCAATTGACAATAGCATATTGTTGTTGGAGTTACTTGGAGGTCGAGCGACTCACAGAGGCATGCAAAGGCCGAGAGAAAGAGCTTAGAGAAGCCAGAGCAGAGAGCCACAAGCCACAGCCAGAGCCAAGAGCCAGAGCGAGTGCCAGAAGCAAGCGCTGAGAGCCAGAACCAGAGCCAGAGCCAGGGTCAGAGGAAAGAGCTAGAGCAAAAGCCAAAGCCTAAGCCAAGAGCCAGAGCTAGAAAGCCAAAGAGCTCCAAGAGCCAAGGGATAAGATGGTGTTCTGAGCCCAATGTTCCTATTTAAAACAATGGAGTTGAGAGTGGAGCTTGTAAAAGAACTATTGCCATAATCCCAGAAAGCCTAATCGAGTTGATTAGAGCTCAAGGAATGTAGCCTAAGATATCAAGGTGAACTCCATATTATATTGTTGTCTTATGTGTTTGTTTTTACTACTGCTTTAACTACTGTTATGTGCATTTATATATAAGTTTAAGTACCTTCCCATATCAGCACAAACAATAGATTTTAAAGTAAATAATCAGTTGAAAACAAATACAAGCATACACCCATATTTCCAAGTATTTCTTATTTCTGCATTGGTTGATCAAATAGACTTGGAAAAATTTAAAGATTTGGAAGTGGGAGAGGTTCTTGTAAGTTAGACAAGAAGCCTAAGAGCCCCATTTTCAGATCAAGTGGTATCAGAGCTTAATATTGATTAACCCCACCTTCAAGGAAGGTTGTATCAGAATGCTTGATTGACAGGGAAAAGATTGCCTGTCTGAAAAGTGTTTGACAGTCAAGGATTGATTGCCTTATTGATTGTATGCTTGGTTGCAGACTAACTATTGCTTGAATTTGCAGAGTTGAAGGGAAAGCTATTGATAGCTCAGTCCAGGAAGGACAAGAAGGAAGAACGGCTGAAGGAATTATTCTTATCCCCAAAATACCTCAAAGCAACCCTTGAAGCACAAGAGGTTTGTTGCAAAAGGTTGCTTGAGTAAGCTCTTTATTAATCTTGTTTGAAGTTCTTTTGTTCATTGGCATAATGACAAATTCTACAAGTGAGTCCTCAAATTCTTCTTTCTTCACAAGTTCCTTTGATGGAGACATGAAGCAAGACTTGTCGACCATGATGGATATGGTGAGAGAAATGTATGAGGATGGAAGGAAGAGCAGCATTCTTAGAGAGCAGTTGAATTCCGTGGAGGAAGAGAAGAAAATTCTTTCTGTCAAATTGCAGGAAATAGAGAGGCAACTTCATATTGCAAATATGAACCTAAAAATGATGCATGAGTTGGAATCACAGCTCTTTGTTGCCAAAGAAGCCTTGGCCAAGTATCAACTTAAAGAAGAGGTAAACCATTCCTTTTTGTCTTCAAATTCTTCTAAGAATGCTTATATTGGTTCTTTTGAAAAACATACCAGAGACATAGGTTCCAAGCTAATTTCCATGATGGGCTATGAAGGAAAGGGATTGGGAAAACATGCACAAGGTATTGTTGAGCCAATGATGGTTGAGGAAAGGCCTAAGTATTTGGGTCTTGGCTATGGACAATCTTATGGAGAGAGTTCCAAAGCTACCATGAAGGCCATTGAAACAGTTCCCAAAAGGAGTTTCATTACAGGTCCTATACCTCAGAAGTGTGAGGATTGTATTCAGGAGGAATGCAGTAGCTTGAAACATCATTCGCATGATGCAGGTGTTTAGAAGCACACACTTGAGCCAGAGAGTTGTGGAAACTCTGACAGCCTTGAAGAAAGTGATGGTGTTCCAAAGGGAGCTACTTCTTCATTTGTCTCACCTCCTCATGAAGGCAATAAAGGTGAAAGAGGCAAGTATAAATCTGGTTCTAAACACATTCCTTTTGATTTTGTAAATCATGGAAAAAGAGTTGCATGTTCATTTTGTGGTTTGGATAACCATTATGTTTCTAGATGTTGGAAGAGGATGGCCACATTCAGGAAAATTTTGAAGGAAAAGAAGCAAGTAGCAAAAGGTCCACAGGACGAGGCAAATCATGCAGTCAAAAGGATGCACATGTGTTGCACTTACTGCCATAAACAATGGCATCTTACTGAAAGGTGTTTGACTTTGAATCCAGCACTGCTTCCACCAAAGCTGAAGGAGAAGGTGGAAAAAGAAAATGGCAGGGATGGAAATAAAGATTCCATGATTAATGTGGTTCAGGATGATTCACATATTGATGCTGATGTGCAAACAAAGGAGGGACCTTTGAAATGGATTGGTAAGAAATGGTTAGAATTCTTATCCAATTAAGACTGCATGTCCTTTGATGCATCTGTTTGCATTTCTTTGTGGAGTAAATGCAAGTTGCAGGATCTTACCAAATGGTAAATAGAAAGAAGTTGAGTAGGAAACTCCCTTTATTGCTACAACATTATGTTCATTTCAGCTTTAGAAGTACAATGTACTTAAGTGAAAGTTGAAAGATGGAATGCATGCATGAGCATGAGATGCATGTAATGTTGGCTTGGGAGAAGTTAACTTGGTCTCCAAAATGGAGATAATGATGAAGTGTTTCATCTTTTGGAAAAGAGTCCTAAAGATATTTTCCTACATGCTTGACTTGAACGGCCATTTGTTGTAAAGGCATGTCGAAGCCTATCAGAAATAACCTTTGAACAACGACAATTTGTAGCCAGCACAGAGCAATGAGGACCTTCAGTCAAAGCACATTGACCGTTGGCCCATGGGGACTGTGCATGGCGCAAAAATGGCAATTAGGAGACTCGGATAAAAAAACGGAGGCTGTTTCTGATGCACGATTAGCGCAAATCGCACATCGCTGGGCAAAACACCTCAAAATGGAAAAGCCTCAAGCGCTCGGTCACAAGGGAATCCAAGAAACTGTGGGAAAATCGCTAAAACAGATGGCGGGTCCCGTGCTCCAAAACCGGTGGTATATCAGAGGCGTTTTGGGTGGTAAGCAGGTTTGTCAGGAGAACGAGCGATTCCATACATTGATTGAAGCGTGTTTGGCGGATGAGAGAGAAAACTACTCTCATCGCGGGCTTACATCCGAGCAAGTCAACCGCGCGATAAGAGTGATAACTGTAGGATCTGGAGGCCCCAGATCTAACGACAGAGATTGCGCCCGATGGGAAATCGGATTCGACGGGAAAAATAAGCTTCGGCACATAAAGGTTGAAGTCCGATTGGAACGCTCATTTGGCAGATGAATTATTTCACAGAGTAACCGAAGTAACAAACCATTTGAGGAAGAGCTAGCTTAGCTCATGAGGAGACAAGTGGCCACCTCTCTGTGAAGTGTTACAATGATGCTGACGTAGAGCATGGTATCCCAAGCGGACAACAGCAAGCGATCCGAAGAGACGGAAGCCGAAACAAACACTCAGGGAATAGAATGGTTCTATGCCATGAACAGAAAAAGAGTAAAAAGGGGGGCAGAAAAAGGGAGAGCAGACCTGGAAGTAGAGCAACCAGAGCCGAGCTCACGGTAATAGCCAGAGCCACCAAAGGTTGGAGGCAGAGCCGCAGAGAAAACATCGAAAAAAGCGCTGAATTCGCAGAGAGTCTGGGGAGCCACTCAGAGGTCGAGTGAAAAGCCAGAGAGCTCAATTGATAGTAGCATATTGTTGTTGGAGTTTCTTGGAGGTCAAGTGACTCACAGAGGAATGCAAAGGCCGAGAGAAAGAGCTTAGAGAAGCCAAAGCAGAAAGCCGCGAGCCACAGCCAGAGCCAAGAGCCAGAGCAAGCACCAGAAGCAAGAGCTGAGAGCCAGAACCAGAGCCAGAGCCAAAGAGCTAGAGCTAGAGTCAGAGCCAAGAGCCAGAGCAAGAGCCAGAGCCAGAGCCAAGAGCCAGAGCTAGAAAGCCAAAGAGCTCCAAGAGCCAAGGGATAAGATGGTGTTCTGAGCCCAATGTTCCTGTTTAAAACATTGGAGTTGAGCATGGAGCTTGTAAAAGAACTATTGCCATAATCCCAGAGAGCCTAATTGAGTTGATTAGAACTCAAGGAGATGTAGCCCAAGATATCAGGGTGAACTCCATATTATATTGTTGTCTTAAGTGTTTGTTTTTACTACTGCTTTAACTACTGTTATGTGCATTTATATATCAGTTTAAGTACCTTCCCATATAAGCACAAACAATAGATTTTAAAGTAAATAATTAGCTGAAAATAAATAAAAGCATACACCCATATTTCCAAGCATTTCTTATTTCCGCATTGGTTGATCAAATAGACTTGGAAAAATTTAAAGCTTTGGAAGTGGGAGAGGTTCTTGTAAGTTAGACAAGAAGCGTAAGAGCCCCATTTTCAGATCAAATGGTCATCTTCCTGTTGTGCTACGCAGTACCTTCCCCCATGGCGCAACTTCCTTAGCGTAGTTTCCTGGGTTGCATTTTCGTCATTCTCTACGTAGACTGTTCGTTGCGTTGTCCTCCATGCTTGGCAGTGTAGTTTATAGTCTCACACTCCTGTGCAACTACTTGGAGCACTAAGACTATCCTGATGCCATATAGTCATTGTGTAGGATCCCCTATATACAACTTCAACCTGCTCCCATTCACTTTTCTCGGGAAGCGTTCTCCATTCAGCTTCGCGAGTTGAATTGTGCCTCCATCTGTAATTTCTTTGACAATACATGGCCCTAACCAATTCATCTGGAATTTACCTAGAAATTTAGTGAATTTACTATTATATAATAGGACAAGATTGTTTACTATTATATGTGGCGATCATGCCATGATTTTTCGCGTTGCTTATGCACTTGTTGATGGAATCCTGCCAAAAATCGATCTCCTTTGAGCTCCATCAACTGCACGAGCCGTTCCTCCAAGGCCTCGAGATCTGCCATACCCATCAGAGCTACTATGCGTAGACTAGGTACAATGTATTCCATCAGCATTACAGCTTCGACCCCATATACTAATCGGAATGGAGTTTGCCCTGTCAGCTTCTTACAAGTAGTCCTGTAGGCCCATAGTACTGTAGGTATGCGCACATCCCAATCATTCCGTTGCACGTTATATATCTTTGTCAGTGCGTTCTCCAAAATCTTGTTAAAAGCTTCGACTGTTTTGTTTGCCTGCAGGTGGTATGGCATACTCTTCTGATGGTATACCTGGAACTCTTCAGTCAATGCGCTAATCGTTTCGTTCAGAAATTTCATACCCCTATCACTCGTCAATACTTTCAGGCAGCCAAATCTAATTAAGGCATATTCAAACAGGAATTTAGTTGTCGTAGCCCCTATAAAATCTTTAACGGCTATGCCTCCACCCATCTGGTGAGATATTCCATCGTGGTGATAATATAGCGCGCACCCATTTTATTTCTAGGGGGATGAATTAGCCCAACAAAATAAATCACCCATTTCTCAAAGGGATGCAAAGATAGTTGAGGATGTAGTGGTAACTCATCTCTTCATGATGGTATTCCAGTTCTTTGACATGCATCACACGCCTTACAATACGCCTTGGAATCCTTGTGCAATGTTGGCCACCATAGACCTGTGCGCAAAATCTTCTGCGCAGTTGCCTTTCCTGCATAATGGCCTCCCACAGCTCCTCCATGAGATTCAGCGAGAATGCTATCCTGCTCAAAGTCCGGCACATATCTTCGCAATATTTTGTTTGTACCCATCTTATACAAATTTCCCGCAATGACTGAAAAACCGGTCACGCGCACTACTAATTCCTTCTTCTGTTGGCTTGTATATCCTTCTGATGCCATCCCCGTAGTCAAGAAGTGAATAGTTTCTACAAAATGATCATGTGCTACACGCACCGCAAAGAGTTGCGAATCTAGAAACCCTTCCTCCATATTATTAGGCTCCTCTCTTGTTTCAATTTGTGACAGATGGTTAGGTCTCGCATTTAACCTTCTTAGATTCACAATGACTTCAAAGTCATACTCCTGAAATAATAGTAACCATCTGCAGATCTTCCCCCCCAACACAGGCTTGTTGACCAAGTATTTCAAGGTAGAATGATCTGTGTACATCTTGAAATGCCCTCCTAACAGATAATTCCTGAATTTTTGTAGCGTGTACACCATGGCCAATCCTTCGCGCTCAGTCGTTGAATAATTTTTCTCAGCCTTTGATAACTTCCTACTTGCGAAGGCTATAGGATGGTCCATTTCTCCTTCATCATCCTGTGTTAACACTGCACCCAACGCAATGCAAGAGGCATCCACATGTACATGAAACTCCTTTTTCCAGTCAAGGAATATCGAGATCGGCACATTGACCATCTCTTATTTTAACACATCTAAGTTGCGTTGGCATTCTTCGTCCCAATAGAATGTTGCGTCCTTCTTTAGTAGTTTCTCCATGGGCGCAGTAATTTGAGCATAAGATTTTATAAATTTTCTATAGTATCCTGTATGTCCCAACATCACACGCAACTTCTTAACATTCCTAAGGGCCTCCAAATTCACAATTGCGGCAAGCTTTACAGGGTCCACAATCAATCCTTACTTGCACACAACATGACCAACAAGATCCCAAAAGGAACACAGAATATGCATTTTTTCAAATTCAGTGTGATCTGGTATCTACAACATGTATCCAACATCAGGCACAAACTTACTACATGGCACTTCACTAATCCAAACACCATCCAGTCATTAAATTATACCTGTAGAAACTTATGAATGAACTCATTGAATGTTTCTATGACTTCACGGGAAAATATTGCAGGCACATTCTTGAGTCCAAATGGCATCATAGTGTACTGAAAACAACCCCACTCTGTTGCGAAGGCCATTTTGTTCCTATCCTCTAGTGTGATCTTGATCTGATGATACCCAGAAAATCCATCAGTAAAGGAATAGGCCTCCTGCCCTCCAACATTGTCTAACACTTCATCTATAAATGGCGTTGGGAATGGGGTCGTGAACACATGCATCATTCAGCTTCCATAGATCTATGCAAATCCTTATTTCGCCTTTTTCTTTCTTCTCTTGAACCACCATTGGGCTCACCCAAATATATTCTTCAACGGGTTCTATGATGCCTGCCTCCAGCATCTTCTCTAGCTTCTGGTGAACCTTTTCTTTGTATTTAAGATTAAGGCGATACAACCTCTGTTTAATAGGCTTTGCATCCAGCTTCATAGTGATCTTCATAACACCCAAATCGCCAACGATGCCCTTTAAATTTGAAAACTTAGTGGGGAAAAGGTCCTGGTATTCACAAAGTACCTCAACTACTTTATCCACTGTAGTGTCGTCCCAATAATCTCCAATTTTCACGAACATCGGTTCTTTCTCAGTGCCAATGTTTACATGCTCTGCCTTCAAATGTGCGGAGATGTCTGGGTTTTCTATTTGTGGGCCTTCGACTTTACGATGCCCTTTTGCCTATGGAATATTAATGTTTCTCATATCTTCATCTTCCTCTTCAGTGGTTACATTATAGCACTCCAATGCATGGTGCAGCTGGGTGCTCACGTCTGGTTGGATCCATTCCATTTGTTCCTTTGGCGTTATGAAGATGACCACCTTAATCTCTTTTAGCACTTCATCGATGCTTGCGAAGCCATCTTCAAAGTTGAAGGTCAATAAGACCCTTCCTTCAATACATCCATTCTGCAATGCCATGGTGGAGATCCATTTCCACATACTAGTTCATGGGAATTGTATCCAAAGTATGGAAAAATATGTGTACCCATTCTGGCTATAGTTATGTTCCCCATGCTTTAGTCCATTTCACTAGGTGATCATGTGGATCATCCTTTCTAGTATATTTCTCAGTCATTCTGGTGTTAGCACGCCCAAATTGTAACCTCATTATTCTTCGGTAATCTCACCATCTATCAAAACTGTCCTTATGCGTACCCCACCATCATCCAGGTGCAGCGCGCAGTGCCAACTCTACTGCTTGGAAGAGGTGATCCTCATGGACTTCACACTCAAATTCATCCAAAAACAAATCTACATCAGTCAAACCATCATAATATGGTAATTTCCTTACCTCTGACAAAACACAATGCAACAACTTCGTCATCATATTGCATCGCAATGTAGATACTTTGTGCAAGCGGTTCTTCCAATGCTCTAACTCCTTGTATGAACCAGAGGTGCAGGAACTCTCTCAGTCCCATGAAATCCATCCATCTGTCGTAGGATTGATCCAGTCCTAATCCCACATTGTTATCTTGTAAATCTGATCTAGTTCATCCTCACTTTCGTCATAATTGCAGACGGGTTTAGTATAGCGCGCCCCTTCTGCATGATCTAGTGGCACTATAACTCACAACGAATTTCTTTCAGAGCACATTTTACTTTTCTTCAAATTAATGACCCCATTCATGTGAATAGCCCAGTCCATTCCAAAGAGCACAGGGTAGGGGTTACTATCGTCAACAATTTCTATAACCTCAAAATCGGCCATCACACTCACACCTTCTATATCAATTGTTACTCCATATAACTGTCCCATGGGGATGATTTTCTATTGGTTCTCCATTCTAAGCTAAATCGGAGACCACTACAGTGCATGTCTCCCCATCCTTTCCCATGTTCGTTTCGGTAATACGTTCGCATTGGACCCCAGATCCAAAATGACCTGGTCCATCTCATAATCACCTATCTGCGCGGTGAGCCTCATCTCATGCCCTGCTCCTGTCTTATGTTTTCCAATTTTTCTAACCATCCAGTGTCCATCAAGGACCTTCTCTTTACTGGTGCATTTATTTATTAATCATGCAGGCCTTCCACATCTTTTCTATCAGTCAACCGTTTTATGTAGGTCTCCAAAAACGTAGTGAGTACAAAGGGATCAACCTCTGTAGACGCACTGATATCTTGTGTCTTGTCTTGGCTCCCTGCGGTGGAGGCCTCAACAAAGCTCTTCTTGGCTTCCATAAATGTTTCCTTAGCGTGATCCAGATCAAAGCCAACTTCTTTCTCTGGCACTATGCGGACCCATCCTTCTTCTTCAAGTTGCTTACCCTAATCAACGCCAGTCGTCATCCCACTTCTTAGCACAATTTTAATGATTTGATCTTCTTCACGGGGATCAACCCTAATCATCTGTAGATTTTGTGTAGGCTACTGAGGCTGTGTTTTCTTCACTTGAATTTTAGCTATTAGTACCGGGCATTCTTCTATAGTATGGTCAACTTGTCTGTAGTGTTGACATGACAGGTGTGTAGGATTCTAGCACTCTAGCACGTAGTGCTGTGGCTGTCCGCAGTTGTAGTAGATAATTTGACCGTATCCTTTATCAGGTCCTCCTCCTCCTTGGCCCTATCCTCGACCCTGATAACCTCCGCGCGCTCCTCTGGCGCCCTGCTCTGGAGCTCGAGTTTCAGCTTGCATCCGATATGTAGGTGTCCTTTCCATCATCGGCTCATAGCTTCAACAGTGGTGCTCATCATGGCCCACAAATTTGCAAAAGTTACAGAACAACTTCTGGGGAGTTTGGACGAACTTTTGAAGTAAATGGAAATTACTCATCGCATGTTGTCCAACAACCTGAAAAATAGCACACCATAGCACATCCCCCATGCTTGGTCCTGCTGGGGCTTTTGGCTTCAGGGGAATTGGCCCCCTGTAATATAATTCGTGTACATGGGATAGTGATCATTATCATGCCCATGGCCCTTGCACTTCAAACACCAGACTTTTGCGCACACTTCTGGTTTAGTCTCCTTGTCTTTCTTCAAACTTTGTAACTCTTGGTGTAAGCTTGCTAATTGTGAGTGGATATGTTGCACACCGAGGTTCGTATCCTGAATAGGTAATCCCTACAACCTCATTGCAAACTCCAAAGCTTCTGCCTACATTTCTATCTTCTGTTATGACAGAGAAATCCTCAAGTGGGGTAAAATTGATGCTATAAACCATTCACATTGTTGGCTATCTATGATCTATATGTTAGCTTCTTTGATCTGACACTTCAACCTCTGATCAAATTCCCAAGTCGTCTCATCGACCCTCATCATGATCTCTTTAAATCCAATTACTGACTATGAGTCAGACTTAGGCCTACTAAACTCTTTGTTTAAGGTCGCCTTAGTCTCTGTTAGCGTTGCAAGAGGATTATCAGAACAATACTTAATGCAGCAGGTTAACGCGTGATCCTGCAAAACGGTAACCAACTATGCCTTCTTTATATTGTCATCAGTAATCTGTTGCATTGTCCATACAATGTTCGCAACAAACCAGAACTGCTCTACATCTTCACTTCCTATACCCTTGAAGATTGGCATCTTCATTACATTCGCCATGTTGAATGGTGGTGGTGGAGGTGGAGGTGTGGGTGAAGGTGGTGGGGGTGGAGGTGGAGTGGAAGGTTGATTTTCTCGAGGAATCCCCTTATTAATTAGTTGAACATCGCTTCGAGGTGTAGTCTGCCCTGCCCCTTCATCGTCACTTGGAGGAGGTCACATCAATAGACTATACTTTGGTCCTAATCCTTCAGGATTTCTAAACAATCATCTGCTTCGCGTAGCTCTAAACATTAAGGTAATGGAATCACCTGTTTTTCACATAACAACATTTTAATCCAAGTATTTAATGATCTTAAATACTTACCTCACGGTCCTTTGAAAAATCGTTGCTTCGCTTTGCTATAGCTGACTGAGATATCAACTGCAAATTCTGTAACAAATCCTCCTAGAATTCGATTGAGCCAATGATCAACAACCTATGCAGTGTTATCTTCAGAAGTTTCTAGTCATCGCACTAATTTTGGAGTCCACACTATAGGACTACCGATCTTCCACCTTCATTATCTATCTGTCAATTTAGCTAACCACTCATACAGTTCAATGGGAAAAGTGCAGAAGAAGATCTCGTGTATCTCCGTATACAGATACATGTTCAACCACTCTTCCTTCGACAGGTGTGGATTCCTATTTTCTTACATCGTGAACTCGTGAATCTTTCGATCCAACCACTTTTAAATTTCTTTCTTGGTCAGATTCCAATGATGCGACATCACACATCTCTTTCAACTAGATCTCGATCCTGACAATGGAACCATTAGTTGGCTTAGGGGGTTGTGACCCAGGTTCAGAGTTAGCTATGCCAACCAACAAAACCCTACACTACTGGCCCTTTCGACAACAACCCACGTAGCATAGGCTACAGTCTCACTCGAAGCAGTATGGGGGGATGCAAGAACCAAGTTTCTGCATCCAGAGACTAGTGTGATGTCTTTTAGCGCCTTAGATCTGCCTTCACGCAGATCGATAGACTCTTGGGGCATGTTGCTGCAACTTTTTTAAAACAACCTTCAGACCTTCGTGAAGGTCTACGATCAGTCCTTGCAGACCTCTAACAGTCAATTTTCCTACTTACGTGCATCAGAGAGCAGTCCTAAATTAGTGTTCACGCAGATTTACTTAATTCATTAGTAAACATAAGAGAAATCACCAAAGTCTTCGCACAAGTATTTTAACATGTATTGCGTACATTATTAAGACTTATTCAAGAGAATCACATAACATTCAATCAATATCTCATAAAAAAATCATTCATCGGAAGCATATAACATTAACAGATATAAACAGAAATACTCGGGAATTCTTCAGAAAACTATCTTTATTGATCTTCAATTCAAGGTTGCAGAATCAAACTGCCCTGGGGACACAGCTACAGGGGTCCATGCACTCAGTTTCAGACTCTACCCAGGCCTCCATGCACTCAGCTACAGAGCCTTTCCTTCCCTATCCAAGCACAGGAAGTAGAGCCTTCCTGCCCTAGCTCCTGTCCTAGACTCCTCAACCTGATTCTCTCTTAGTTCGCTCTTGTTCTTCTCTGTCTAATTCTACTTGTTCATTCTCTAAGACTCCTTATTTATATACTTTTCATACAATTCCATCGTCGAATCTCAAAACTGACTCAAAACTTTACATAAAACAAGGGGCTAAGGCCCTTTCACTCCTATTCATCTACGCGCTTTGCATCCACAAATCAGGAAGACTTTACATTATTTACAAAACTGTACCAAAACTTTGGTTATCTTAACCCCAAACTAACCTAGGGGACCCCATCCCAACAGGCCCCCAACACAAATATTGTGATTTACCCTCGAGTCACTCTGTTGGCGTTGCGATCTTACTGCAAATACCCCCAACTCCACTTGGATTACTGCAACTTCAGCAGCGCCCTGTGCCGCTGCCCGTTGAACCTCCTCGATCAATTTTTTAGTGGCTAGTCCTTCTACTACCAGCCTCATCATTTTCTATGTCTATTGCAGTCCTTTAAGTTTATCTTGAATGAAATTCATGACCTGGTAAGCCTCCTCCAACCAAGGTTGCAACCTATCCTTTAGCAAGGCCTCCTTCTTTTGCGCTTCCTCTACCTGTGCTAGTAGTTGTTTCACTTCCTATAACTTGGAAAAGGTGTTGTACTGGTGCAAAGGAATGTGCAATCACCCTGACCTCATCATATTGGTGCTGCAGCTCCCTGGCCTCTATTTTCAATGTATGCAGGTTTCGATCCTTCTGCAGATTGGTCACTAGCTCCATAGTGTGCTTGAACAGTGTCACACAGTCAGTGAATGTGGCATATAAGGTAGCCATGCCTTCCTTAATTGCAACTCTATGCTGCTCCCAAAATTCAGGTGGAGTTGTGGGCTGCAACTTTAACTACAGCTCTGTAGTCTTCAAGTTGAACTCGAAAGTGACTCATCCAACTTCTGCTTTAGCCTCACGCACACCAGCGACTAGTTTTATTATTTTGGCTTCTAGTTGTGCATCCTTTGGTATGTGAATCTCAGGTACTATTTTGCATGCCTTCGTTACTGCTGACTCTAGACATGAACTATGTGCCTGAAGTGCCTCCTCTTCCTCCAGAGCCTGCGTCGTTTCAATGAACACTTTTCATTGTTGACTTTGTACTCACTTATGAGGTTGACGGCGCGCTGCTCCCTGGTTCTCGATTCATACGCCACCATTGTATGTAGCACATAGAGGGTGTCATTGGAGAGTGACACTATATTCAGTCCTATGTTCTTGATTGTACTAAGTATAATATGATCATCGGCGGACTCTGTGCAAATCGACCTGTCGGGCAATGGTATAGTTCTGAGACCAGGGTCCTTACTAGCTCTATATATTGGCTTGTCCCGAGTTCTAGGCTCTCTTGCTCCGCACTCGCTTGTCCAATGCCCCCCTATATTTTTCTTGTTTGGATCTGCAACTCGCATAAATCCTTATGGACACTCCCTAGCGTCTGCATATATTACTTCTCAAACTGCTGCAGCACTTCTGTTGTTGAATCACTGACTTTATCACCAATCTCATCAAGATCTCTTTTTGTGAACACCATGGAATCAACCTATGTTCTATCAAATTTCTGCTTTTTCATTGTTCCACCCTTCTGCTCCTTGCCTCTCGTTTTCAAATAAATGGGGTGCTCTGTCCCTCATCACCTCTGTCGCCTTGTACTAAAATCTCTTCTTCCTCTGTCTCTGGCGAAGGTGACTTATCACCTTTCTCAGAGTCATGTTGTTATCTTTCCGCCTACTCCACAACAACACATTCCTATTCAATGCGAACCTTTTCTGCAGCCTCCTTCTTTCATTGTTCTATAAGGGTATGCGCAACTTGCTTAGATTCCTCCTTTCTTTTCTGCGCAATAGAAATTCCTGCACCCGTGCTTGTTCCAACATCTACTTCTGATGGGGTGCTCCACTCTACAGTCCATGATGCTACAACCTCCTAGACATCCGTTTCTGATACCAAATAGCGCAACTGGTGCCATTTCTGCTTTGGATCCTTCCGCAGTTGGATATAGACTCTGTGGAACTTAGCATTGAACGCCGCTAGGCTGATAGTTGTGTGAACAAGGTTGGCGAAAACCTCAGAAACTGATTGATTGCCATATGGAGATCCATTTCTGTAAGAACCCAAAATATCTTCATCTCTAAAATCCACACGACATCATTTGTAGACCATAAGGAAGAAAATTGCACTGCCTTTGGAAATCCTTCCTCGAGTAGAGGAAATTGGTTATCCTCTGACAATCTCCAAGCATCAAGCACAATTGACAACAATAACCAATCGTAGTGCAACGACTTGGTTTCTTCCTGGGCTTCTCGGCAGTTCGCTAGGAACTCCTGATAGAGGTACCTTGCCCAATTAAATTGTACACCTTTTGCGCAGTGCGCAGCAAGGGAAACCACTGGCGCTGGAACTTCATTCGCGTGGCATTTTCTCATAACCTTCCCTGCTAAAATCTCAGCAATGATTTGAACTACTTGGTCTGCAATGGAAAGAATGGAATACCCTCACGACTTCTTGAGGAGGTCGTAATCCCTCTTCATCCTCTCTGCAAGATATTTCTCTCTAGTCTTTCCGCCAAACTCCTTCGCGAAGTTCGCACCTTTATAAGGCAAGCATGTGATTATGTGAATTAGCATGTCCGTAAAGGGGATAGGCCCTCCTAGCCATAAACATCCATCATGCACAATGTGAGGAGATTCTGCACACATGTCATATTAATGGGGGTGTGGTGATAATGTGGCACCCACAACAAATTGAGCAACCCTAATTGCTTGAAACTGCGGACCCACTCCTCCGTCTCCAATGTTGTAACACCTGTTTCTTCATAATAGATCCTCTGCATATTTTTGTCCATCACCAAGTGTGGAAACTTAGCATGGTTTGCGAGGTGAAGAGAATGAAGCAATTTATTCAACTAAAGGAGAACGAAGCATGTGAAGAGAGTCACCACAACAACGACCATTGGTGCAAAAATGAGAAAAATCATGCAACACTTGGAAAATGAAATCTATAACTTGAAACAAGACTTCTAAAAGACAAAACAAGTTAAAACGTCAGTGTTCGTGCAATCAAATAAGTGAAACACCCTCTCACAAGCTAAACGATGAAAAGCGATGGAAAAAGTGACAGAAGATGATAAAAGAAAAACTTACCCATTAAAGCGATGACAATGCTCTGAAGGCTCCTTGATCTCCTTTGGAATACTATATATTGATGATAGAATATAAAAATGAGCTATAAAGGCATCCATTACATATAATTGAGAAAATTGGAATTTATGACGCACATGCCTGAGATCAAGGATGATAGTGACACTTGGCAAAAACATATAAGGATAGAAATGTGTCAACATCAGGAAACTAATAATAGATCCCTACTTCCTAGGGATGCTTCTTGCCCTTTAGTTTTATTTCTTTTCCAGGGGGGAACTTTCCATGCATCTCTTGGAAATATTGCAAAGTTCTAGGAAGGACTAGACAATTCTCTGTCTCATGCACTACGTAGTTTTTGAGGACAGCGGGTTCTTTGAAATTTTTGGGCTAAGTGGCTCTTGGCTGCCTCTCATGCTCTATGTAATTTCTCAGCTGAAGGTTGGCTTTCCGCTGGCTCTACACAATTTGGAGCTGAAGGCTCACTAATAGCTTGGACTGCACAATTCTCGAGAGCAAGGCTGGTTTCCCTCAAAGATTGTGCAATTCACTAAGGCAAGACTGGAACTGGGTTGAAACAAAGTCAAGAGACTGGCTAGTGGGTTAGGTAGTAAAGAAAGTAAGAAAACAAAAGCCAAAAATGAAAAAGATAAAGCACAAGTACCCGGGTCAGTTCAAGATGAGATAATATGATTTAGGAGGGACGCTCCAAAACGAAGCATAGATAAAATTTTGGAGGGTGATTGTAGCCGCTACAACATTAGCGACACACTAGTAGAACTCTAGTTCACCATATGGAACGTGTCTTCTGTAAAGCGAGTCTAAGTCTTCTAGAAGTATTGTTTGATTCTTCGATTGTCATATCTTCTAAACTAGCTTGAGTTAAAGATGTAGTCCCCACCATTCTCTTTATCGGCAACACACATACCAAGCCAAGTCATCTAAGTTATTTCAATTAGGGATGAGGGGTATATTGATGCATAAGTAATATAGATTGTCTAAGTTTTAGCTTCATCTCTAGTGTTTATCCGCTGTCAATAGGCCTGGACAGTACCCCGGTGGAGTCACTTCATGAATGCAAGCATTTGTCCACTGCCAGCAAGCCTAGATAGTACCCCGACGGAGTTACTTGCTTCACCTCTCTGTGCATGAAGCCTTTATCTTCTTTCACCTTTATTTTATTTTTCATTTCATTTCATTTTACTTGAACTGTGCATAAGAACTTATTTATTTCATGAGGTGGAAGAGGGATCTCGACTTATTTGAGAGCATAAGAGGTTGTCCCTTCAAAGAAAGATGTTTATATATACCTATGACATATTTTTTAAGGTATTCACCCTTTCCTTACTCTACTTGACTGAGTTGACAAGGGTTAACCGAATATAGGAGACCGATTAGAGTAGGTGGTACTAGTTAAAAGTGCAAGCTTTGTGATTTCACCAAGACTCACTCTTAAAAGAACGTATTTCTCATCATGGTATCATCGACTAGAAGGAACGAAATATCTTCATAAAGAGAGGGAATAGATAGATAACCAATTGTTGATAGTTGTACAATTCCTCTTGTATTTCACTTTTCTTATCTCAAGAAGACAAACATGGTTTCATGCATTAACTAACCGAAGGGTGCACAAGCAAATAGGAAAAGGGAAGAAGATGAAGCAAAACAAAGTAAGAAAAACAAACAAGAAAGAAAACACTACTCCTACTCCTAAGATAACCAAATCATGGGCCAAATCACGTGAAATGATATTTCTAATGCAGTGAATGATGCATTGGTTGACCCATGTAGGTGAAATCATGATTAACAAGAAAGATATTCAAGCATACCAATAGACAATAAAGATAAAGAAATGCAAACCAAATCCTTCGAAGTTTGGATGTGTCCACATAAAAGAAAATATTGAAAGCACATGAAAGGCACTATGTAGACGTATCACGGTGTTGTGTCACATTGCGTGTGGGTGACAGGCATGTACACATGTTCGAACTCGACAAATGAGAAAGCATGAATAAAGAAGAAAACCATTGTTTCGCAATAGTTCTTGCTACGTATGAATCCTCCAATGCATGAGCGATAGGATCGTGTGATTCTGGTGGAGGATGCAAAAAAATTGAATTAGATTAGTTTTCAATGTGAACAAGAGAGTGATGAGGAGCATGGGGAGATTCAACAGATTTCAAATCAGAAGTGGAATAGACCTCAAGGCTATGAGAACTTAACATAACCATCAGCTCGGGCTGAAGTTCCTCGACATCTTGAGGAGTTTCCACTTCATCAGAAGATGGATCATCAAAGACCAGTGGCTTAGAAGGATCAACATTAGGTGAATCCGAATTGTGATCAAATGAATGAGTGAAAAGATCACGACAACCACGATAAGAAAATTCAAGATGGGAAATGAAATCCTCATGATCTGACTAATCATAGATAGAGGTTGATGAGAAACACAAAATTTCACCCTCTAAGTTTCCAGAAATGAAAGACTGACATCCCACGCGTTCTGTGGAAGATCGGAATTGGAAACATCCGGAGATATATTTTCACACGAGGAAATACAAATGATAGAATCATAGAAGATGTCAAGATAAAGAGGATGAGTTGCAGACAGAAGGAGGCCATCCTTCATCGCAGATTCTTGTTCAGTTTCCCACACATACCCATAAAAAATGATAGCACAAGTTGATTGTTCAAAACCAACTTCATCCACAACTTGATCCTCATGAACATCACATGTGGAATCCAAAACAGATGAACACAACACACCAAAATCCGGAGGATCAAAGGAACCAGTGAACAGAGGCTGAGCGAATGAGACCATGTCACAACCATCAAACTTGCATTCCAAATATACATAGAAATCCAGAGTAGGCGGGGTAGGAGGAGATGGTGATAGTTCAACATGTAGGTACACAACTTCTCCCACCTCATCCTGCGGAGCTAGAGCTCTTTTATGAGAAGGGGGCAGAGGGTCACTTGGGAAAACAACCTTGTTCATCTTAAATTTCGAAGCTCTAACACTGAGGTATGTTGGGAGGGGTTTGAATGATTCTAATTCACATGGATTCTGAGAGACGTGAACAAGATACTGAAATATTTCATTCAAAAATTTCCTATCAACTTCATCTTCTGGAAATTCAAAATAGTAATGATGAAAACGATCATAAAAGTGCACAATTTATTCATCAGGTGCTTTTCGCAATTTCCAAATTATGTGATGAAGTTATTTACGGTCATAAAAGATGAAATCATGACCTAATTCTCTAATCATGTGCTTGAAAGAGTGTATAGAGGTTGTGGGAAACGTGTGACACCATTTCTTGATGCGCCCTTCGAACGTGTAAGCGAACAAGCCACAGGCAATTTCATCCAAGGGGACCTCATTCCTATCGCAGAAACCTAGAAAGGAAACTATGAGAATTAACAGGAATGTTCTTCTTTCGCCATAAAATTTGAGTTGTGAAAAGTCATCTATAGCATCCGTCAACACATCGAAATCAGTAGCATGAGAAAAACATGTCGGGGTTGTGATTATGATATAAGTCATGAATGATGTGCAGAAAATCAAAACAGACTTCAAGGGATCATCTTGTTATCTGGCCCTCCTTCTAGTGACAGAAATGTTGATGGTACTAGACCCACCAACATTTAGGGAATCTACCCGGTAAGAAGTCCTAGCTATATTTTAGAGCACTTGGAGTAGGAGTCCCAGCAGTGGGTGGTAGTGTAATGCCTTGACCATGGTAGTGCACAGAGCTAAGTATGATAACTTTGGGATGAAGCAAGTGTGTGACCTTGTAGTGACTCAAGTGAGATGCATGGGAGGTTCTAACAGACAGATAGGAAAAGGACGTATGCCCCTTAGAAGCATGTAATAGTATGCAGACTAAAAGGAACACACGAGCGGAATGGCATCGCAAGCTGAAGTGAGAAATAATCCACAAACTAAAGTGATCAGTTAATCCAACGAAATTCATTAAACAAGATTCATACAATTGCATACAAAGTAGTTCATAAGAAAATGCATAAGTTAAACAACATACATTGCTAAAGCAACCAGAATAGTCCAACTACAATAACAACATATGCATGAAAGTGTGTTGGATCTGTTATTATTATTATAAGTGAAAGTTCCATCCATACATACACCATTAAAAGCCACTAGCCCCAATAGTGGAACATTAGAGTCAAGAACACCTTCTCTTCCAAATAAGTGTACTCGCTCTACGTTGTGGAGAAGCAAAGGCTAGTCACAATACTCTCAATCCTTTCCTAAGCCTAAGCCTAGCAAAAAGCTTGGCTCCCAAAAGCCTGTTCTATGATTTATGAGGTTCTATTTATAACAAAGGGTAGGGTGACCCTTGACATTCCCCTTTGTGAGTCTTTGACTATCCTCATGACTCTTCAACTTCTTTACAAATAACTCATTACATTACATAGTGACTTTTCACACTCCACTAATGACACTTGGAATTTCACTTACAACATATTTACAAATAACATACATTTTCCACATGTACCCATTTGAGACAAAATAGGCGAGAGACAACCTAACAAGAAAAAACACTATGACTCAGAAGTTTGGGGAAATACCAACTCGGTAACGTCCACTTGATGTTTCTCGTTGATGTACCGATGCCAAGCTTGGTACTATGCTATGGTGTACCCAAACTACTTGATGGTTTCTTTTTGATAGCAGACTCTTGCCTCCATAGGTTCTAGGTATATGGTCTTGGAACCTTTGTCCAACTCATTCTGAAGCATGTGCGGCATGGTCTTGACCGTGATGGGACCACCAATGTACTTCTTAATGTTTTGTGTGCTCAGCTCCAAGTCATTGCTGGTGGCCTCTCACCTTAGCTGCTCCATGTACCTGTCGATCTCTAGTTGGACTTGGTTCATATGCTTAGCTTCAGTGAAGGAGCCAATTGATGGGATCTTGTGCATTCTCACCATGACATCCAAACTCTTATACAACCGTGCACATGAAGCTTGTATGTTGCTGACGAATGGGGTGAGCTACTCGTAGTTCTGGATCAACATCTAGATCTTTGCTTTGTCTAGCTCTACATGTGGCTTCATCATCTTTGACAAGTGAAGCAGGGCTCTGTAGGTTTTAACCCCATATAGAAATTACCTGCATATGAATTCTAATAAAGAAAATAAAGAATAGTGAGAGCATAACACATAAAACAAATATACACAGAGATTTTCCACGAGATCTCAAAACCGGGACTACCAGATTGAATTTTCATTATGTTCCTTTCAATGTTACAATACATATATATACATGCCAAAGCATCCAATACCATGGACCAAAAACCATCGCGCTCAAAACCATGTGTGAAAACCATGCACAAAACCATGCACAAAACTATGAACAAAACCATCAGGGGCTAGTTGTGGAAAGAATATAACACAACACAATAGTCTCCCTTGTACCAGATTATCCATTCCTGCACATGGGCGATACCAACATGTATGTTCCTGAGATTTTGGACAACCATTTTGCTCCGCTGCTGAAAGCCATACAGATGGAAAACAACCTTATGCACAATCAAAAATCCGTCATAGAGCTTCTGAATGGTGGTCTCAAGAGTTGATACTTCAATAAGTATCACTTTCCTCATCTCTACCATTGTAGAACCTGTGGATTGTTCTCCCTTTTTCCTAGATTCTTGCAAGTTCTTTGCCATTTGTTCATTCTAGGCTAACAAGAACTTGAAATTTGAGCTCTTGGCTCTTGCATAAAGCCAAAGTGGCATTGGCCATGGAAATAGGATGCTTTTTGACATCTAACATTATCACCCTTTCCTTCATGAATATGTTCACTTTCCTCTTCTGTTGTTGGTTGTTCAAACTCTTCGACCTGTATGGGTGTTGTTGTCGATTTTTCTAAAATCTGTAGCAGCAGTGATTCAGGGGATATAAAAGACTCCTAGAGACAGCCTCTGGGTTGATTGTAGACCAGTGCCTAGGACATCTTAGAAGATGAGTGATTTGGAATATTATTAGTGGGGGCTTTCTAATGCACTCCAATTGTCACGTAGTTTGAAAAGATAACAAAGGGGGATTGATTTAATAGGCCCTCATCAAGGTTAACTCAAGCTAATACATGGATCCAAATTCACAGGAGGTAAATCGGTCCAATATCAAAGAGAAATGTCTTGTTCTAGTGGTCGAAACACAATAATAAGCAGCTTAATATTGGAGTTGTAATAAAAGTGAAGAGGAGGAGAGAAAGGAAGGAAATAAATGCATAGGGTTGTAAACAAGACAGAATCCAAAGAAGTGATGCTCCGGTAGAAGTATGGAAGCCTGAATAGGTGGAATGATAAGAATTATGGAGCGCGAATTAAGGTTTCATACTCTATACCTCATGGACAAACATTTCACTGATCAATATACATAAATATGTGCTCTTAAAGGTACATAAGTGAATCTTTAAATAACACATGTACTGTTACTACTTAGCAATATACACATAACCATGAGAAAATGATATTGGCAGCTTCATTACACAATTTTAGCAGAGGAGAAACATCTATGAAATGAGATTTACAGAGGGGAAAACATACTACTTACAACCATGATTGGAATCACCAAAGAGTTTCATTAATCCTCAAAATGAGTGCAAACACTATTCCAATTACATTCAACAATGTATCACTCAAGTCCCTCATGAACAAGCAAATAGAACCAAAAGTGGAATCACAGAATTTGGACCCCTTGGGTGCAGAATTATGGAACCTCTTCTAAGTATTTCTTTCCTCTATTTATAAGGAGAGAGGAAACTTTGGAGAATCATTCCAAAATATCACATCCTGAGCTCCAACTGTCTGATAGAATAGTTGTCTCAGTGTGCGAAGTTTGCTGCCCAAAATGATTTGAATCAGATTTGATTCCGTTTTGGAAGTATAGAAATAACATAATAATAAGAAAAAGTAAAACATAATGATCATGGGAGGAAAATATATCCCAGTCTTCCCTATGGTTTCCCTTGATTAGGCCATGTTATGCCTCAATGTGCATCCCCTGCTACTCGGATGGTTCCCATTACTTTCACTTTAACTACCTGACTTCCCCCATTCTACGAAGCTAGAAGAGATTAACCGCGGTGGCATATCACAGAACGGAGGTGGAGATCAACCAAGCAGTCTTTCATCATTTGAGTGAGTGAGGCTCCCTGTTGAGCCATTAAACCCTCCTAAGTTCCCATACCTTCATTCACTTACTGCGGACATGTGCATATTGTAGTCAAATTCATTTCCCTATCAATTTTGACCCTCTTGTTACAAGGGGTTTCATAAAGTTAGCCCATGCCAATTCCCAACTACTCCATTTCTTCCTTTAATGCCTTAGCTATCGACCCATATGCCTTCAAAGCTCTGTACTATGTTATCAAAACAAAACATGTCTCATACAACAACCACAGTGCAATATCAGGGATTATGCATGTTGCAATCTTTACACACAATAAGATTTGCGAAATAGAAAACTATGATCCTTTTAAGCCCCCTTCTCCTTGAGAATTTTTAGTAATCTTTCATTATATGATCAGGGGCTATGACCATTGACTTAGTCTTGAGAAGCTAACGCACTTTGGTTCTTGTCGGGAGATGTTTTCCTTTATAAATTGCTTTAAACCCTTTGTTCTTTAAACTTTGAAAACTACATGCTACTTCTGATATCGGAGCTCCTTCTATTGGAACTTTAATATATGCCACATGTCTATGTCACTATGGGCCCCTAGTATCAAGATATCGCAATTGAAAATTTCATAACACTCCACTTGTTTGCACCATGCAGAACTTGCGATCATTGTTATGCGGGATCACCCTTGGTTCTTTAACCCTGTGCCTTTTGTCGTTTAATCACTTCACAATTGTGGGCCAGCCCCCACATGAGAGCTCTTCTATCAGTAAATTCCAATCAATGATTTTATAACATGGGTTCATAACACTTCACCTCGCCAATCGTCGAATGTCGATCACCTTTTTCGCTTAACCCTTGGTTCTTTGGCTCCTTAGGCGACCGCAGGCCAGCCTGTGTGTTGGAGCCCCTTTATCAACAATTTGCAATCAAAGGGTTCACTAGGAGCAACAATTCCCATCCTCCAATATCTGATTGCCAATGTAACATCATCCTATGCCACATGTCACCTTGTGAGTGGTGACATGTGTCGCCCTGATTTGGCCCTTTTTGACCCTTGAAAATGTCAGATTTGCATGCCATGTGTCCACCCTACTGCCACATCATGATGACATCAAATTCCATGTGGCTTTATCGGGATCAACAGTATTTCACCACGTGGCCCTCTTTAGGAGAGTGAAAAGTCCCGCATGCCCTTGGGTTTTTGTTGAAATACTTTGTAAATCGTTTTCGACCATTTTCGATGTTTTAACACTAATAACACATTTCCCGACGATTTAACACTGAAAATTCCATTTGTATATCGCAAATTGCATATTGCAATTTCTTGAGGATTGATACTTTTGAAACCATCGATTGTCGATTGCCAACATTCCTGGTTGTTGATTCTCTGACGTATCAAAGCTATGATGTATGCCATCGCTGATATACCATATTACTGGAAATTTTGATATGCCATATGCCCTCTTTCGTCAATATGCGATTGTCGACTGCCCCAGACCTCCGATTGCGATATGCTCTGATGTACCATATGCCTTGGAGCTTTGATTATGTGGGATCGTCGATTTGTGGGATCATCGATATCCCGATTCCCAAGACTTTACCCTTAGGAATTTTCTCCATGTCTTTTGGTTTTCAAGGGTAACTTCAACCTATTCCAACTTCTAATTTCGGGGTCCATTTGAGGAATTTCATATACCATTGGAAATATAATTCTAGGCACTGTCCATTTGAGGTGGTTTGGTTTAGCTTTTAGAGATTATATGGCTTGGGATATGGCTGTGAATTCTCCTTTTATTTTGTATTTTGGTTAGTTGAAATAATTTTTGTAGTGAGTAACAACATTGGCTCCAACTGGGGACAATGCCTTGCTGGCAAGGCGTTGATAACCTGTATACTAGTAGCCTTTACCATTAGGCATGAAGTCAAGAATTATAATGGACTTATATAATCAAGAAATCTCCATGAAACTTTATTTACAGGGAGTCCTTTCCTCAACAAAGTAACATGCGGAAAAGTAAATTCTAACAACTGAAAATAAATTCTCAGTTAATGAGCTTATTTATATATAACTCCTACTTATGTATAGGGATCAATTCACCCAAGTTAGGTCCACCTTCCAATGACACCAACCTAGAATCAGAGTACTAGACCTTATGCCTCCATGCTGCTGGACTGCAAATATCAAAACAAGTATGCACCCTGAAAAATATTCTGACAAAAAAATTGTTATGTGACCCCAACTTGATTGTTGATGCTCAACTCTTTTAATCTCCCCCATGAACCTTATAATTGGGCTTGGAATTGAGGAATATTTTTGCAGGCCAAAGAAAGATTCCATGTAGTCATCTACTGGATCATGGACCTAATGAGAGAAAATTGGACCTGCCTCATTTTCTTGAATAGTCCACTTACCAGTATCTTCTTGGTCGGGGCAGCCACTGACACTACTTGGCTCTTTTTCTTTATCTCGGATGGGCCTGGAGGGGGAGGGTGAATTCTCTTCTTTGAGGACTTCAGGCTTAAGGCAGTTTGGATCCAAAGGCCCCTTTCCTTTATCAGTTAGCTTATGAGGATCTGGGGAAGGAGTACCTTCATTTTGATCTTGCCCTCTCAATCTCTTTCCGGATGACCTCAGATAGTATTTCTTCTGTAGTTGAGCCTGCATGATATCAACGAAATGTTTACAGTAATCAGCGTTCTCTTCATCATTCAACATTGCATCAATATCCTCCTCCTCTTCTTCATATGCTTTGAGTTCTTGTTCTTTATCCGAGAAATAGGAACATAAGTTGCCCTAAACTTTATTTGCATATGGTGTTTGTGGTCTCGCTTGAAGCATGTCCCTTTGGTGCCATGGTACAATGACTACTAGAGAGAAGTGCTTCATGAGTGTGGTACTTGTGGGACAAAATGAAACTCATGGCAAGCAAATAGTGGCTATTGCAAATCTAACTTCACAGAATTATCAAGCAGTAATCAGGGAATCTAATGAGAAGGATTACACAATTTGGACTATCAGGGGTGGCTGACTGACTATGGGAACTATGCACTACACATTCCCAACAGTAAGTGTGGAAGCTTGATGACTGGAACTAGAAAATGTGCATTTCAGTCTGGGCCAGGGTCTAGGAGAGACTGTGCATTATGTAGTCTAAGTGGCGAGGCTAGGATATTGGCTCCTGAGCCAGCTCGGGACAACCTCTCTGTAATTCCAAAAGCCAAGGAAGAGGCCTTGAGCTCCCAGATTCCGCAGTGCATGTAGTGAGGCATGAGATTTGGGCAAGGGGAGCCTAGATCTGCCCATGGGAAATGTGAAAATCAAGAAATTTGAAGGATGGTCTGATGCTAATTGTAGATCTGACTAAGTTTTGATGCATGCATGTGAAACAAGTGCAACAATTGATTCGGCTGAAGGAGAATGAAGCATGTGAAGAGAGTCACCACAATGGCAACCATTTGTGAAAAAATGGGAAAGCTCACGCGACGCTTGGAAAAGGAAATATATATCTTGAAACAAGACTTCTACAAGCTAAAACATGTTAAAATTCCAGCATTTGTGCAAAGAAATAAGTGAAACAACACTCTCACAAGCTAAACAACGAAAAGTGATGGAAAAAGCGGCAAAAGATGATAAAAGAAAACCTCACCTGGAAAAGCAATGACAATTTTGTGAAGGCTCCTTGATCTCCTTGGGAATAATAGAGTTTGATGATAGAATGTACAAATGAGATCTAGAGGTGTCCATTACATATACTTGAGAAAATTGGAATTTATGATGCACATGCCTGAGTTCAAGGAAAATAGTGACACTTGGTGGAAACTTCTAAGGATAACAATGTGTCACCTTCGGGAAACTAATAATAGTTCCCTACTTCCTAGGGATGATTCTTTCCCTTTAATTTTGTTTCTTTTTTGGGGGGGAACCTTCCATGCATTGCCTGGAAATATTGCATAGTTATGGGAAGGACTGGGAAACTCTCTGCCTCATAAACTACGCAACTTCTGAGCAAAGTGGGTTTAACGCAATTTCTGGGTTTAGTGGCTCTAGGCTGCCTCTCACACTCTGCGTAATTTCCCAACTAAAGGTTGGCTATCAGCTAACTCTGTGCAATTTTTGAGCTCAAGGATCATTGATATCTTGGACTGCACAATTCCTGAGAGCAAGGATGGTTTCCCTCAAGGATTGTGTAGTTCACTAAGGCAAGCCTGGAACCGGGTTGAAACCAAGTCAAGAGACTGGCTTGTGGGTTAGGCAGTAAATAAAGTAAGAAAACACAAGCCAAATATGAGAAATATAAAGCTCAATCAAAGCACAAGTACCTAGGTTAGTTCGAGATGAGTTTCTATGATTTAGGAGGGAAGCTCCAGAACGATGCATAGGAAAATTTTTGGAAGGTGGTTGTAGCCGCTACAACAAGTCATTAAACGTTACAAGTTTTAAAGATGATTGATTATAATATGTGGTAAATGTAGATAATAATTAAGGGATATAATGGTTATGGGTTATAAAAAAATTTCATTAGGAGGCATACTAGGTATAAGTTATATGGCTTAGGAGTTGAAATTTAAAGAATAGAGTGTATATTCGATAAGAAATAGAAGTTATAGGAGACAGGGGTTATAAGCGTTAGGGGATATTTGATGGTAATAATACTTAATAATTTAATTGTTCTAAGGGTTAATGGTCATAGTGGTTATTATATAAAAGTGTTGTAATCATATGGATTAGTGCTAGGGGTTATAGGGGTTAGTGTGTAGGAAATCTTGTAGATTCACAAGCTAATGCAATTTGCTAAAGAAAGAGACAAGAATCTACTTCTACTCTCTACGTCAGAAGCCCATAAACATCGAGAAAACAATAATCAATAGAGGAAGAGAATCAAAGGAAAATAACACAATAAATATCCAGGGAAAGCCAGAGCTTAAAACCCCACTATCTGTTTTGTATTAATCTAGAAAATCAAGATGAAATTATAATGCTTGTTCTCTCTATAAAAATCCTAGCACTCAGTAAATTCAATATCCAACTCATAAGCAAGATCAAGGCCAAATCTTAGCCTCTTCACAAGCTCTCAAAGTCTCTATTCCAATGCATAATTCCTATGGAGGATAGATTATATTTAAATGGAAATAAAGCCTCTAAGAAATTGTGCAATCCCTTAAGGATCAATTCCTGAATGCATGCACTATCAGTGCAACTCAGAAAAATATTAAACAAATAGTACACTGTCCCTGCACTCTAGTCTCAACTGGGTCTTTCTCAGAATTGACATGCATAAGTTTCTGATGAGTAAATATTCTGTTAACTAGAGTAGCACTGGTGGAGTTCATTAGTGACACCACTGACTATTAACTCACTATTAGTTCTCTCAGTCAATTTGAGAACTAATTTAACTGAGCTAACTCATGAAACTGAGTCTTCTATTTTAAAACTCACAATTAGCTCACACTGTACTCCTACAAAGTAGGGAGAACATACACATGATGACAGCAAGACTTCCAACTCAAATTTCCTAAGTTAAGTAAGTTTAATGAACTTAATTAACTAATTTTAAGTTGCTTTGAGAATAGAATTCGAATTTAATACATAGTTTAATTCAAGGACAAATTAAACTAGAATTTCTTGTTGCCATTTCTTAGCATAGTGATTCTTTGATGGTTATAGCAATTAAGAATTAGAGGTTTTATGGGCTAAGGGTCATAATGGTTAATATATAAGAAGGTTACAATCATATGCACTAAACATTATAAGATTATAGTGGTTTGGGTATATGTGTTAATGTTTAGGAGTAATAATGGTTAAGGATTAGGAGTTATAAGGGTCAATGTTCCTAAGGGTTACAAGCTATAGGATTCACTAATTTTTTGTTTTAGTAAGTTAGGGGTTAAGTGTTATAGGTTATGTGGGTTATAGTTAGTTAGGAGTTACATGGATTAAGGGTACAAAAGGTTATGCATTATGAGTGTTTAAGGATAAAAGATATTAGAGTTGGGATATGGGTTTAGGTATATAGAGTTGTAAAGATTAAGTATTTTAGCTATATGTGCCACTACTTAAGGATTATAGGGGAAAAGGACTTGGGATAAGGGTTTATAAGCTTTAGAGGCTATGGAATGAAGGGAAGGGTTAATAATCATGCCATATAGTGGTTAGGGATCAAGGATAATATGGGTTATATAGGTTAGGGTCTACATGGGTTATACATTTTAAGAATATGGGGTTAATGGATTATTGTGATGAGGATCTACAGAAGAAAAAAGGGTTCAAATTTTAGGCTAAGTGAATAGGGTTGATATGGATAATGGATTATAAATATTAGGATTAGGGGTTATAAAATGTGGAAAATGCAACAAGAAAATCCTAATTTAATTTTGTCCTTGAATTAAATTAGGAATTAAATTGTAATTCCACATATCATGCCAACTTGTAATAGTTAAATAAGCTAATTTGAATTAGTTGGCTCAGTTAATTCAAGTTGAGAGTCTAACTACAGTCATGTAGAGTGTATCTTACTTTATAGGAGCCCTGGTTGAGTTTATTTTGAGTTAAAATTATTTAATTTAGTTAAATTTAGTTAAATTTAGTTAAACTAGTTTCAAATGATGGAGGAAATAGTGGGAAATCCAGTAGTGGGGTGAAACCAACATTGATAAACCAGTAAACTGAAGATTCACTCATAATTAAATCATGCATGTCAGATTAGAGAAAGATCCAGTTGAGATTGGAATTCAGGGATAGTGTACTATCAGTTGTATAATCATCCAAATTGTACAAGTGGTGCATGCAATCAGATGAAGGTCTATGAGGATTGCGCAATTCATATTTGTGAAATTTCCCAATTAAATATGGGCTAATTCCTTAGGAAACTGTGCAAGGAAATAAGAGCTTGGAAGGCAACAGATTTGGCTAAGTTTTCGCAAGAGCTTGTTTGTGAAGCAGTGAGATAGATTGAGATAGTGCAGAGATTGCTCGGGCTTGAGAAAATCATTGTAATCTTCTCATATTTTTTTATTAATGCGATATACAGATAGTAGGGGTTTTTAGATGGGGCTTTCCCAAAAAATTATTGTGTTATGTGTGATTGAATTCTTTCTCTTTTATGCTTCGTGATTTCATCGATCAATTATTGTTTCCGCTGATGAGTAGAGTAGATTCAAGTCAATTGTTTTAGAATATTATAATCTGCAATTTCAATCTATAAGGAATTTTTACATGGTATTGTAGCTGAAATCACTATAGAAGAAGAGAATACAAGTTTGTATTTTGTAGGAAAATTGAATTTGCAGTATCATACTTCAGAGCCAGTAGGATGTCGTTCTACGGATTGAGACTAGAATATGCCCTTGACGGCAGATCAAACTATATTTCTTGGAAGGACATGATGGAGGAAGTGTTGGAAGACAATGGGCTTAAGGAATTCATAGACAATGATATTCCTAATCCAACTAATGCTCATGATCTGGAAGAGTGGAGAAAGTGTGTGGAAAAGGTGAGAAGGATTATCCTAGAAGGAGTTCGAGATCATATTGTCTCAAACCTCCATGGTAAGGAAACTCCATTTGCAATGTGGAAGGCCTTGACAAACCTGTTTCAAAAAAATAGTTGCCACAAGAAGCTGGCACTGAAGGACAAGTTTAGAAAGATCAAGATGGAGAAGGGAAACTCAATACTGAAGTACTTGACCAAGTTCACCCAATGTGAGGATGAGGTTGGAAGTATAGGTGTTATAGTTGTTGAAGATGACCTTGTGAGCCTAGACTTCTAGGACTTCCCAAGAGCTCGCACAGCTACCAGGACTCAATTAATGGGAGGGAGAAGCTACCAGAGTGGGAGTGATTGTCATCCGATTTAGTGCAAGAAGAGATTCATAGGAACACCAGAGATGGATCCTCATCCAAGCATGATGATGAGGAGAACTGTGCCTTAGTTGGAAAGACGAAGAAAGGGAAGGAAATTCAGCCCATTCCAAATCAGATTCCAATCAGGGCGGAAAGCAGAAGGACATCTTGAATATTAAATGTTTACATTATCATGAGTTGGGACACTATAACACAAAGTGTATGCATAAGAAGGTTAGTAAGAAGTCCTCACGAGGAGCGGTAGGTGAAGCTATTACTTCACAATTTGAACTGAGCCTCACCCTCATTGCTTGCATGGTGACATCGGTGATTGGTAGTGTGTGGTACTTGGATAGTGGAGCCTCATTCCATATGACTGACAACAAAGAGTTCTTCAGTGACTTAGAGTAGAAGGACCTCTATATGCACATCGAGATGGGACATGATGGGAGGTATAGCATGATTGGCGTCGGTACTACTACCTTTCAAAGGGAGTCTGCTTCTCCTCTCACACTAAAAGATGTCGTGTATGTTCTAGGTTCGAAGAAGAATTTGGTTTTAGTTTCCATGTTGGAGGATCGTGGCTACGATGTGTTATTTAGCAAGGGAAAGGATTTCCTTCATCACATAGACTCAGGACAGCTGAAGTGGATTAGGGTTCAGGTGTAGAACATCTACAAATTGGATGCAAAAGACTACCCTTCTTTGAGCACTAAACAAGAGAAGGTGCATAATTGAGACATCGGTGAGTTATGGCGTAGAAGATTAGGTCACTTTTGCCATAGAGATTTGAATATCATGCAGAAAATTTCTACAGGACTTCCCAAGGGTATGGTAGAGTAGAGAGACACATGTAAAGGGTGTACATTGGGGAAGTATGCCAAATATTTCTTTCATGATAAAGGCAATCAAGTGCAAGAGATCTTTGATAGAGTTCACTCAGATGTGTGTGGACCATTCTCGACAAAATCCAAGGCCAAGAATAGGTATTATGTAATATTTTTTGATGATTTTTCTCGTAAGTGTTGGATTTTCTTCATACAAAATAAATATCAGACGTTCGCTAAATTTTGTGAATTTAAAGCACTTGTCAAGAAAGATACTCATAGGAAAGTTAAATCTCTCAAAAGTGATAATGATGGAGAATATGTGTCGAATGAATTCAAGAAATTATGTGCATTAGAAGGCATTTGACGAGATTCAATAGCACCTCATAACCCATAGCACAATGAGGTGGATGAAAGGAAGAAAAAAAGTATTGTGGGAGAGGCACGACTGATGTTACATGATCAAGTCCTACCATTGCACTTGTGGGTTGAAGCATACAACACAACTGTTTATTTGCATAACATAATCCCTCATCGAATTCCCAAGATGAGTATTCCAAAAGAATATATTTCAAGTAAGAAACCATATGTGGCATAGTTCAGGATCTTTGGTTCATCAGTCTATTATCATGTTACTAAGGATGCACGGAAAAAGCTAGAGCCAATAGTTGATTTGGGCATATTTATGGGGTAGACTAATACACCTCGAAACTATTGCATGTACCTGTCATCCAATAGGATGACAATGGTTTGTAGATATGTGAAGTTTGATGAACAGCTGGCCATGAGATGTTCCCTTGAGAGGGAGCTTCATTTACATGCAGATGAGGAGCTTTTAGCTCCAAAGGAAGAACCTAAGGATGATGTGGAGCAACCACATGCGGAGGGGCAGAGAGTGGAAGCACCCACTCATGCAGAGACTTCCAAGATGGAAGGAAGTGCACCAAAGAGGCTAATAGATTGATGCATGATGTTAGAGACACTGTGGGAGAACCCACATCATAGCGCAGCAAAGGAGGTCACCAAATCGATACACTAGCTACATGGATCTGATAAGCGAGAGTGTAGAGGTTAAGCCATCCTAATTTGAAGAAGCAGTGCTACAACTAGTATGGGTTCATTCCATGGTTGAGGAGTATGATTCCATTATTAGAATCAATGTTTGCTAAGTGGTCTCAAGACTAGCAGACAAGTCATTAGTAAGTTCCAGATGACTTAACAAGGTAAAGAAAGTAGCAAATGGGAGTGTGGAGAAAACAAGGAAAAATTTGTGGCCAGAGGATTCTCTCAAGTAGAGGGAATTGATTACGACAAGACTGTTTCTCTAGTAGCAAGGTACTCTTTGTTGGGCCGTTAATATGCCATTATTATTATCACTTTTGAACACTTATTCCACCCATTTCTACTATTCTTCATCATGTCATTTATTATAATTTATTATATAAATCCATTTTATGATGATTTATGCTTCTATGGATGAATATTATTAATTCTCCTTTATTTCTAATAAATTGATGATTATGCATGATTTTATCAATGATAGTTTTAATAAATCAGTTGTAACATTATTCACTATTTTTAGCCTCCAAGATAATTTCCAGATTGAAGATTTGATCATTAAAAGTGTCAACTCAGAAATTCGCTGGAATAAGAAGTGACAGTTTTGCGGTTGAGATTCCGAGAAAATGAAGATGAATCCGGAAAATCTGGAACATGGGTTTTGTCCAGAACGGACCCAATTAACTTTAGCAAAGAATGGTTTGCCCAAATTCGGCTTGTACTGAGAGAAACGCAGGGTTCTTTGAGCACGATTTTCTGAGATTTGTTGTTGCGGCCATCCTCCAAATCTCAGCTGCAAAGCCAAATTCGTCTTGCTCTTGTTGAAAGTTGGATGGAAATATATCTTCTTGTTTATCAATTGGTTGGAAAAAATCCAATTTTGTAATGTAAATCATGTTGTAGTTATCTCTATTGTAACTGCTCTCTGATCTCTCTCTATTTAAATGAAAACAGAGATCAGAGATGGGGGATTTATGGGATGATTTGGGGAGATGAAAAATGATGGAAAAATGATGAAGAATGATGGTGGATTATTCATGATAGGATAAGGATTGTTGCATGCTGTAATTCTCAAGCTTTTGTTGTTGTAATGATTCCACAATTGGCTGATTAATAAATGATTTGGGAGTTGCTGTTCATTCTTCTCATTCTGAAGTAACCCAGCAGCATCCGCTGGCAGCTAAGGGCCCAGCCTCTGGTGGAGTACGCTGCTGCTGTGTACCATATCTTTACAATTGATTTCGTGTGATGGTTTGATTTCCTTTTCATTTCATTAAATTGTTTGTTCAATAATCTTTTGTTTAGGAACATTTCGTTGAAATCATAATTGGATTGTGTCAGTGATAGAATTATTAATTATAACTTGAAATGTCCTGCTGATAATTCTGATCTAATGCTGCACTATCTAATTAAGACTATGGTTCATTTAATTGCTGCTCATTTATAATTGCAATGGCTGTTCAATTAAGTTACTATTCAATTACAACTACGATTGCTGTTGCTTCAATAACTGCGATTAATGTTCATGCTGATAGGTTGCTGATTCAATTACATTTATAGTTGTTGTGTCTTTCTAATTACTTAGTTTTGCTGTTCAGTTCCATTTAAGATTGCTGTTTAATTCTAGTATTTTAGCATTGCTATTCCATTTCAATTGCTGGTCTATTTCAAGATTGCTGATTTGTTGTTTCATTTACTTGCCATTTCCTAAGGACAGACTCAGGCTGTAGTGAGTGTCAGCTTCTGCTATTTGGCTCCTAGACCTCTGATCCGCTCCCATAAGTTATGAAAGGGATAGGTTATTGCCACCAAACCCTTGGCTGATGTGTTGTTCTATTTCATCGTTATTTCCTTTACTTGCTGTTTCATTTATATTCATCAAGGACGATCTCAGGCTGTAGTGAGCCCCAACATCGACTACCTAGCTCCCAGATCTCGGATTTGTTCTCATCAGTTATGAAAAGGATGGGTTATTGCTACCGAACCTTCGACTGATGCAATGCTTGGTGTGATTTAGCCTTTTGAAGTAGTTAAGTTATAGACATGCAGCCATTTACTTTTGTAGCTTTTAAGCACTATACTACAAAACATTACTCTTGAGTAAATAACCACCTCAGACTGAGTACACTCTTGAAATAAAAAGTCGTCCCTGGGTTGATAATTAATGTGAAGGTAATTAGGAGCTCAAAAGACATCTTTTTATCGCTCCACATTTTGGCGCCGTTGCCGAGGAGAGTGTAGCCATTTCTAAAGAGTAGTGTGAATCTGATGAGTGTTTGCTAGGGAAGAGTTGGATCTTAAAAACGGAAGGTAAGAACCTGCGTGCGGAGCATGTAAAAGCCCTGCTCCACTGTCCGCTTTCCTAATAGATTTGTTGTTGCTTTGTTGTGTAGAAATAGATGTTTGAATTTTTGTGTGAATGACTAGGAAAAAACAGAAATTTTGAAAAACAAATCTCATGATTTCTCTCAAGTGGTGATGTAAGCACCACCCATTTCACTAACCGATTGACAGGAACATTTGAAGAAGGGGCTTCGAAGAAACACATGAAGAACATCTTCTATTATGGTAAGAAATGGATCACATTTTTATTTTTGAATTTCCTATTAAAGATCTAGGAGTGACACAAATGCACATAATTCCCCCATTGTCTCTACCAAATTTTCATGGCTTGACAAATGAAGATCCAGATACATTCTTATTTGAGTTTGAAATACTTTGTAGAGGATATGATTATTGTACTAATGATCAAATATTGAAAGTGTTTCCTCTTACTCAAAAAGGAGCAGCTCTCCGATGGTTCATGAGCCTAGGTGGGAATTGCATCCAAACATGGGAGGACATGAAGAACATATTCTTGAAGAAGTACCAAGACTATTGCAAATCCAATGAAGATATTTTCGGTATGATACAAGGGGAAACAAAAGTTTGGAGGATTATGTAGATCGATTTCATTATAACCTTCAAAAATCAAAGCACAAGCATTTGGAAAAAGAGATCTTAAAAACACTCCTTCTTAAAGGAATCAAAGATGAATTTTTAGAACTCTTAAACCTGATAGGAAAATGCGATATTTTTCAGTTATCATATGATGATGTTTGTGAATTGTGCATAAGGTATTCAAGAGGAATCTCCAAGGCTGGTAAGAATTCTAGAGATGTTTGTTCTTTCTTTTCCAAATCTGCTACAAGAATAGGAGACATAAGAGCAGAAATCAATACTTTATTTGAAAATTTTAAAGTTGATTTTATTAGCTCTCTAAGTTCAAAATTGGATGCTCTGCAGGTTCGGAAAAATCAAGAATTTGATGAAGTGTTTTCCACTCATGACCGAAAAGAGCAGTCCATAGATAGTTGTTCTTCCTTATCTAGGATGGAAGTAGCATATCGAAGAGATGAGGAAGATGCAACAAAGTCAAAACCATGGAAATCATGGCCTACAGGTATGGTTCAAAACACTTCCTCTTCATTCTCTTACTTGCATAATCCATTATGGAATACTAATGTGTTAGGGCAGCCATGTCAATTTCAATATAACCACCAATCTTGTTTACAAGTTGGGCATGGCTCATCTTATGATGGCATGACTACTCTCCCTCATCTTGTAGCACAAACATATTCTCCATATTTTTCATCAGCTCTTCCACAACATCCTGCTTGCATACCAAATTCATCCACTCAACCCAATCAACCACATCATCACAATGCTCCATTCCTTACACATTTTCCTGCTCAACTAATTCCACACCCTCACCATAATAAGCCAGTACAACATGCTTACAATGTTGAACTGCCAAATTTACCCACCCTTCCCACCCATTCTATCTCACATGCACCATTAGAGAAAACTTACAATGAGATTCAGAATGTTTCAAATTCAAAAATTGTAGAAGCTATGGAAGAAAATGAGGTTTCTTATAGTATGTATCTACAAGCTATTTTAAAAGCTCAAGAACTTCATGATCTGATGGATATGAGAAATCAAGAAAGTAACGGATACATTGAAGATTGGTTTCACTCCATCATTTGTTTGCAACATCACTCTATGCTTCAACAATTTTTGATATCATTTTTTCAAGGGAAGTTGGCTTCTCATACCCTAATTTTCATTAATATGCATTTTTCAAATTTGGGTATGTGTATACATGAAGCCTTATTTCGAAAATGGCTCCACTGGAAGTACTCATATACGTAGTCATATTCATCTTTCAATCAAAGTAGGTTAGTGAAAAAATAAAATAAAATAAAATAAGGACATAAATAAATGCATTTTGTTCTTTTGTAAAACTAGTTGTTTTTGTTGCAACATGCTATCGAAATCAACATCGGTGATAATTTTTTTTAATAATTTGTGTATGTAGATGAATCATAATGGAAATAATAAGGTCTACAAACATTCATTTTCATTTTTATCACCAATTTGAAAAAATGCTTGAATTTCATTTTTTTTAGCTTGCGGGCTTGATGAACTTTCTGGAAAAACAGTGAGGACAGTCATGTTTTAAGGGACCAAAAGTGAATATTTTTAAAACCTATTTCTACCCCAAGTAGCCCTTGATGTCTACTTTCTAACCCAATTTGAATCACTCAATTTGGAATTGAAACGAAAAAGTTAGAACCAAAACATTGACAGGGTGTCTAGCGGGCAACTCAGGAACAAAGTTGGGACAGTCAGTTTTTGGAGGCCTAAATGACCATATTTTTAAAACCTGTTTCTATGGTAGATTTCCCTATGAATCTAGTTTACAATGCAATTGGAATCACTCATTTTCGATATCTTATGGGGAAGTTATGATCAAAATACTGACTGTCTATCGTAAATCAGCACTCTTAAAACTTTGTCTTTCCAGCTGTTCCTTAAAGTATTTAACCTATCAATTCTTCTTGTATTAAAAACCTGTTTCTATTGGAGATAAATAAATGAATCTATTTTCATTTCCAATTTGAATCATTCGAATCCGAGATCAAACGAAAACGTTACGCTTGAAATATCAATTGTTGGTCTAAGCCGGGTAATCGACAATGACTCTATTATGCAGGTTGTTTTAACTAAAATTGACATATCATATCATTGAATCTTTAAAACCTGTTTCTACTGGAGATAAACCTTTGAATTAGCTCTCATTTGGCTTTGGAATCACTCAATTTCGATGAAAAACAAAGAAGTTGTGATTAAAACACTGCAGGTTAGTATGATTAACCACTGCTCTCCCGCAGGTAACAAATAAATTTTACTTTGTTATTTTCTCTGTGGATTTGTTCTACAGAGTAACTACTTGTTAGTTTTTTTACATAATTCTTGGATTAGGGGAGCCCGCGCACCTCTCTTTCTCCATGATTTAATGTTTTATTGCAGGTAGATACTCGTTTTTTGCAGGTCTTGGGAAAATAAAGAAGGTCAATTTATGGACGAGTGATTTTTGAAAGAAATTTTAAATGAAACAAAGGAATTTCATCCAACTCATTACCCAATGGATTCATAATAGAAGAAATGAAGAATTGATTTCCATTTGAAGATTCATGTCTTGTCACTGTTGCCAAAACATTTTTCAAAGAAATCATTTTTTTTACAGAACATCATAGTTGTTGTAACTTAATTTACTTATTTACATACTGTTTTTTAAAATAAAATGTTGTTTCCTTTCTGATTTCTCTTATATTTTGTGTTTCAGGTGTTGCTTCATTCAAATTGTAACATATCTTTAGCATCAATGACGTGAACAACTAATTTGTTTTTTTGCATGTTTGCATTTTATGATTGTCCATTTTGTTGTTCTTTTTTGAATGGAACAACACTTCTGCACTTTCACGTTTTGCTGTTCCTTTTCGAATGGAACAACACTTCTGCACTTTCACGTTTTGCTGTTCCTTTCTGAATGGAACAACACTTCTGCACTTTTACGTTTTGCTGTTCCTTTTCGAATGGAACAACACTTCTGCACTTTCACATTTTGCTGTTCCTTTCGGAAAGGAACAACACTTCTGCACTTTCACATTTTGTTGTTCCTTTTCGAATGGAACAACACTTCTGCACTTTCACGTTTTGTTGTTCCTTTTCGGATGGAACAACACTTCTGCACTTTCACGTTTTGCTGTTCATTTCCGGATGGAACAACACTTCTGCACTTTCACGTTTTGCTGTTCCTTTTCGAATGGAACAACACTTCTGCACTTTTACGTTTTGTTGTTCCTTTTCGAATGGAACAACACTTCTGCACTTTCACGTTTTGTTGTTCCTTTTCGAATGGAACAACACTTCTGCACTTTCACATTTTGATGTTCCTTTCTGAATGGAACAACACTTCTGCACTTTCACGTTTTGATGTTCCTTTCCGAATGGAACAACACTTCTGCACTTTCACGTTTTGCTGTTCCTTTCTGGATGGAACAGCACTTCTACACTTTCACGTTTTGTTGTTCCTTTTCGAATGGAACAACACTTCTGCACTTTCACGTTTTGCTGTTCCTTTTCGAATGGAACAACACTTCTGCACTTTCACGTTTTGTTGTTCCTTTCCGAATGGAACAACACTTTTGCACTTTCACGTTTTTCTGTTCCTTTTCTAATGGAACAACACTTCTGCACTTTTCATTTTTGCTGTTCCTTTTCCAAAGGAACGGCACTTGCGTTTTTGCTGTTCATTTTCCAAAAGAACAACACTTTTCATTTTTGTTGTTCCTTTTCCAAAGGAACGACACTTTTTGTTTTTGCTGTTCCTTTTCTAAAGGAACAGTTTTAGTTTTTGCTGTTCCTTTTTCCAAAGGAACGACATTTCCATTTTCACATTTTTTTGTGTGTATTTTTTTTTGTGTGCGTTTCCTTTGTTGTTCCCTCCACGGAACACCACTTTTTGAGTGTTTTTGCTGTTCATTCAAAAGAGCAACACTTTGGGATTATTTTCGAGAGCAACCCTTCCTTCCTCTTGTGGGATTATTCCTAATTCATCTCAACCACATTTTAACTGATTCCATTTTATGGCATGAAGTACACTACTTTTATGAGGACAAGAAATATGGATTTTTTTGAAGCGAGTTAATATCATTCACGTTATGATCTTTAACAGGACCGCTCCTTGATGATAGATTTTTTTTAAAGGGACACAATTAGTTATATATTACTTTACTGCATTGTTTCCTGCTGTACATGATACTGATTGATCATCTTAATACCATGCTGGTTCCACCCTTCCTGGTTATAATCTTCTCTGTCTGTAATAAATGAGATTATGGGTATATTTTTTTATATTGACATGTTCAACTTCTTCCGCCATCCCTGCTCTTAAGGAGTACTGAGCCTCCCTCTTTTTATCATAAAAATGTGTAATAACAACAAAATTTTGTTCGCAGATGGAGGATAGGGGGTCTCATTACGAGCCAGCCTACCATGTTCATAAGGTTGTAAGAAAGTGACATTCCCATTATGGCCACCACACCCGGGTTATGATCCATTGGATAGCCAAATTATCCTTGGAACAGGAGGTCTCATCACGAGCCGGCCTGATCACTTTTGCTACATCCCAGTGAATGGCAGTGTGGTTATCTGGTTACCACGCCACACTGATCTCTTCTGTAGAACAGCACTGTAACTCTCCATTTATAAATTGAGGATCCTGGCTCATATGAGTTAAAAAGCAACCCTGCCGAGGCTATGGACGCCTGCTGGCAGCAGCGGCTCTGCTTATGGTATTGAAGTTATATCTTATCGTCAATTATTATTATAATACCCTTTTCTTATTTTTTCTTTTTATCAAAGAAGTTATTTCTTTAACTTTTTCCCTGTTTTGAACCTTTATGCATGAGAAATTGTTTTCTGATCAATCGCATCATTTTCAGCTAGCATACTATCAGTAAAGCATCTTATTGGCATATTGTTGTTCTTTTTCTCTTTTTCATCACTTATCATCAATTCAAAGTGTCCTATCTCTTATTCATAACTATCTTTACACACTCTGCTCTCATTATAACCATAACTCTCGTCGTCCTATCATTGATATGTGTACTCTGCTTCATTCACTGCTATATTGTTCATTCCCTTGCCTTGCCATCAGCACAACACCTCTCATATGCTTTATGGTCATGGAATTCCTTTTCCAATTGGAGGGGGGAATGTATGCATTATGGGATTGCATGCGATATGATTACTGCACTCTGCTATCACTTGTTTATTTGCCAAAATATTAGTATTGCATGTATACATAAGTTTTTCTGATTGAAATTTTTGCATGCATTTTATCTGTTGCTATTCAAAACTAACACTATGGATTCAAGAACATTGTATGCAAAATAATGATTTGTTGGCAGGAAAACAACAAGTATGGGCAGAATTCTATTCATAGCATGACCACACTATTGCACTTAACAGAAGAAGCTCGCGAACGTGAACAATTCTGCAGACATGATGTGCTTACCTGGATTCCACCTTTTGTATCACTTTCAGCACCAACTCTGCCTACATCAGCTTCAACACATGCCAGTCCATATATGTCATTCCACATTTTCGGAGGTAAAACTTGAGGTAAAATCGCATAATTTTCTGATTTATTACAAATTTAGGAGAATTTCATAGAAATCCATTTTGAGCATTATTTATCATCCTTCATTCCACATCTTTACCACTTCCCCTTTTTCAACGACATATCATCTTTCAGTTTGGGGGAGTGTTGCTTTCATTCATTTCTTTCTTATGACCATGCCATTCATATTCTTTATCATCCATTGCTATTCTTATTCATTCTCAACACCTCCCTTATTCCATGTTGTTTTACACCAAGCATAGAATTCAACAGATAGTAGCAACCACCTCTATTTGTTTTCTAGCATCGCATGAGGGCATGCTAATTTTTCAAAGAGGGGGAGGAATTTCTACGCATGATGAATATTTTCTATTTTCTTTCTCATGTAAGACATACAATTTCAGTGTAGAAATTGATTTCCATAATATTTTTAAAACTATGAACTCAATTCTTGTGATCTCTAGGAAACACAGACATACTATTAAAATACACATACCTAGATAATTTCAAGATAAATTGGTTCATAAAATTTCGGAAATCATGCACTCTCACCTACAACCATTTTGTTTATATCTCATGATCCGTGCATCAAAACAGTCTGATTTTTGGATCATAAAGGCATTCATATATTATAAATCTACTTGCCAAATTTCAACAAAAGCTGGTTTGTAGTTTTTGAGAGAATGGTTAATGAAGTTTGCTGTTACTTATATCATATTTTGTTGCAACTTCATTTATACATATAGTTGAATGTCAATGTAAAAATTGTTATGCCTTCATCAAGTTTACTAAAAGTGAATATTCATTAATTAAGGAAGAATTCATTTGTTCTATCCATTTCATGAGCTGAGATGAACATATTTTTTATTGCTTGGTTAACACATGGGTTTTTGTCTTTGGGTTGCATGAGGACATGCAATATATTCCATTTTCATTGCATGAGGACATGCAACATATTGAGTGTGGGGGTATGTTGGGCCGTTAATAGGTCATTATTATTATCACTTTTTAACCCTTATTCCACCCATTTCTATTATTCTCCATCATGTCATTTATTATAATTTATTATATAAATCCATTTTATGATGATTTATGCTTCTATGGATGAATATTATTAATTCTCCTTTATTTCTAATAAATTGATGATTATGCATGATTTTATCAATGATAGTTGTAATAAATCAGTTGTAACATTATTCACCATTTTTATCCTCCAAGATAATTTCCAGATTGAAGATTTGATCATTAAAAGTGCCAACTCAGAAATTCGCTGGAATAAGAAGTGACAGTTTTGCGGTTGAGATTCTGAGCAAATGAAGATGAATCTGGAAAATCCGAAACATGGGTTTTGTCCAGAACGGACCCAATTAACTTTAGCAGAGAACGGTTTGCCCAAATTCAGCTTGTACTGAGAGAAACGCAGGGTTCTTTGAGCACGATTTTCTGAGATTTGTCGTTGCGACCGTCCTCCAAATCTCAACTGCAAAGCCAAATTCGTCTTGCTCTTCTTGAAAGCTGGATGGAAATATATCTTCTTGTTTATCAATTGGTTGGAAACAATCCAATTTTGTAATGTAAATCATGTTGTAGTTATCTCTATTGTAACTGCTCTCTGATCTCTCTCTATTTAAATGAAAACAGAGATCAGAGATGGGGGATTTATGGGATGATTTGGGGAGATGAAAAATGATGGAAAAATGATGAAGAATGATGGTGGATTATTCATGATAGGATAGGGATTGTTGCATGCTGTAATTCTCAAGCATTTGCTGTTGTAATGATTCCACAATTGGCTGATTAATAAATGATTTGGGAGTTGTTGTTCATTCTTCTCATTCTGAAGTAACCCAGCAGCATCCGCTGGCGGCTAAGGGCCCAGCCTCTGGTGGAGTACGCTGCTGTTGTGTACCATATCTTTACAATTGCTTTCGTGTGATGGTTTGATTTCCTTTTCATTTCTTTAAATTGTTTGTTCAGTAATATTTTGTTTAGGAACATTTCATTGAAATCATAATTGGATTGTGTCAGTGATAGAATTATTAATTATAACTTGAAATGTCCTGCTGATAATTCTGATCTAATGCTGCACTATCTAATTAAGACTATGGTTCATTTAATTGCTGCTCATTTATAATTGCAATGGCTGTTCAATTAAGTTACTATTCAATTACAACTACGATTGTTGTTGCTTCAATAACTGTGATTAATGTTCATGCTGATAGGTTGCTGATTCAATTACATTTATAGTTGTTGCGTCTTTCTAATTACTTAGTTTTGCTGTTCAGTTCCATTTAAGATTGTTGTTTAATTCTAGTATTTTAGCATTGCTATTCCATTTCAATTGCTGGTCTATTTCAAGATTGCTGATTTGTTGTTTCATTTACTTGCCATTTCTTAAGGACAGACTCAGGCTGTAGTGAGTGTCAGCTTCTGCTATTTGGCTCCCAGACCTCTGATCTGCTCCCATCAGTTATGAAAGGGATAGGTTATTGCCACCAAACCCTTGGCTGATGTGTTGTTCTATTTCATCGTTATTTCCTTTACTTGTTGTTTCATTTATATTCATCAAGGATGATCTCAGGCTGTAGTGAGCCCCAACATCTGCTACCTAGCTCCCAGACCTCGGATTTGTTCTCATCAGTTATGAAAAGGATGGGTTATTGCTACCGAACCTTCGACTAATGCAATGCTTGGTGTGATTTAGCTTTTTTAAGTAGTTAAGTTATAGACATGCAGCCATTTACTTTTGTAGCTTTTAAGCACTATACTACAAAACATTACTCTCGAGTAAATAGCCGCCTCAGACTGAGTACACTCTTGAAATAAAAAGTCGTCCCTGGGTTGATAATTAATGTGAAGGTAATTAGGAGTTCAAAAGACACCTTTTTATCGCTCCACACTCTTCAATCAGATCTATTCCAACACTGTCAGAGCAGATGGGATGGAAGATACATCAGATGGATGTGAAGATAACATTCCTCAATGGTATGATTGAGGAAGAGGTGTATATTGCGAAAATGGAAGGACTTGAGACCTTCAATTCAAATGTGTGTAGACCCAAGCGAACGTTGTATGGACTAAAACAAGCACCGTGTGCTTCGTACACCAGAATTGACAGCTATTTCATTGGGTTGGGCTTCACTAAAAGTGAAGCAGATGTGAACCTTTACCATATTGTGGTTGAAAGTAAATTGTTGATTATTTTATTATATGTCGATGATTTGATTCTAACAGGTGATGAGAAGCTAATAAAATCTTGCAAAGAGGATATTGCAAGATAATTTGAGATGAAGGACCTGGGGCTCATTCATTACTTTCTTCATATGGAAGTATGGCAAGGAGATGAGGAATTGTTTGTCTCTCAGGGAATGTATGCCAATGAGATACTGAATAAGTTCCACATGGAGAGAAGCAAACCCATGGACACTCTTCTAGTAGGTAAGTGGAGGAAGGAAGATGCTACTTCAGGTGAAGTAGTGGAGGCTACTATTTATGGACATCTTATGGGTTAAATTGTGTATATGGTGAACACACGACCATACATTTTTTTTGTATTTAACCATCTTAGTCAAGCCATGGTTAAGCCAATAAAAATCTATTGGAAGGAATCTAAACAAGTGTTGAGATACCTTAGAGGCACCACTCAGTTTTCTCTTTGGTACATACGAACAAAGGGAGTGAAGCTTCATGGCTTCCCCGATGCAGATTGAGTGGGGATTCCATCTAACAGGAAAAGCACATCATGGTGAATCTTAGTGTTGAGTCAGCAACAGTTTCTTGGTACAACAGGAAGCAGAGATCAGTTACACTTAGTTCAATAGAAGTAGAGTACATGGTTGTTATTCAAACATCTTGTGAGGCTATCTAGATGAGGAAGATCCTTGTTCAGTTATTTGGTCAGAAGATGGATCCTACAGTGATTTATGGTGACAAACATAATTATATCAAACTCTCTGAGAATCCATATTTTCATGATCGGTCCAAGCATATCTACATCTAGTATCACCATCTACGAGAATCATGTTTCTGGAGTACATTCCTAGAGAGGAACAAGATGTAGATATTTTGACAAAGGCATTTTCATGATGTAAATTCGAGTTTCATAGAGTAGGATCGAGGTAGTATATAATCCCTTTCTTATTGAGGGGGAGTGTTGAAAATGCAACAAGAAAATCTTAATTTAATTTTTTCCTTGAATTAAATTAGGAATTAAATTGTAATTCCACATCTCATAACAAATTGTAATTGTTAACTAAGTTAATTTAACTTAGTTGGCTCAGTTAATTCGAGTTGGGAGTCTAACTAGAGTCATGTAGAGTGTCTCCTACTTTATAGGAGCCCTAGTTCAGTTTAATTTGAGTTGTAATTATTTAATTCAATTTAACTGAGTTAAATTCAGTTAAACTAGTTCCAACTGATGGAGAAATTAGTGGGAGATCTAGTAGTGGGGTGTAACTAACACTGATCAACCAGTAAATTGAAGATTCACTCATAATTAAATCATGCATGTCAGATCAGAGAAAGACCCAGTTGAGATTGGAGTTTAGGGACAATGTACTATCAGTTGTATAATCATATGAATTATAGAGTTGGAGGGTGCAATCGGAGGAAGACCTATGAGGATTGTGCAATTCATATTTGTGGAATTTCCCAATTAAATATGGGCTAATTCCCTAGGAAAATATGCAAGGAAATAAGAGCTTGGTAGGATGCATATTTGGCTAAGTATTGGTTGGAGCTTGTTTGTGATGCAATGAAATAGATTGAGATAGTGCAGAGATTGCTCGGGATTGAGGAAAGCATTGTAATCTTCTCATATTTTGTGATTAATGCAATATATAGATAGCAGGGGTTTCTAGCTGTAGGTTTCCTCAAAAAATTATTGTGTTGTGTGTGATTGAATTATTTCTCTTTTATGCTTCGTGATTTCATTGAAAAAATATTATTTTTGTTGATGAGTAGAGTAGATTCAAGTCAATTGTTTTATCATATTACAATCTATAGTTTGAATCTATAAGGAATTTCTACATAAAATCTAAAATAGTTAGGGGACAAGTGTTATTTGATTAAGTTTTATGTTGTTTAGGTTTAAGGGGTTAAGTAATAGGAGTATGGGATACAAGTATTAGGGATTTGGGGATATAGTCATTAGGTGTTAGGATTTAGGAGTTGTAGGGGATATAGTGGTTTGGTTTATAGGGGTTCAGGGGTTATAATGGTTAATAGTAACATAAATTAGAGCTTATAGTTGGTAAGTCTTACAATGGTTAAAGGTTCAAGGATTAGGATAATGATTCCATGGATTTGGTGCTATAAGGGTTAAGAATTATATGTTTTGGGGGTTATAGTGGTTAAGGTTTTATGCAAGGAAATGGATTTAGGTTAAAATTAACCAAATATTATAAGAGTGATGGGTTGTGGGGATATAAATATAAGGATTATGTTGGTTAGGGTTTAGGGAATAATGGCGATAAGGCTATGTGTTAGTTGTATTATGGTTAGGGGTGATAATGATAAAAGATCGATACTATTTTTTTTATTAGGGGTTCAAATGTTTAAGGTTTAGGGTTTAGGATTTAGTGGCAATAAAAGTGTTAAGGTTTAATGTTTGGGGGCTACTTGTATTATTATTTATAAGGTTATTTTTAGTGGTTATATTTCATCTATTCATAAGGGTTGGAAGTTTTAAGGATTTAGGTTTATCGAGGGTATAAGATGTTGTAAGATTTATAAGTTATAGTGGGTAGAGGAAAAAGACACTCATAACATATAGGACTTGGGAGTTAAATGAGAGGGAGATTAAGAGTAATAATGGTTAATTTCTATATTGGTTAATGAACATGGGGTTAGGATTTATAATGATTATTGGATAGTCGATAAATGGTATGGATTGCAAGGCTCATGGTCAATGATTAAATATTATATAAGTTATTGGTTGAGAATAAGAGCTTGTAAGTATTTGGAATTATAATGGTAATGGGGAACATAGGTGATGGGTTATATTTTCTAGTGGTTATGGTAAAATCATCAAGTATTATGTGTTAGTGGTAGGTGGTTAAGGGTTAGGGGTTGAGAGGGTTGAGAGAATTGAACCTCTGACCTATCAATAGCAAAGGTACTTTAAGGACAGATATTGAACCAATTGAGCTAACCCTTAGGGATAAATGCATACCATGATTAGGACACTCAATAATAATAAATAATTTCATCTCCTTGACATTTATGTTATAATTTTTTAATTTGATTGTAAAATTCTTTGTGTGAGTCGTATTTGAGTCTTGAAACCCACGTATACCATAAATGCATGCATCTACTATAAGTATGTCTATTTTTGGTGCATACAAGCACAAACTGGAAAATTTTCAGTGTTAGCCTCGTTGACAAGTCACTTTGTGTATGGTCAATTAATTAAAACATAATTTCCACTAATTGTTAAATGGACAACCTTGAAAATTATTAGACGAACCAAATTTAAAATAGGAGATGATGGTATAAACCTCAATGATATTCTTTTGGTTTCAAAAATAATATATTCTCTACTAAGCAAGGCTAACCATGTAAAGGTGGAAGCACATATGGCCTCTCCTCCCCCTCTCACATAACTGTCAATTCCCCATTAACCAATTTATCTGCAATATAATATTTGAAAGAAAAATAGTAAGAATTAATCATAGCTACAAGCTAAGAAAAAAATATGGTAAATGAAAGAGAACAAATCAATTGAAAACATATAAACACATACCTCGTACATTTCAACATTTTGATATCATTAATATTATTCTTCTTCCATAATTAAATGAAAAAAGTTCCGGGAGAGAGCTATGCAACCAAAAACCTAATGGCGGCCATGTGATAAACTCGACAGGGAGGAACCAATAAAGGCTAGGCTGCAGACAACAATGAGCTACAATAGCAAACAAAGCAGATATCTGAGAGACACAGTCATGATAGAAGAAGTCGGGAGGGGAGAGATACCCTCCTATTGGGACATAGTGGCAGGTGAAGGTCAGAACAGCCAGTCAGAAAAGGAGAAACAAAATGCAGGTCTGGTGCTGGGAGCGACATGGCAGGCGGGCAGAAGGAAGATGCCTGCCATGCATGGAGGAGAAATCTAGGTTTGTGATTCCATCAAATAATTTGGAAAGGTACAGAAGCTACATGAAAGATCATGCCCTTATCTGCAAGTTTGTTGGTGTATGGCCGTCTGAAAGAGACCTTACCAAGTGGATTCAACAAAAATGGCAGCCCCAAGGACACATTGAGCTAAAGTTGGGAGCGAAAGGCTTCTTTACGGTAATCTTCTATAACCTGAAAGATAAGGAAAACGTGTTTGAAAATGGTCCTTATTTTTATTATAATGTTGGTCTTTTTATGAGATATTGGGAAGAATGCTATAACCCCGATAAGGAAAAATTTCTAGCAGCTCCAGTTTGGGTTCGATTATTTGGGTTACCTACAGACTTTTGGGACCCAGAAATATTGGAAGGGATAGGAAACACAATAGGAAGCTTTGTGAAAATAGCAGAAACTACGAAGAAAGGAAGGTATACATCGTATGCCAGGATATGTGTGTATATGAACTTAGCGAACCCTATCCCAGATTCTGTGGAACTAGAATATCATGAAGAAATCTGGCAGCAAAACCTAGACTATGAGCATATTCCATTTAGATGTCGTAGATGCCATGAACATGGACATCTGGTTAAGGAATGCCCCATAACAATGGAAGAGGAAGAAAGGAGAAGTAAACTCCAAAAGAGAGCGCTAGTAGACAAGGAAGGATTCCAAGAGGTAAAAAAAACGGAGAACAACCAAAGAAAACTCTAAGGAAGACAAAAAGGAAAAACAACCATTCCCAGGGAAATCAAATAGCTTTGAAATATTACAGGAAGAGGGAGAAGAGGAGGATCAAACCATGGAAAATCAAGAAGACAAAGAGTCAGACAATAGTTCCAGCAGTGAAAGAGCTCACATAAAGAGGAAAGCCTTGAGTGAGTTCACGGACAAAGATAAAGAATAGCAAGAACTAGCACTACAGATGGAGACAGACATGGAGACAATAAGGGACGACCTTAGTAAAGGGGAAGAAGTTCTAAGAAAATTATTAAATGAATGGAGGAATTTGGATGAGAGATTTATCTCGGAAGACCAGAAGAGGTTGTATGCGGAAACCTTTCAGCAGTATAAAGCTAAGCAGGAAAAAGGTAAAGCAACACCTGAAGAATATCAAGGGAACCAGAAGGAAAGCAGAACAGATTAGCAAGGACAAGGCAAGGGAGGGAAAAAAAGCGAGCAAGAAAAAATCTTAAAGATTCCATCTAACTAATAGGAGAAATGCTAGTGAACATAGGGAGAGTGGTTCCGCTGTCAGCGGTGTTTCAAAACCTATCTCAAACCCCTCAATGATTTTGACATCATGGAATATTAGAGGCCTAAATAGCAAAGGGAAGCAGAGACATTTAGGTGCAATACTGAGGAAAGACAAACCACAGATAATGCTTATTCAGGAGACTAAAATTTCCAGCCAGAAGATGGATGAAATACTCAATAAAATAACCCCAAGATATGAGCAAGTAACCATAGACACTAAAGGAAGTGCGGGAGGGATAGCAGTAATTTGCAATCCAATAGAAATCCTATCATATTGGTGGATAGGAATGCCCAAAATCCTGACCGGCAGATTCAGACTCATAGGGAAAAGTGAATGGGTGGCTGTGTCAGCAGCATATGGGCCCCATACCCTGGCAGATCGAGGCCTATTTCTTAGTCATTTGGAAAAAATAAAAATTATGCACCAGGAGCAAAGGTGGATTATCGCAGGAGACTTCAACATGATAACCTCTAAAGAAGAGAAGAAAGGAAGAATCAGCAGGGAAGACCCAGAGATGGAAAGATTCAGAGATGTCCAAACTGTAGGTTTTAACCCCGTACAGAAATTACCTGCATACAAATTCTAAATCACAGAAAAATAAACAATGCGAGAGCATAACACATAAAACACATATACACAGAGATTTTCCCCTGGATCCCAAAACCGGGACTACCAGCTTGATTTTTCATTATATTCCTTTCAATGTTACAATACATATTTATACATGCCGAAGCATCCAATACCATGGAACGAAAACCATAGGTAGGTTCGACCAACCTAGTATAGGGTCCAAATTTTTTTTTCCCGGGGTGCTGCCCCGGACCCTGTAGAGGGGGGCTACCCGCCCCCCTCAAACCCCCCGGACAGGGGGGGCTGCCGCCCCCCGTGACCCCCCCGCTACGCAATCGGCGTAACAAAGGGGGGGCTCCACCCCCCCTCTAACCCCCTGGTTCACTATGTGGGTTAGTCATGGAAAGAATATAACACAACCCAACAATCTCCCACTTGTTGTTTTCTTTCCACAAGGGGCCACAGGAGAGCTTAGTCATTTTTCCATCCCTGAAATGCCCATTGTTTCTCTACACCAAGAGAAATTCTCAAAGCTCACAGATTTTGTCAATGCATCTGCAGTATTCTTCAAAGTGTCCACCTTTACCAGTAACACCTTTTTGTCTTCTATCATATCCCTCACAAAGTGATACTGAACATCAATGTGCTTTGTCTTTGAATGATAAGCAGGGTTATTTGCCAAGAAAATTGCACTTTGGCTGTCATAGTCTATTCTTATAGCTCCCTGTACTAACCCCATACTTGAACACAATCTCTGCAACCAAACTGCTTCCTTGCTTGCATGAGTGGCTGCCATGTATTCTGCCTCTGTAGTTGATAGTGCCACTACAGATTGTTTCTTACTCATCCAACTGACTGCACCTCCAAATAGGTTAAACACATACCCACTTGTAGATCTTCTCTGATCCAGATCTCCAGCCCAGTCTGCATCAACAAAGCCACGAATATCCAACACTCTGTCTAATCCTGGTCTTCCTTGGTAGCACAAACCGTAATCATTAGTGCCATGCAAATACCTGAAAACCCGCTTCACTGCTATCCAGTGCTCCTTCCCTAGTTTTGACATAAACCTGCTCAATACTCCCACTGCATGTGCAATGTCTGGTCTAGTACAGACCACTGCATACATCAGGCTACTGACTGCACTTGCATATGGAACACGAGACATGTCCTCTTCCTCTTCATGTGTCTTGGGACACTGTTCAACAGATAACCTCACACCTACAGGAATATGAACCTTCATTGGTTTACTATCCTGCATATTAAACCTTTGCAGTATTGTATCGACATACTTCCTCTGGTTTAACCAGAGCTTCCTCTTTGCCCGATCTCTTTTAATTTTCATGCCCAAAATAAAGTTTGTAGCACGAAGATCTTTCATGTTGAATTTGGAGGACAATTGGGTCTTCAAATCGTGGATAATTTCTTTGTCATTTACAACCAGCAACATATCATCCACATACAAGACCAGATAAATAATACGGTCACCAATTAATTTAAAATACACACAGTGATCTGCTTTGCTTCTGGTGAAGCCAAGTCCTCGTATAAATGTATCAAATTTCTGATACCACATCCTCGGTGACTGTTTTAACCCATACAAAGACTTCTTTAACTTGCATACCAGTTCTTTCTTGCCCTTCACCACAAAGCCTTCAGGTTGCCTCATGTAGATTTCCTCTTCCAAATCCCCGTGAAGAAATGCTGTCTTCACATCCATCTATTCTACCTCAAAATCAAAAGCAGCAGCAACAGATAAAAGTAATCTAATAGAAGTTACCTTGGCAACAGGACAAAAAATATCACCAAAATCAATTCCCGGCACTTGGGAATATCCTTTTGCTACCAACCGAGCTCTGTATTTCTCCACCTTCCCTTCTGCATTTGTCTTCTTTTTAAACACCTATTTTCTGCCAATGGGTTTCCTTCCAGCCGGCAACTCCACCAGATCCCAAGCCTTATTTTTGTGCAAAGATGCCATTTCATCAACCATGGCCTCTTTCCAGAGTTTTCCATCCTCTGAATCCACTGCTTCCTTCATAATTCTGGGATCATCATCAGTAATAGACAAAGCAAAATTTGAACAGAAAGCAGAAGGACTATACCTTTCTGGCTGCCTTCTTTCTCGAACTGATCTTCTCACGGCCGGAGTTTGTGGCTCTTTATCTTCTGATTCCTCCTCTACTGCAGAGTCTGATTCTTCCTCCTTTAGCTCAAACTCTATCTTCTCAGGTTCCTTTGGTTGGACTTCATGTTTAATAACATCTTTCACCTCTCTGAACACCACATCTCGACTGTACACAACCTTCCTTGTTATTGGGTTCCAAAGCTTATAACCCTTTAAACCATCCCTATACCTAATAAAGATGCACTTTTCAGATTTACTATCCAACTTGGTTCGCTTCTACTTTGGAACATGTACATATGCATCACATCCAAATCCAAATACCCTCAGATGTGAAAGAGAGGGTTTCTTACCAGTCCATACTTCTTGTGGAGTCTTATCCTCCAATGTTGATGAAGGTGACCTGTTGACCAAGTAACATGCAGTATCCACCGCCTCTGCCCAGAATTCCTGTCCTAACCCGGCACCACTGAGCATGCTTCTTGCCCTTTCCATCAACGTCTTGTTCATTCTTTCTGCAACTCCATTTTGCTGAGGTGTATATGGAGTAGTCTTCTGCCGTGCTATACCACACCTCTTACAGAATTCTTCAAATTCCTTGCTGCAAAACTCTCCACCATTATCTGTCCTCAGCACCTTTATCTTCTTCTCTGTCTGATTTTCCACCAGAGCCTTAAATTCTTTAAACCTGTCAAAGACTTCAGATTTCTTCTTAAGGAAATATATCCATGTATTCCTTGAGAAGTCATCTGTAAATGATACATAGTACACAAACTTACCTAGTGATGGAACTTTCACAGGTCCAAACACATCACTGTGCACAAGATCTAATATCTGTTTCGCCCTCTTAGACCAGAGGGGAAACTCACCTGATTCTGCTTCCCATATACACAATTTTCACAGAAATCAGAATCCAGAGAGCTATTACTCATACCTTCTACCATACCTTTGCCATGAAGTATTCGAAGGCCCTTCTCTCCAATATGTCCAAACCTTTGATGCCACAACATGGTCTTCTCTCCAGAGACCACTAGATTTTCAGCTCCACTTTCAGGAACCACAGAACTGTTGCACCCATCAACAACAGTGCTACCTTGCAGCTTGTACAGAGTTCCAGTCCGAACTCCCCACATCAATACTAGTGCTCCCCGAACCATCTTGCAGGTATCCTTCTCAAACACTATTTTTACACCTGCATCATCCAACTTGCTTACAGAAATCAGATTTCTGGCCAATGCAGGAATATGCAAAACACCTGGAAGTGTTCTAACCCTTCCACCTTGCAACTTCAACTTTACTTTTCCACGACCAATGATTCTAGCCTTCCTATCATCTCCTAAGAAGACATCACCATCATCGTATTTCTCATACTCGCAGAACCACTCTCTATGGGGAGTGAAGTGAAAGGATGCACCTGAGTCAATCAACCATGCCTCATGATCTACATGTGTACTTGAAGAATCCAAGTACACATCCCCACCTTCATCTGAGGTGGTTTTCGCCTCTGCAGAAGGAGCATCATCAGATCCCTTTCCTTTATCAGGAGCTTTAGATTTACAGTCCCTTTTGAAGTGCCCTTCCTTTCCGCATTTCCAGCACACCACCTTTACAAGTTTTCCTGGAGATTTAGATCTCCCACTCGATGACTTATTTTTGTTTCTATTCTAGGACTGTCCTCGTATAGACAAGGCATCACCATTCTGGCTCTCCATATTTTTCCGTCTCATCTCCTCCGTCAGCAAGGCTGAGACTATTTCATGAAACTGCAAAGCAGTTGCATTGCTACCTATTGCAATAACCAGACTATCCCATGAATCTGGTAGAGAACACAACAAACTGATGCACTTATCTTCATCTGAAATTTTAATATCAACAGACACTAACTGACTTACCACAGTATTAAATGCGTTCAGATGCTCTGTCACCGAGTCTCCATCTTTCATCCTCAGGTTATACAGCTTTTTCCGCAAGAACAGTTTATTCACCAGAGACTTAGATTGGTACAAAGTCCCTAACTTGTCCCACAAAGCCTTCACCGTAGCTTCCCCTGATACATTCAACAATACTGAATCTGAGACACACAATCGTATTGTGCTCTTTGCCTTCCGATCCAACTTCTTCCATTCTTCATCGGTCACTCCCGTTGGTTTAGTACCTGGATCTACCACGATCCACTGATCTTTATCCACCAACAGATCCTCCATCTTGAGTTTCCACAACTCAAAACTTTGACCATTGAACTTCTCGATCTCTATCTTTCCGCTGCTCGCCATCTTCTTTCACCACCAGAATCGATCTCACAGATCTCCCACTGAACAGGGTCTACCACAGGCCCGAGCGGAACCCCTCAGCAACAAAGGCGTCCCCTTGAAGTCAAAACTACTCTGATACCAAATGTAGGTTTTAACCCCGTACAGAAATTACCTGCATACGAATTCTAAATCACAGAAAAATAAACAATGCGAGAGCATAACACATAAAACACATATACACAGAGATTTCCCCTGGATCCCAAAATCGGGACTACCATCTTGATTTTTCATTATATTCCTTTCAATGTTACAATACATATTTATACATGCCGAAGCATCCAATACCATGGACCGAAAACCATCGCATCCAAAACCATGGACCGAAAACCATAGGTAGGTTCGACCAACCTAGTATAGGGTCCAAATTTTTTTTTTCCTGGGGCGCTACCCCGGACCCCGTAGAGGGGGGCTACCTGCCCCCCTCAAACCCCCCAGACAGGGGGGGCTTCCGCCCCCCCTCTACAACAAAGGGGGGCTCCGCCCCCCCTCTAACCCCCCGGTTCACTACGTGGGTTAGTCGTGGAAAGAATATAACACAACCCAACACAAACAGACTTAAGGATGGTAGATATACCAAAAATCAATGGGAAATTCACCTGGAATAATAGGAGAGGAGGGTACAAACAAATAGCGTCAAGATTAGATAGATTCCTAGTCTCTGAACAAATAATAGGAATGGACATTTTCTACAAAGCCTCTATCCTCCCCTCTATAGGGTCATATCATTGGCCAATCAAACTAGAAATAGCTACGAATAATCAAAATAAAAAGAGACCTTTTTGTTTTGAGTCCTTTTGGCTAAGAGATCCAGAATTTTTAGACAAAGCAAAAAATTGGTGGCAGGAAAGCAAGATGGAAATGAAAGGTCAGAACAAAATGAACACGTTCCAGCTTAGACTCAAAGATATGAAGGGCAAAATTAAAAAATGGAACAGGGAGGAATTTGGCAACATACAGCAGTAGAGAGGAAAACTACAGACCAGAATGGAAGGAATACAACAAAAAATCATCAAGGAAGGAAGAAGTGAGGAGTTGGAAAAGGAGGAAGGTAGGATAATCAATCAATTGGAGGAAAGACGAAAGCAGGAAGAAATTATGTGGAAACAGAAATCTCATGTCCAATGGTTGAAAGACAGGGAAAAGAACTCCAAATTCTTCCATAAAGCGATGATGAACCATAGACATCACAATAGAATTTTTTCATTGAAAGATAGTCAAGGAAACAGAGTGCTGCAATAGGAAGAAATGGAGCAGCTCCTGGTGGACTTTTTCAAAGGGATCCTAACATAACCAAACATTAACAGGAAGGAGAAAATCGATAGAGTCTGTTAACACATCCCTAAAAAAGTAACTCGAGAACAAAACCTGGCTCTCCTAAGGGTAATCACAAAGGAAGAAGTAGAGGAAGTGGTTAACAGAATGGCAAAGAATAAGGCCCCGAAACCTGATGGATTTACCATTGAATTTTACCAAGCATCTTGGAGTTTCATGGGGAGCGACTTGTTGGACCTAGTGGAGGAATCAAGGTGTACAAAGCGCATGCATCAGGGTCTAAATGCTACCTTCTTGGCTTTGATTCCAAAGAATGGAAACTCGGATGAACCGCAGGGTTTTAGACCAATATCCCTCTGTAATGTAGTGTATAAAATCTTAGCAAATATTATGGTGAATAGACTCAAGCCAATTCTGCCTGATCTCATAGCTCAGGAACAAACAGGTTTTGTAAAAGGCCGGTAGATAACAGACATAATTATAGTTGCCCAGGAAGTAATCCACTCCCTGAAAAACTCTTGCAATACAGGCATGCTAATCAAAGTAGACCTGGCTAAGGCTTATGACCGCCTGAGTTGGGCGTACTTAGAAGGCATCCTCAAAGCCCATGGTTTTGATGTGAGATGGGTGAAATGGATCAATGGTGAGTTCACCAGTAATGTCTCTCCTGTTGAATGGAACCCCCACCGAAGTGTTCAACCCCTTAAGAGGGCTAAGACAAGGGGATCCCCTGTCTCCGTTTCTCTTCATCCTAGCAGCAGAAGGACTGGGCAGGCTAGTAAAAGATCAAGTAGCTAGGGACTAGATAAAGGGGCTAAGAATCTGTGGGAATGACCTCCCTGTAACTCACCAGTGATTTGTAGACGATGTAATGATTTATGTTCAGGCCACGCTTAAGGAAGCCCAACAAATTGTCAAAACCTTATCTGATTTCACTCAAGCATCTGGGACTGAGATCAATAAGGAAAAATCAGAAATATTTTTCTTCAACACACAGCTAGTGGCCCAAAGATTTCTAGCGCAAACAATGGGGTTCAGAATTGGAACCTTTCCAATGAAGTACCTGGGTATCATGCTTAATGAGCACCAATACAAGGTCGCTAACTGGGGACCTCTAATAAATAAAATCAGGAAAAAGATGGACAATTGGACCTTCTGCTCGTTGAACACTCCCTGTCGGCTAATTCTCCTAAAAGAAGTTCTGCAAGCTATCCCAATTTGTCAGATATCGAGCCGAGCTGTCCCCAAGTCCATTAGTCAAAAGCTAGTAGCAATGTTCAAGAAATTTCTATGGCAAGGAACCAACAAAACCAAAAAATGGGCCTTACTATCTTGGGAGTGGCTAAGCAAGCCAACCAAAGATGGAGGCTTAGGATTGAGGGACCCCTACGTCCTCAACCAAGTGATGGGGGCAAAGATTTGGTGGAGATGGACTTAGGGCAGCAAAGACCTATGGAAGGCAATCTGGGAAAGGAAATATGAGGTAGTGGAGAGACCAGAAGACAGGATGAGAAGTCAGACAGAGGTAAAAGGCTCCGCAATTTGGAACTTGGCGAGGAGCAACAAAGAACTGATAAGAGAATATAGCTTTTGGGAGATAAGAGCAGGGGACAAAGCTAAGTTTTGGGAGGAATCCTGGCAACAATGAGAAAGGCTCATCCATAAGGAAGGCCTTCAAGTCATCCAAGCTTTCACCTCCTAGGCAGAGGGGGAAGTCGTTGACAAATTTTGGAAACCAGGTATAGGAGACTATTGGCGTAATTGGAAACAGAAGGAGGATTGGGAAGCGGCCCCCGACTCTGCCAGATGGGACGATTACCACAAAGAAATGGCATCCCGTAAAGTGGCGAGCAAAACAGGGCAAGACATCCTAAGATGGGGAACCCGAATACAAGGAACCTTTTCTATAGCAGAAGGGTATTACTTAAAAGCTAAACAGAATCAACAAACAAAGATGAAGAAATGGAAAAACTTATGGAAAATAAAGCATTGGCCGAAAGTCACTTTATTTTTATGGATTCTGTTACATGGCAGGGCGCTTACCTGAGATCAATTACAGAGGAAAGGGAGGTAGGGACCATCACAATGTGCACTCTGCAAGGTGCAGGAGGAGTCGATGGAACACCTTATGAACAGATGCATTGTTAGAAACACCCTATGGGACAACCATTACAAGATTGTTGAGCACCATCAAAAAATTACCAAAACATCAATTATACCTTAGAAAACTAGCCGAGGAATCTTACCAAAACCCGGTGGTAAATCGTGCTTGGCTGCTATCTGTTGGGTTCCTGCTTTGGAACATCTGGAAGGCCCAAAATAGTTTGATCTTCAAAGAACAAAACCACACCCCGACAGACATTTGGGACTAAACAATTAGGAACACGAGAGAAATAATTTTAACGGAACGCTGGAAGGAAGAGGACTAGAAGGTTTTACAAATAGAGGCGAAGATCTTGCAGAGGCTAGAATTAACCCATAGCATGATATGCAGTGACCAAAGAAAAGACCAAGTCAGAGAGGTGGAAGAAATTAAACAATACAGGCACCCCCCATAGGGAATTGCGAAATTAAATTTCGATGGGGTGGCCAAAAACAACCCGGGAGAAGCAGGAATCGGGGGGGTCTTTAGGAATGACAGAGGAAAAACCTTAAGAATCTTTGCAATGGACTGCGTGGAGGCGACTAATAACGAATCGGAACTTCACGCGCTAAAGCACGGCCTTGAAATTGCGATTCAGGATAAGGTTAAGAGCCTCCAAATCGAAGGTGACTCAAAATTGGTGGTGGATATGGTAAGGCAGCTGCAACAGAAAAAATCTGCGGAAAAAATAAGTAAGAGTTGGAGAACAGCGTGGCTCATCGGGGAAATGGGGAAGCTACTCACCAAAATCAATTATCTGATCCCCACCCATGTAAGACACTCGGGCAACCAACCGGCAGACTGGTTAGTGAACTGGGGCAATCCGAACAGGGGAAAGTTGATAAACACTGAAGGAATGGAGTTGTTACTCCCAGAGGAGTGCGAACAATTACAACATCTACTCGAGGTCAGTAAGGGTGGCCATGGAAACTTCGAGGAGAATGGCTAGGAAATGCTAGTACGTGGAAGATGCGAGGAGAGATCACAACAGGTGGGGATGGACAGTATAATCATGAGAATAGATAGGGATGGTACAAGTGACGGATCACGGCAGCTGACGAGGTAGGGAAGGATAGGGTCACTTGACGGGGAAGAAGAGAGAATCGAGGAGTCATTAAGAAAGGAATTGGAGGTAGTGTGGGGAGTCGGGACAATAGGTCGCATAGGGATGGCAAGTGGCATCAGCGGTATAGAAAGGGTACGGTAGGAGCAACCGGGAGAATGTAGTAGTTATGACAAGTAAAGGAGGTCTGACAGGTAGCGAAAAATCCCGAGGAAGGGACGCGGAGATGAGAGCAGGGAAATCAAAAGGACAGGTGGAGGTAAGGATGGAAGGACGAAGGGGATTATACAAACAAGGGCCTGAGGTGGCAGCAGGAGTTTACATGCATCATAGCATGAAGCAAGAAGGAACGACAAAAGGTGGCAGCAAGGTGCAACAATCAACCCATAGCTCCAGTTCTAGTGAGGAAAGGTGGTATGTATATTCACTTCCCTTCATTGCAGCTCTCGTGATAGTTAGAGGTCGCAACTTCTGTTATTTCTCATAGATGTCCAGGAAAAGGAAGTCGATTTTCAGTAGTAGGAATGGAGAAGGTTATCCCAGAAATGGGAAGAAAAATCGTTACCCCATCAGAGATGATGGTGTTCTAGGCCGAGAGAAACACGAACCTCTGAGGATGGAAAAACCCAAATCCAGGAAAAACTGTTGGGTGTGGAGGGTAGCTATGTCAGGAAAAGAAGGGTTCCCTACTAGCCGCAGGAACCACTTACATCTTTGCTACTTAGGCAAATCCCTAAAGGCCAAGAGCAGAACGCCACCGGTTTCCAGGAGGGAAAGTAGTTTACCCCACCAGTCAGGGAGATGAGGCATGATGGCATCTTACAGAGAGAGCCATCACGAGGGTCTTCGAGGAAATTCTAGAGAAGTAGAGAGTGGAGTGAGGATAAGGGGCCGATTAGCAAGGCAGGTCGTGGAGTAGCCCAGGGCCTTGGACCAGAAGAAAAATCGGGAACATAAATCTATTACAAGGGGGTAAGTGAGTGGGTTGAAGTAGAAATTCGAATCAAAGGTACTGACTTGTGGTCTGTTGTCTTGATAGGTAGGCAAGACACAATCAGCAAAAGGTTCCAGGTAAACAGCAAGGTGGCTCCGAAGAAAGAAAAACAAGTTCGGACCTAGGAAGAAGGATCGAGCAGCAACCTGAAGAGGCGAGGAAGGCAACCAGAGTCAGAGAAAAGAATGTACATGATCAACGTGTATATGGCGGGGAATTCCCCTGAAATTCGAGAACAAATTAATGGGTGGGAACGGGAGCTGAGATCCATTAGCTCGAACAAGGAGATTCATCAGCGAGAGTGGGAGGATTTGGTTCTAGACCCAGGAAATACCAGGAGCCGCAATTCATTGTTTAACAAATCGATCCAACATTATTGGATTATGAAGCATGTGGTAGCCCGTGCTATGGAAATGAACCAGGTAGTCGGGGAGGAAGAAGAAGAGGAAAGAAAGTAGAGAGAGGAGCAGCTAAGGAGCCAGACACAGGAGGAATTGGACAATTTAAAGTCCATATTTATAAAATAAATTGTGGCGATCCAGATATAGGCAGCGAGTAACAATCTGATGCTAGGAAAATTGGAACAAATGATGCAGGAAATGAAATGGGTTCTGGAGCAGAGAAATGTGACCCCAGGGTCAAGTACCATGGTGTCCACCCCGGTTAATTCTTCAGACGAGGATTGATTATTTTGGGTTCTTGGATAGTTTTTTCAACTTCTAAGGATATGAATTGTTTCTGGTTGTTCTGTTTGTTCTGTTATAGACTCATAGATAGAATAGTTAGTAGTATTCGAAAGAATAGATATGACAGTATTAAGGAGAAAATCATTTTCAAATTTTGGTCTGGGTATAATGTTGATAGGTGGTGGCCTGGTTTCCTACGGGCAGGCTAGCCACCTGAAACAAAAGCTTGTTGTAAGAAATTTGGTTTTCGTAATATAGAAGGAAGTAATGCCTAACTTCACAAAAAAAAATATTTTTGTTCTTCCAACTCAACATTTGTATTATCTGGTTTAGAATTTATGTTGAAAGGATTGGCCATATTAGCATCATTATCAATGTCATTATTTCCAATCATATAATCTTTTATATCATCATGAGGAACATTGTCTCCTACATTTTGTTCGAATTCTTCAAGTTCTTCATCTGATGGTACATTGTTGATATCATCTTCATCTAGAACATTATCTCAAACATATCCTTCAATTTATTCAAAGCCTTCATTTGACACCTGAACTAACTGCTCCTCTACATCGTCTTCTTCTTCAATATGATCTTCATATGGTAAACTGTCTCGAACATATCCTTCAATTTCTTCAACACCTTCATTTCACACATGAACTAACTGCTAAGTATAGATCATATTCTTCTACTACATTATACTGTATCTGCCTTCTTCTTGGATCATTCTAACAACATATGATCAACTTCCTCTACCTAAAACATCTAAGTAACAAACATGTTCACATTGTCTTGGAAGAACACAAAAATACGGTATTGGCTCAAATGACCTTGTATTAACCATGGTAATTCCATTATCATGTTGAATAAAAGTTCTATAAGGAGCATGTTCGTTCATTCATAGAATGTACCATTTGACGTTGAACATAACCAATTTGAAGGATTTAAAGTCACACTCAATTATGTCATCCAAATACTTATAGTATCAATTTTCAAAGACTTGTGGATGTTTGTCACTTCTAGAGGAAACATTAGTGACTTGGAATACTGCAGTTATCCCACAATAATAAATTTTCCTCTTTTCATCCAACTTTTTGATGTGAAATTTATGGATAGTGTACCACATAGCCTTATGGTGCTTCAACTGCAATATGCCAAACACATAGAAAAGGCATTCACAATTAATAAACACATTTTATAAGTTGGAAATTATATTGAAAAAAGCACATCTACATTCACATTAATAATTTATAAAGTAACTTAATAAAGTATTGCATGGTGAAAATGCATACTTGCTTGTTTATCTTTCAAACCATTTTCTAAATCAATTTCCCTCTGCATAAGATTGGTATATCCTTTACAATGAGCTTCTATAACCAATGTAGAAACCCCTTCACATGATAACCTACCATCACATTGTATACATATTTCAATTCATACCTTCATCTAATTAAGATTGTTTGCAATGTACATACGTTGTGTATCCCACTTTCGACCAACCATATCAGAAAATCATAATTCACCAATAAATATTAGTTACCGTGGTCAATATTAATAATTGATGAAATAATAAAATTTAAATAAGTATAATATACAAAAAAAATGAAAAGTTATATGTATTATAAATATCAACAAATATTTAATTACATCTCACTTTTCTCATTCTACCTTTCCCCAACATGTTCTCCCCTTCAAATATTTTTGATGGAATTCACATCACAAATGTGATCCACATGCATATTTATTGCTAATTTAAGAAGATACTGAATCAAATACACCGTGGATTTATATACCATATATCCCTCAACCATATAACCCTCCAAACTTTCTCTTTGCCTAAGCAAATCCTTCAATGATTTCAAGTGCCTCTCCACCATTCACATTGACCTTGCATGCACAGGTCCACACAAAGCAATCTCCTTAACTTGGTGTACGAGGTAGTGCTCTTGTGCATTGAAAAATTTAAAAAGTGGATACTTTTTCATTTCACACATTTGTTGAGGAATTTCTCTCTTCCAATACTTTATATATTCTTTATGGATTTCTTTCAATGACAACCATTTATAAATTATGAAAGAAAATAACATGTTTAAACAAAACATAATATATTACATTACAAGTAAAATGCATCATTAAGTTGAACAATAAATTGAAAAAATACTTTGCATATAAATCACTACTTACCTCATGTATTTGCTAAGATCATATATAAATTATTTAACATTTTCATCAAAGTTGTCTAGGAGAAATAGAGGTAGAACATACTGTAACAATAAAAATGAATCATTGTTTGTTTAATCCAAAGTAGACAAAAAAAACTATGAAGATGTATACCAATATAGAAATATATATACCAAAATAATTATCCTAATGAAGGTGTGATAATCATGTGTTTTTACCCTGACAAATTCACCTTTATTTGTTAATATATTATTTATGTTTGAAGAAAATCCTATGGGAAATTTAATTCTTCGAATGGCCTCTTCTACAACATCGCTTTTCTTATTTGTTAATAACCATGGAATACTATTTCGATATCCATCGCTATTTGATAGGATCCCACTTTTCATTGCTTGATTAGCTTCCTGAATGTCATTACAAATTTTGACGGCTTTTTCTTTATCCCTCCTACCATCTATGATTCACCATAATGTTTTTGTCACATTCTTCTCGATATGCATTGTATAAAAAAAATGAGCTATTATTAGGTCCTCATAGTAGGGAAACCTCATGACTTGAGTGGGATAAATTTTCATTCCTCATGGAAGCCCAATATTAATACCTTCACGACCTTGTTGAATCATAGAAGAAATCACAACAATATTTATCAAATATGGTAAAAGAAATTCAATAAAAGTAGAAATTCAAAACATTACATATATGATACATAAGAAAATTGTGTACCTTGACGATTTCTATTATAGTCCAACTTCCATATGTGAGGTGTTGTTATTTGTGGTCTTAATCCTGTCTCTTCTTTCCCATTAAAAATATGTTTTTCAGTATTACGATATCTATGGTTCTTAGATAGGAAGTGCATATACTCATCAAACACCTCATTATCTAAAAATTTTGAACGACGATATTTCATCTTAGGACCACAAGATATACATGCAAATTGACCTTTGTTTGAATACCTACAAGATATTGATTAATGTCAATTATACAAAGTGATTATTTTTAAAAAAATGCATTATATATTCAAATAATTATATACTATTAAAGTGCAATATTGGAAGAAAGCTACATACAACAAAAATGTGTTAGTCCTGGGGCATCATGGATTGTCCTTAAAAATATTCCATGGAATTGAAATTGCCTCTGCCTTATCCGATTATAGATGTCATATATAGTGATACCAGACCATAACCTTAGTAACACATTGATAAGAGGCTCGATATATCCATTGATATCTTTAACTTGGTGCTTACCTAATTTTTTAAAATTATACATAATTACTACCATGGTGTGTATATATAAGTAAATAAGTAAATATAAGATATTATACAATAGACACGACAAATGAAAATTATACATTCGAAAAAATAATGTAAACTAACACCTAGAAAAATCATTGTCAACATTGTGTGATCCCTCTTTATTGACATCGAAGGAAGAAGGTTGTTGTTGATAGCAAAAATTGGCCACAATGAGTAAATAGACCTAAGCTCTCCAAATGGATTAACACCGTCATCAACCAATGAAAGCCTAACATTATGAGGTTCATCTTTAAAACGTGGGATTTTTTCCTCAATTTCACTAAATGCGTAACCATTTATAGGAATTTGAAGAAAATCGTCTCCACTTCTCTTCTATGCATGATAATCCAGAAATTGTGCTATGCTTTTGCACTAGAAAAATTATTCCAGACATGGAATTATGGGATTATGATGAAGAACCTTTTGAGGCACCTTTTCTGTAATTTGATTAGTTCGATATCTACTACGCTAACATTGTGGGGATTTTTTTTTTCGATGCATGTTATCCATAATATATAATATGATCATTAGGGCATCCATTTATATCTTGATATTCCATTCCAATTTCTTTCATAATAGCATATAAATCTCTGTACGTGCAAGGTAAAATATTTTACGATGGTAACAAAAATTCACCTAGCAATCTACAACATAAAAAAATCAATAGTTAGTGTAAAGAATATTAATTGTAAATATTGCATTTTTTCACACATTAATTAATGCTAAAAAAAAGGAAAAAATCAACAGTTATGTATAATATATGATGAAACATATTACATACCTTAGGATTTGTGTCATACAAGTGTTTGACAAACCATTCAAAACCTTTAAGTCACCAACCATAATGTAGCAGAGAGAATATTTGCTCTTGACCATTCATAAAGTGGAATTGTTTCCTTTTATAACCAAGGTACACCAAAAATATCACCATTATCCTCATCCTAATCATTTACTAGTTGAGTGAACAAGTCTTGGATCAATTCATTTGTCCCATTATCTCGAACTATGTTATTATTTTCATCTTCTTCCATAGGATCATTAAATTTTTCTTCAATATTCACTCCATGTTCCTCAACTTGCACAACATCATTTATATTATTACTTGATTCATTCAAACACCTAGGGGGGCAACTTGAATTTATAATTACAAAGAATCATGCAAAATCGCTCTGCATAAAAAATATTTGGACAAAATAAAATTTTACAAATATGATTAATATAAAGACAATATGTAATGAATATATAGCTTACCAAGGGATAATATTCCTTTGCCCCACCTTCAATGTACCCATGTTTCCTATAATTTCTTTTAGTTTTTTCTTTTAAAACTTTTACAAGGCATAAGCTCCCAAATTTAATGCAAGTGAAATAACATTTCCCGTCACCCCCTTGATTTTTTTCCCTACTAATTTTTTTTGACATTGTTCCCCACAAAAACATTATGCAATGAATATGCTATAAATTGAGTGGTGTACTAGGTCAATTATATTTTTTTAATGCAATTGATATATATATAGATATATATATTTTTTTCTCGACAAGAAAGCCTTATATCCTTTTAAAATTGTTGTAGTTATAGTAAAAGTGTTGCAACGAATCTTAAATGAAACATATTTATAAATTTATGTATCAACAAAATTCCAACATTCATTGAACAAGTCAAGGTTGACCAGTAAAAAAAAGTGACCAATTGTTTAAACAGCTCAATTGATAGAATGCCCTCATCGTAACTCCTTCTTCGTTGGTCTTGTGATGAACCAGGAAATCATTGCAATACTCTCAACATCAAGTTAGTTTGTCATAACATTAACAAATGCTGGCAGATTAGAAAAATTGAAATTAGTCTTGTAATTTTCGATGTTGCAGTTGATTTTAGTCGTACTATCGTACTATTTCATCAAAATATATTCCTATATGTAGTAATGCCTGTGGGATGCTATAGAAAAAAGACTCTCTTTATTTTTCCCTATCCACTCTTAGCTACTTTTCTCTGTTATGGAACAAAATGCATTATGATAGAATAAAACCCCTTTCCTCCTAATGCCCTAGTTATATCACACCCTAATAGCCATCTAGGGAATAAATTTAATCCATTAAACCCTCCATACAAGTTACAACTTGCATTAGAGGAAATTTCAACCTAAAAGTGCCCATGAAATTTTCATGTGATTTCCATGTCATAATATGTAAAGCAATCAAATACTCTAAACTTAAAAAGAGGCACATGTAAATATTTTGGAGGGAAAATAAGAAAAACTATTTTTTTTAGTTGTATTTTTGGCTTATCTCCTTATAGTTTTACTCAAATTTCAAGTGTAGACACTCATTGGATGTGGAATTAAATTCCACATCCAATGAGTACCCATTATGCTTACTTTTGAGAAGACCCATGTTATTAAGAATTGAAGATACATTAAAAAAACATGTTCCACAGTCACTAAGGTGTGCATTTAGTTGTGGAGGCACCATGACACCTATTAGAATGGAACCATGGTCAGTCAAGGAGGTAGAAGGAACCTCAGAGTACAAATCCAACCTTCCTATTTTGCAAGAGGTGGTGTGGTTTCCATTCTTGTACAAGTTTGATGGATTTGACACAGATATTCCTAAAGCTTTCACAGATGGATTTGATAGTAAGATTGTTACCATTGGCATGTTGGTATTCGAATTTTCTGAACAAATAATTTCCGCAAAAACATAACTACCATGTGTCGGAGAATAGTGTTCAAAAAGAAAGTGGTGGAACAAAGGGCTTGGTGTACATTCCTGGAGAAATCAGATTATAAGGTAGATTAGAAAATAAGAGTTCCTTGACATCAGATAATTGAAAAGTGGAGGAACCTACTATTTGTGCTACAAAAGTTCCTTACCAACAATGTAAACTTTGAAACGGGAAATGATACGGTTACTTGTTTTTTTGAGGTAGCAAAAAAATCAACCAATTTTGAAAAGAGTTGGCTCAGAATACACCTTCTTTTTTTAGCATAATTTTGACACGTTAAATTTTCTTATGTATCAAGCATGAAGATTTTTTATAAATGTTAGTGACATTCATGATGATTTTGAAAAGTGTTGATGAGGCATCAACCCCTTTATTTATTTAACCATTTTTCAAGTTGTCTAATTCACGAACAAAAAAATTAAAAACATTAAAAATTTGAGGAAAAAAGAACTTAAAAAGAAAAAACAAAACACAAAAATTTAAAATAATAATAATAATAAGTAAATAAAAATATATAATAAAACATAACAAAATTAAAAAACACGGAAAAAAACAATATATAAAAAAAAAGGAAAAAAAATGAACATAGAAATGTAAAAACCAAAAACAAAACTAATTTATAAATGATGCAAATTTAAATAAAAAAATTAACCAAAAAACAAAGGTTAAAAAAAAATAAGTAATTTAAATTAAAAATTAAAATTAAAAAACATTAAAAAATAAAATTAAAAAACATTAGAAAAATAAAAATTTAAACATTTAATAAAAATAAAAATTTAAAATTCGGGCCCACCCCCGCATCTCAACAGGCCCAAGGGTTGAGGGTCGATTCGCGGAATCAGACCTCACCCCTTGCGCCACCGGGGTGGGGGGTGGAGGGGCCTCGACGTAGCAGCCTCCACCCCCCACCCATGCAACCCAGCCGACCCAGGGGATGAGGGCTAATTCCCACCCACACAACCCAACTGACCCAAGGGGTCAGGGTCACCCCTCCACCCCCCAAACCCATGCCCCAACGATCTAGGTTGTGAGGGCCGATTCCGAGAATCCTCCCTCACCCCTTGGGTCAACTGGGTCATGGGGTGGGGAGTAGAGGGGGCTACGTGCAGGGCTCTCCACCCCCCATCCCCGTGGTCCATTCGACCCAAGGGATCAAGGCCAATTTGGAAGTGATGGAGTGGAGTCTCAAGTTTTTGTTTTTTGTAGAAGCTCAGTACCCTCAGTTGTGTGAGGACACACATCAAAATTGGCCTGGGAGGGATGTCAAACTCTACGAATGTCTCAATATTCACCTACATAACCCTCTTTTTTACAAATTCAAAGACCTTTATCTCCACGTTCCCTAGTCTCTATTGTTGTAATCTTGAGAATATGGGTATATATTTTTTTATCTTTAAAAAAGGTTGATAGATTAATTTTTAATGGCTAACATGCTTACATTTAATGTATTCCTAAGGTATTTTATCTTTTATGAGTCATTAATCCAAATTAAGTGCAGATGGTATTCTACAGGAAGCAACCACATGCATTTTTGGGTTCTTTCACCAGTATGAGGATTCCTGCACCTAGGTTAAAAGCACATACCGTCGGGTAAAAATGCCAGTTGGAAAGTCATACGAGCTGCCAGATATTTTCTAAGATTGTGATTGAATACAAAGCGCGCTATTTTCCCTCGGTCTTCAACAAAGAACACATAGAGCATAACCACTTCTTCTAAAAGAGACTAGTATGATATGGAGTAGATCTCAGCGACTAACTGATAGTACACCTGAAGACTATTGTTAGGAACTTGTTGTAGCTAGTTTTTATCTTGGTTTGTACATAATGGATCGGTCATAGCCATGATTTGTAATGTAAAATGTCTATATATTACAATCCATGAGAGAAACTAGGTTAGTGATGTTGTGAGATATTGTACTATTAGTTTGAACTATGTATCGCTCAAATCAATTTGGAGTTGGACTATTGAGCTCAATATGTATTAAGGACTGAGATTTTCTTAACAAAAAGCTTCAATTCCAGGTTCTTTTTTTATTGTTTCCATATCTTGTTAATGACTTTCGTTGTTATGTAGTTTAACTTCTTTTAACGAGGGTACAAGCTGGTTATTTTGGGCCTAACCAATTCAATTCATTACTCCTCTATTAGATAGTATTGTGTGGCTTATTTCTGAAATAGATCATAGTGGTGTGCATGCCTATAGATTAAAGCATTGTATTCTTGTGTGATTTGTTTGGTACTCACTCATTTCTTCTCAAGTACTTTGTCTCATCTTAGGATATAGACTGTGCATGTGGCATGGAGTGTTCATAGCCCAGATCTGGGAAGGAGTCCGTTATTCTCTTGACCTGCGAGAAGATACCAAAATACCAAATATGTGAAGAAATATACCCAAAACACAGAACGATAAGAAATAACAGCATGTATTTTATTATTCAAAAAGGAAAGCAATGTTCACTTGCCTCTTCGAGGGGGCAACCTCCAATAGAGTTGGGCTCAATTACAAAATAAGACACAACGCTCCTCGAAGGGAGTCTCTATCCTTTATATAGGATTCATACGTGCAATACCATGGGTTAGTACCATGGTTCTTATTAGTACCATCTATCTAATACCATGGCCCATTGGCAACTAACTGTGGTCCCTTCTTTAAATGCGGGTCAACCACTTACAATTATTAATATGGGCTTTATTGACTCTTTACTTAACTATAACTATGATTCGACCATAAATAAGGGGGTTAGGGTTGGACCCTAACATGCCCTCCCCCATAAAAATAGCCTTGTCATCAAGGCTGAAGCTGTGGAAACTACTGAAGGACAGTGGTTGGTTCCCAGGTCGCATCTTCTAGAGAGGTGTCTTTCCACTTGACAAGGACTTCCTTAATTGTGCAGTCACGCAGATGTTGTTCTCGCATGTCAAGAACCTGTTCAGGTTGGAGCCAGATTGAACCGCCTTCATCCAATTCTGGTAGAATGGTTTGAATTCGATAATGGTTTCCAATCACTTTCTTGAGGCATGAGACATGGAAGACTGGATGAATTTTTGCAGTGGGTGGCAAAGCTAGCTTGTAGGCTACTTCTCTGATGCGCTGAAGTCCTTGATACGATCCGTAGAATTTTGGAGATAATTTCTGACAACCCTTGTCTTTGAGTGATGTTTTATTATATGGTTGCAGCCTAAAAAATACCTAATCCCCTTCTTGAAATTTGTGTTCTGAACAATGTTGATCTGCCTGTTGCTTCATACGGTTTTGAGCTTGATGGAGATTTTCTCTGAGGTGGGCCAGCATGGTTGTGTGATTCTGTAGGAGTTGATCCACTGCTTGTACCTTCGAGCATCCCTGGATATAAGAAGTAGGTGAAGGAGGGAGTTGACCATAAACTGCTTCATATGGAGTCATTTTGGTGGTGGCATGGTAGCTAGTGTTATACCACCATTCGGCTAGAGGTAACCACTGTACCCATAGATGTTGATTTTCTGAAGTGAAACACCTAAGGTAGGTCTCCAGACATTTGTTGACTGATTTAGTTTGACCATTAGTTTGGGGATGATAGGAAGTACTGAGTTGTAGTTGGGTACCTTGTAGCCTAAAGAGTTCCTGCCAAAAGTTACTGGTGAATATCGAGTCATGATCAGACACAATGGAAGTGGACATGCCATGCAATTTGAAGATCTGGTCCATGAAAGATTGAGCCACCAAAGCTGGTGTAAAAGGGTGGGGTAGGGCGCAAAAATGAGCATACTTAGAAAGTTTTTCCACAACCACCATGATGACTGACTTGTTGCTTGACTTTGGAAGACCCATAATGAAGTCCATAGAAACCTCCGTCCAGATTGAGGTCGGGATGGGTAATGGCTATAATGTGCCTGGGGAATTGATTGTTTCTCCTTTGTGGCGCTGACATGCGTCACACTCAGCTACAAAAGTAAGAATGTCCTTTTTCATGCCTGTCCAAAAGAATGAACGTCGAGTGCAAGCATAAGCCTTCTGAAAGCCTGAATGACCTGCAGTGGGAGATGAGTGCAACTCCACCAAAATGCGACTTTTGAGGGTGGATGTTGATGATATCACAACTCTGTCCTTGTAGCGAAGAATCTCATCCTGCCAAGAGTAGCCCGCTGTGGAATTTGGATTCGCCTACAATTTATTAATGAGTTGGGAGAGCAAAGGATGTGAAAACCATTCCTTGTGAGCCTCTTCAATCCATTCTGGAATGGGAAGGGAGATTGTGAGCAGGGTGCTTTCCTCCTCAAATTGGCGTGATAAAGCATCTGCTACGACATTTTCGTGCCCTTTCTTGTAAATTATCTCATAATCATATCCCAACATTTTTACGAGCCATTTATTTTGTTGTGGAGAGGATAGGCGTTGCTCGAAAAAATATTTAAGGCTTTGATGCTCTGTGCAGATTTGGAAACACCGCCCCAATAAGTATGGTCACCAGGTATCCACTGCATGTAATATGGCCATCATCTCCCTCTCATAGGTAGATTGTCCCAGATTTGTCCCACTTAGTTTTTGGCTAGTGAAGGCCAAGGGTCAACCTTCCTGCATTAAGACCGCCCCAATACCCGTACCTGAAGCATCACATTCAATCACAAAAGATCTGGTGAAGTTGGGTAGTGATAATACGGGAGTGGAACACATGGCAAGTTTGAGAGCTATAAATTCCTGTTGCACTTCATCATTCTAGAGAAATGAATTTTTCTTGAGAAGCTGAGTGAGGGGTCTAGCAGTGCGACCATAATTGCGGACAAATTTTTGATAGTAGCCCGTGAGACCCAAAAATACTCTCAAGCTCTTCAAGGTCTTTGGTTGAGGCCAATCCTGCATTGCCTGGATCTTTTTGGGGTCCACCCTGACACCTTCACGCCCCACAATGTTGCCAAAATACTCAACTTCTTCCATGCCAAAAGAGCACTTGGACATCTTGACAAATAATTTATGCTTCCGGAGCAACTGCAAGAGCAGATCTACATGCTGAAGATGTGTGGCCCAAGTGCGGTTGTAGATGAGGATGTCATCAAAGAAAACAAGGAAAATTTTTCTGAGATATGGTTTGAGCAGGCGGTTCATGAGGCTCTGAAAAGTGGATGGGGAATTACAAAGACCAAATGGCATGACTAGGAATTCATAATGGCCTTCATGAGTTTGGAAAGCAGTCTTTGGAATGTTTACTTCTTTCATGCGAATTTGGTGATAGCCCGAGCGAAGGTCGAGCTTAGTAAAAAATTGAGCCCCATTTAGTTCATCCAGCAAATCATCGATAACCATGATGGGAAATTTATCTTTGACCGTCAGCTTGTTGAGGGCCCTGAAGTCTGGACACATACGCCATTCCGCATCTTTCTTGAGCACCATGACCACAGGTGATGAATAAGGACTAATGCTAGGACAAATGATGACTGCTTCCAGGAGTTCCTTGATGATTTTTTCTATTTCATTCTTTTGGGCAAACAGATATCTATATTGGTGCACATTTGGTGGTTGGGCCCCTGGGACCAAAGTAATGCTATGAACATGTTCCCCTCTCGATGGTGGAAGCTCATGAGGCTTGTCAAAGATGACACATGGTTGTTTAAGATCTGTTGCATCTCAGGATGAATATGAAGAGAAGTGGGTTTGAAGGCTTGGATGGCATTAAATTGGGCTATAACTCCGTGGTGGCCCTTTTTTAACAATTTTTCCATCCTATGTAAGCTGATGATAGAGGGAGCACCCGCCTGGAGTCCGCGGAGGGTATGTGTGTGGTTGTTCTGCTTAAAGCGCATAGATAACTCCTGGAAATCCATTGTGATTGGGCCGAGTGTGCGGAGCCATTCAGCACCCAAGACAATGTCACACCCACCCATGTGTATGGCAAACATGTGGGTCTTTAGCTGATAATCCCCCATTTGAAGTTTGACATTTTCACAGCGGCCTTCACATTTCATTGTCCCCCCATCAGCAATTTGGACCTGGAAATTAGAGACTGCTCTGAAAAAAAAATGCACTGCTTCAGTGACTCTTTGATGGATAAAGTTATGCATACTGCCACTATCAATCAAGACTACTATAGGGTGATGCTTAATAAAACCTATGATTTTGAGAGTTTGGGGAGAAGAAATCCCTACCAAAGCATGAAGCGAGATAACTGGTTCGTTAGGTGTAGCTGGGAGCACATTGTCCAGCTGGTTGTCCTCATCTTCCTCCTCTGGTTCCTCAAATGGTGGGGCTTCCTCCAATGAACTGTGATCAGTAGCATCAATTTGAAAGAATTTGGGTTCCTTGCATTATGCCCCAGGGAGTATTTCTCATCACAATAGTAACACAATCCTTGTTTTCTTCTTTCCGCCATTTTCGCTAGTGACACCTTTTGAACCTTAAGTGTTTAGGTAGTGCTTGGAGCCTAGGTGGGGTGACCCTTGGCTATGAAATTTGGACGAGTCGACTGGGCTGCTAACGCGCGTTCTACTTCACGAGCTATCTTGCAATCATCCAACCATGAGATTGGGTGTTGCAGTCAGACGTGGGCTTGTATGGCTTCTTTAAGACCACTGACAAAACATTCCAAGTATAACTCATCTCATAGACCTCCTGTGCGGAAGGCTAAGGCTTCAAAGGATGTAATATATTATTGCACTGTTCCTGTCTGTTGAAGCTTAGTAAGACGACCCAAAAAATTAGATTCATTGTCAAAGAGATCCAAAAGTTCTTTTGTGAATATCTACTAAGTCACGAGCCTTCCATAGCAACGTTGATGCCACTACCACCATTTCCATCTTTCGTGGTCCAAGTACATGCTACCAACACTTAGCTAAGTCGCATCATCTCTTATGTGATTCAATGTGAAATATTGCTCCATTTATGCTAGGCATGTGGCCGGATGAGAGCCATAAAATTTATATATGTCCAGCTTGGGTGGTTGCATTTGAGACTATTGGTGGTTTCCATAGAAGTGAAGAGAATGGCTAGACTCGCCCTCAATGTTTTCATTAAAATCATATGCCTCTGATTGTTCCCCCAGCTTGCCCTTTATGAGAGTTTCCTGTAAGTTCTGGATCTGCTTCGTTAATTCCTCCAACCTATGTTCAAGGGAGTCATCTTCTCATTGGCCATAGCTTGAGCTCTAGTTTGTACCATGCACTGATCCGGTGCACTTGTCGTTACTGTGAGAAAAAAATTGGGACCACCCGATTTTTTACGCTGACAAATGAATGGTACCACCTTGCTCAGCTCATCAATCTGATTCTTATGGGCTAAGTCTCTTATAAGCGTCCCGGGAAAGTGCTCTGATACCACTTGCTATGCTCTTGACCTACGATAAGATACCAGAATACCAAATATGCAAAGAAATATACCCAGAACATAGAACAATAAGAAATAACAGCATGTATTTTATTATTCAGAAAGGAAAGTAATGTTCACTTGCCTCTTCGAGGGGGAAACCTCCAATAGAGCAGGGCTCAATTAAAAAATAAGACACGACGCTCCTTGAGGGGAGTCTCTATCCTTTATATAAGATTCATACATGCAATACCAAGGGTCAGTACCATGGTTCTTATTAGTACCATCTATCTAATACCATGGCCCATTTGCAACTAACTGTTGTCCCTTCTTTAAATGCGGGTCAACCACTTACAATTATTAATATGGGCTTTATTGACTCTTTACTTAACTATAACTATGACTCAACCATAAATAAGGGGGTTAGGGTTGGACCCTAACAAAGTCATTGACTCTTTTTTTCAAGATTCTTGATCATTTATTCAGTTTCAAAACTCAATTTTCTTGATGGGTTGGTGAGTAAATTAGTGGGTATCCAAATTGATCGAGGTGTTTTTTTTTTAATAAAGTTGTCATAACAATAGTGCAAGAACTGAACTCATAGTTTTATCTTTTGATTTCATAAATTAGAAGATTAGTAATGTTGATTTGAAAATAGGACTTTTGCAAGATTTCAAGAGTCTCTTGGCATTACTTGTGTTTCATCTTGAAGCTTACGAGCTCTAGATTGAAAACTAATTGTTGATTCATCTATACAGATAATATTAACGCCCAACAGGTAGCTACTTCTACATAGGCATTGTGTATAGGTGTGCAGAACATATCCACATATCACATTAGAACACCTGCTCTAGGTTGATCAAGTTGTTCATGTAATTGTTAGTGTGCCAAGAATGTAACATCCCTTTGCAAAATTAGCCTGAGCGTGCAAGACCAGATAATATCCAAAGGAACTCAAATTCTAAGGGAAAAAACCAAAATTGTTGTAGACAGATCTCTTGTTTAGCATGATTCAAAGGATTAGAGGCACCCACGTTGTATGTGCAGGTGTTGTTGGCAATGGTTACTAGCACTGCTACTAGAATCAACCCTCAACCCCTAGACCCGTTGGTCCGCAGGGGTGAGGCCGAATTTTTTTTATTTTTTTTTAAATGTTAATTTTTTTTTCCAATGTTTTTTTATTTTTTTCATGTATTTTAAACGTTTTATTATTATTATTATTCAATTTCATTAATTTTATGTTTATTTTTTATTTTTATTTTTTTTAATGTTTTTGTTTGTTGTTTTCTTTTTTATATATCTTAAAATTTTAATTTTAATTTTTTTTCTTAATTCTTTAAATATTTCTTATAATTATTTTTTAAAATGTTTTTAATTTTAGTTGTTATGATTTTGAATTTTATTATCTTGAAATTTTTTTGTTATGTATTTTTTTTTTTTTAATTCTCTTTTTTTCTTAATGTTAATAAATTGTCTAATTAGTAAGAATTTTTTTTAATGTATTAAATTGTCTAATTAGTAGTATGTTTTTTGTTTTTTTTTAAATTGCAAAGTATTTTTTTATTTGTTATTTATTTGTTTTTTTGTTTCTTTCAATGATTTTTTTCCATAATCATGTTTTTTGAAAACCACTTTTTTATTTCTTTACATTTTTATTTATCTTTTTTATTTTATTTTTTACAATTTTATGTTTCATATTTTTTTTTTGGTTTTGTATATATATATATATATATATTTGATTTTTTTGTCATATTTTTAATTTTATGTTTTTTTATCTAATATATATTTTTATTTACTTTTTATTATTTTTTTAAATTGTCTAATAAAGTATTTTTTTATTTGTTCTTTATTTTTTTTTGCTTCTTTCAATGATTTTTTTCCATAATAATGTTTTTTGAAAACCATTTTTTTATTTCTTTACATTTTTTATTTTTCTTTTTATTTTATTTTTTACAATTTTATGCTTCATATTTTTTTTGTCCCTTTTGATATATTTAAAAATGATTGATTTTTTGGTCATATTTTTAATTTTTTTTGTTTTTTGTTCTTTGTTTTGTTTTTTTTTTTTAATCTCATATATATTTTTATTTATTTTTTATTATTTTTTTAACTTTTGTTTTTTTTGTTTTTTTCATAGTTTTAATTTTTGTTTTTATTTATAAACTTTTGTTTTCATTTTTCTTTTGAAATTTTAAGTTTTTTCGGAGTCATGATAAAATCTTTTATGCCATTGTTTCAAAATGTTGAAAATTTATCGTGGAAAAAAAGAAGACATTATTTCAACATCAATACTTTTCATTTTCACGGTGCTTTTGCACCAAAAAAATTGGTTTTTGCTGCCGTTTTTAAAATATGTTGAAAATTTACACCAAAAAAAAAAAAAGGTATTCCAACATCAACCCTTTCCATTTTCGAGTTGTTTTTCCATATTTTTTGGGGTTTTTTTTTCTAGAGTTCTTGTTTTGAGTTTACAGTTCTCGTTTCAAAGTTTACATTGTTTACCTATGAGGGACATTGCTCGATAACTCTCTTGTACCACATACAACTCTTACTGCATTTCGAGTTTAGACAACTTATTAATTTTCCCTATTTTCTGATAAAGAGCTTAGCTAAAATGTCTAAGGGGGTACAGACGAGCTTTGAGACTCGAATAGGTTAAACATTGTGCCACTATGGGTTAATTAAAATATTGGTTAGTGAATAATTAAAGAACATAGGTACCACATGGAATGATTTTCTTGAGTTGCAAAAATTTGGAAACCTAAGGATATCCATGATCAATCAAAGGAGGGATTCACAGTAAAAATTTGAGGTTTCAAATTTGCTCAAAATCAGGAAATTCATGCTAAAAATTAATAGGAGGGACCTCGGAAGTAGGAGAAAATAAAGAAGAATGTTCCATCTAAGGTTGTGGTACCATAGCCACCCAAGAGATTAACGCGAGGGTTACTGAAAAGCATGCATATTCCTTTGAGAAAGTGCTAGTAGATAAAAATCCTCCTGACAATGAGTCTAACACTGAGCTGGGGTTACAAGAAGAAGATGGTGCCTCACCAAAATCACATAGTTTCAATGGAGAGAAACCTCCATAAGATGTTCAAGAGAGTAAAGAAGTTAAGGGTGTAGCTAGTGACAAGGTATCGATTCTTAGCAAGAGGCATGCAGCTGAAAAGGAAAATTTTTCCATTTCAGTGGATGTAGCATCTACTTTGGACACTTCTGCTAATAGTTTGAAACAAATGAATTTGGAAGAGCAAGAAGACCTAGTTCCTCTTGAATTTCTAATGAGAAAAAACCAAAGAGAAAATAAAATTTAGTCCTTGAAGCATAAAGTTAAGGAGATGGTGTCTTAAACTGGTATTTAAAGTCACATAATACATCATTATTATCAAGGAATGAACAGTTGATTGTTGAGAATGCAACAAGATGATGGAGCTTAGTGGAAAGAAGTCGCCTTCACTTAGTGGGCCCGCAAGCTATTTTTGGCACAAAGTCTATTTTTAGACATATGGATCATGGTCTATGAGTTGCAGTATGTTATTTGTGGATGATTGGTCATGTTGGTAAAAATAGATGGACTTCTATTTTTAGACATATGGGCGGGTTTCTATTTTTAGACTGCCAGGCTAAAAATAGAACAGTCAAATATTATTGTCTCATAATAATATTTGGACTATAAACATTATCTTATCCTCTTGGAGCACTTCAGTTTGAGCTACAGATGTGGCACATGCAGCTGTCAGAAGGAAATACGCTTTCTTTGTGGGTCAGTTGAGCTATTGCATGCAAGACTTCAGTTAGAACTCAAGCAGTTGAGTTTGGTGGAGTTGGATGTGGAGTTGATGGAGTTGTGTTCAGTTTGACTTGGTTGAACTAGTTGTATTTAGTCTAACTGCAAATAGACTAGTGATGAGTTGTGTGAATTAATTGTTAAACTAATTCACTAATTATGAACTCATAAAGCAACTAAAGAATACATCAGTTAACTCAGTTTCATGTCAGCGCATGTACAGTTCAGTGGAGACAGGTGTTAGAGGTTGAGATTGCTATCAGTTGTGACTATAGTTGTGCATGAGATCTTGCACAATCAAAGGGATTGAGTTATGCCAATGAGGACTGCACAGTGTGGGCCAATACAAGCAAATTATAGCCTGTGCTCACGTGATTTTCACCAATCATTGTGCAGTGGAGGCAGGCAAAGCAGCGGAGGAGATTTGAACCTGTGACTTGTTCGGATCTGAGCTAGTTTTGTGTGTAACAGGTGGAGATAGTACTGAGTACTTGTGAGGAGTATTGTACTATGTATTGTTACATGTTCTCAATCATATAATATACAGATAGTGTGGGGTTTTCAGCTGTATGCTTTCCCCGGGTTACATACTGTGTTAATGTGTGCATGCGATTGATGTTTCATTGTTTTTAATGCTGCTAAATTGCTGATCAATGTAGAGGAGATTATGTATTGTGCATGTATTCCGCAATAGTGTATAATCGGGATAATCTCTATGAATAAGTGTTTATTATTCAAAATTTCTACATGGTATCAGAGCAGTTGATCATCAAATCTATTATTCAAAAGTGTTTACATCTTATTTCTTCGGGCAGAGTCTGTAATCGGGCCAGGTAGCCTCTAGATTCATCCTTCCTTTGGAAGGTGAGATATCCGGTAAAAGCCCATACAGTCAATCTCTGTACGAGAAATACTTTGTTCTCACGAATTCTAGATCAGAGGCGGTTGATTTTGGAGCTGGTGGAATTCGAATTTGCAGCAGTGTTTTCTTGGTATCAACGTGGCAATGTCTTTCAATGGATTGTGATTGGAGTATGCTCTTGAGGGCAGCTCGAACTATATTGCATGGAAGGACAGGATGGAGGCAGTGTTAGATGATAACAGGCTGAAGGAGTTCATAGAGGCTGAGGTCCCAAAGCCTACTTATACTACGCAGGTTGATGCTTGGCAAAAGAAGACAACAAAATGTCGAAGGATTTTGTTGGAGGGCGTGAAGGATCACATTGTGTCCAGCCTGCATGGAAAGGCTTCTCCATAATTGATGTGGAAAGCGTTGACAGATCTATTCCAAAGCAAGAGTGATCAGAGGAAGCTGGCGCTCAAGGATAAACTTAGAAACATCAAATGCGAGAAGGGAGACAGTATGCCCAAGTATCTCACGAAGTTCACTCAGTGCAGGGATGAGCTGGAAAGTGTGGGGGTGACTGTCGATGATGAGGACTTGGTGAGCTTGGCTCTCCTTGGTCTTCCGAAGAGTTGGCATTCCTATCAGGACTTTGTCAATGGTCGGGAGAAATTGCCAGGATGGGAAAGACTTTGGTCAGATCTTGTGCAGGAGGAGATCATGCGGAATACCAGGGATGAATCTTCATCAAAGGGAAATGATGAAGAAAATTGCACTTTGGTTGCCAAAGAAAAGAAGGGGAAGAACAAGAAAGCTTCTCAGTCTAGTGCGAAAGGCAAGAAGTAGGACATGTTCAAGGTGAAGTGCTTTCACTGTCACCAGCACGGACACTATGCCACTAATTGTCCGTAAAAGAAGAAGAACAAGCAAGTTGTTGGATCTGCAGCAGGAGAGGCTCTAGCCTCACAGTTTGAGCTTGATTTTTCATTGATCGCATGCTTGGTTTCAAGTGTGATGGGATCATTGTGGTTCTTGGACAGTGGTGTGTCTTTTCACATGACAGGAGATCGAGATTTGTTTTCTGATCTGGAGGAGAAAGATCTTGGAGTGCACATCGAGATGGGCAATGATGGTAGATACAGTGCGACCGGTATCGGTACCATTTCCTTTGAGAGGGAGTCTGGTAAACCCTTCGTATTGAAGGAAGTGAAGCATGTTCCAAGATTGAAGAAGAATCTTATCTCTATGGCGATGTTAGAAGACAAGGGATATGATGTTTTCAGCGAGGGAAAGGCTTTCCTGCACAGTAAGACAACTGGAGAAACCCGGAAGATAGGGGTTCGAGTGAGGAACCTTTATCAGTTGCATGTAGATGGTTGCACAGCAATGGCATGCAAGGCAGAAGTATTGGTGGGCCGGGATGATGGCGAGCTGTGGCACAGGGGATTGGGTCACCTTCACCATGCAGCCTTGAAGATACTGCAGCAGATCACTACAGGGCTTCCTAAAGGCACTCTTGCGCAGTCAGATCAGTGCAAGGGGTGTACTTTGGGAAAGTTTATGAAAGCCACCTTTCACGAGAAGGATAGTTGTGCCACGACGATCCTTGAGAGAATTCACACAGACGTGTGTGGACCTTTCTCAGTAGCTTCGACAACAAAACACAGGTATTATGTGATCTTTGTTGATGATTTCTCTCGTAAGTGCTGGATCTTATTCATGCAGAAGAAGAGTGAGACATGCTCAAAGTTCTGTGAGTTCAAAGCACTGGTCGAGAAGGAGTTGAGGAAGAAGGTGAAGGCTCTTAGGAGCGATAATGGTGGTGAATACATCTCTGGTGAGTTCAAGGATTTCTGCAGTGCAGAAGGGATTTGAAGAGAGCTCATAGCTCCCCATAACCCACAGCAGAACGGGGTTGCTGAGCGGAAGAACAGAACAATCGTGGGTGTTGCACGGGCGATGTTGCATGATCAGGGCCTACCCCTTCACTTGTGGGCGGAAGCATGCAATACTGCAGTATATGTGCAGAACCGTTGTCCTCACAGGATACTTGGCATGAGTACACCCGAGGAGGCTTATTCTGGTAAGAAGCCTGATATTTCTCATTTGAGGATTTTTGGTGCTAACATTTACATGCATGTGATGAAGGATGCCAGGAAGAATTTCTAGTTGACTGCAGAGGTTGGGATATTTGTGGGGTACACTGATACGCCCCACAACTATCGTGTGTATTTTCCAAGCAGTGGTAAGACTGTTGTGTGACGGGATATAAAATTTCAGGAGGAGAAAGCCATGAAGTGTTCGCTTGAGAGGGAGCCACACTTGCATGCAGATGAGGAGCTATTAGTTCCTAAAGATGATATTTAGGACGTGGATCATCCGCAGGACGAAGTTCATGGAGTGGAAGAGACCACTCATGCAGTGCCAACCATCAAAGGGCGAAAGCGCTTGACAGAAGCTAAGTGACTGGCTCAAGATGCAGAAAAAGTTGTAGGACCACCTACAGCCCAACACAGGCAGAGACAGTCACCTGATCGGTACACTGGATACATGGCTCTTATGACCAAATGTGTTGTGACTAAGCCATCCTCTTTCGAGGAAGCTGTGGAGGATCCCACATGGGTAGATGCCATGGTGGAAGAGTATGATTCGATTGTCAGAAACAGTGCATGGGAGATTGTTCCTAGACTGGAAGGGAAATCAGTGGTGGGTTCGAGATGGATCTACAAAGTTAAGCAGGCAGCTGATGGGAGTGTGGAGAAGTACAAGGCAAGATTTGTTTCCCGAGGCTTTTCACAGATAGAAGGGATCGATTATGAGGAGACCTTTGCACCTGTCGCAAGGTATTCTTCCATACGGACGATTCTTGCTCTCTCAGCGCAGATGGGGTGGCACATTCATCAGATGGATGTGAAGACTGCATTCCTCAACGGAGTCATTGAGGAGGAGGTGTACATAGAGCAACCCGAAGGTTTCGAGATCTTCAGCAGCGAGTCGCATGTGTGCAGGCTCAAGAGAGCGTTGTATGGGTTGAAACAAGCACCACGTGCTTGGTACACACGGATAGACAACTATTTCACCGGACTTGGATTCTCCAAGAGTGAGGCGGATCCTAACCTATACCAGATTGTGGTGGAGGGTAAGTTGCTTATCATTGTACTTTATTTAGATGATTTGATTCTAACGGGTGATGAGCTATTGATACTTTCATGCAAGGATGATCTTGCTAAGGAGTTTGAGATGAAGGACTTGGGCCTCCTTCATTATTTCCTGGGATTGGAAATCTGGTAGCGTAGTGATGGACTATTTTTTTCTCAGGGTAAGTATGCTCGGGAGATACTAGAGAAGTTCAACATGCATGGTTGCAAGCCTGTTGATACTCCTCTTCCTGGAGGTTGGAGGAAGGAGGATGCTACTTCAGCAGAAGAAGTGGATGCCACTATTTTTTGAGAGTTGGTGGGGTCGCTTATGTATCTGGTCAATACACGACCCGATATATGCTATGCTGTTAACCAGCTTTCACAAGCTATGGTTAAGCCAACCAAGCTCTTCTGGAAGGCAGGCAAGCATGTATTGCGTTATTTGAGAGGCACATCGGGATATGGATTGTGGTACAGACAGGAGGATGAGGTGAAGCTATGTGGCTTCACGGATGCAGATTGGGCAGGGAGCCCAACGGACAGAAAGAGCACATTAGGAGGGGTCTTCAGTATCGGGTCGACAACAGTTTCTTGGTACAGCAGGAAGCAGAGATCCGTGGCACTCAGTTCAGCAGAGGCCGAGTATATGGCAGCAAGTTTGGCTGCATGCGAGGCTATATGGATGAGGAAGATCCTGGTCGGGTTGTTCGGTTCTTACTTGGATCCTACTGTGATTTACTGTGATAACCAGAGTTGCATTAAACTCTCGGCTAATCCTGTATTTCATGATAGATCTAAGCACATTGACATCAGGTACCATCATATCAGAGATTGTGTGTAGCGGAGAATCATGTTACTTTCATACATTCCAACGGAGGATCAAGATGCTGATATCTTGACGAAGGCGCTCACCAAGAGCAAATTCGAATACCACCGAGGCAGGATAGGGGTTGCTGATAATCCATATCTTGTTGAGAGGGAGTGTTGAGAATGCAACAAGATGATGGAGCTTAGTGGAAAGAAGTCGCCTTCACTAAGTGGGCCCGCAGGCTATTTTTGGCGCAAAGTCTATTTTTAGACTATGTCTATTTTTAGACATATGGATCATGGTCTATGAGTTACAGTATGTTATTTGTGGATGATTGGTCATGTTGGTAAAAATAGATGGACTTCTATTTTTAGACATATGGGCAGGTTTCTATTTTTAGACTACCAGGCTAAAAATAGAACAGTCAAATATTATTGTCTCATAATAATATTTGGACTATAAACATTATCTTATCCTCTTGGAGCACTTCAATTTGAGCTACAGATGTGGCACATGTAGATATCAGAAGGAAATATGCTTTCTTTGTGGGTCAGTTGAGCTATTGCATGTAGGACTTCAGTTAGAACTCAAGCAGTTGAGTTTGGTGGATTTGGATGTGGAGTTGATGGAGTTGTGTTCAGTTTGACTTGGTTGAACTAGTTGAATTTAGTCTAACTGCAAATAGACTAGTGATGAGTTGTGTGAATTAATTGTTAAACTAATTCACTAATTATTAACTCATAAAGCAACTAAATAATACATCAGTTAACTCAGTTCCATGTCCGTGCATGTACAGTTCAGTGGAGACAGGTGTTAGAGGTTGAGATTGCTATCAGTTGTGACTATAGTTGTGCATGAGATCTTGCACAATCAAAGGGATTGAGTTATGCCAATGAGGACTGCACAGTGTGGGCCAATACAAGCAAATTATAGCCTGTGCTCACGTGATTTTCACCAAGCATTGTGCAGTGGAGGCAGGCAAAGCAGCGAAGGAGATTTGAACCTGTGACTTGTTCGGATCTGAGCTAGTTTTGTGTGTAATAGGTGGAGATAGTACTGAGTACTTGTGAGGAGTATTGTACTATGTATTGTTACATGTTCTCAATCATATAATATACAGATAGTGTGGGGCTTTCAACTGTATGCTTTCCCCGGGTTACATACTGTGTTAATGTGTGCATGCGATTGATGTTTCATTGTTTTTAATGCTGCTAAATTGATGATCAACGTAGAGGAGATTATGTATTGTGCATGTATTCCGCAATAGTGTATAATTGGGATAATCTCTGTGAATAAGTGTTTATTATTCAAAATTTCTACATTGATAAGCAAAGTAGATAAATTAAGGGAGAAAATGAGAAAATGGAGGATGCATGCAGCTTATATGAAGACCAAATCCAAAATATTTAAAAGGAAATTAAAAAAGTTTCAAGGTGTAGGTTCTAAGATCAATATCAAAGTCCAGAAGTGATGGAGTGGAGTCTCAAGTTTTTGTTTTTTGCAGAAACTCAGTACCCTTAGTTGTGTGAGGACACACATCAAAATCGGTCTTGGAGGGATGTCAGACTCTAAGAATGTCTCAATATTCACCTACATAACCCTCTTGTTTACAAATTCAAAGGCCTTTATCTACACATTCCCTAGTCTTTATTGTTGTAATTTTGAGAATATGGGTATATATTTTTTTATCTTTACAAAAGGTTGATTAATTTTTAATGGCTAACATGCTTACATTTAATGTATTCCTAAGGTATGTTATCTTTTATGAGTCATTAATATAAATGAATTGTAGATGGTATTCTACAGGAAGCAACCACATGCATTTTTGGATTCTTGCACCAGTATGAGGATTCCTACACCTACGTTAAAAGCACAGACTGTTGGGTAAAAAATCCAGTTGGCAAGTCAACCGAGCTGTCAGATATTTTCTAAGATTGTGATTGAATATAAAGCGCGTTATTTTCCCCTGGTCTTCAACAAAGAACACATAGATCATAACCACTTCTTCTAAAAGAGACTGGTATGATATGGAGTACATCTCAGTGACTAGCTGATAGTTCACCTGAAGACTATTGTTAGGAACTTGTTGTAGCTAGTTTTTATCTAGTTTTGTATATAATGGATTGGTAATAGCCATGATTTGTAATGTGAAAAGTCTATATATTACAATCCATGAGAGAAACTAGGTTAGTGATGTTGTGAGATAATGTACTATTAGTTTGAACTTTGTATCGTTCATATCATTTTGGAGTTAGACTACTGAGCTCAAGATGTATTAAGGACTGAGATTTTCTTAATAAAAAGCTTCAATTCCAGTTTCTCTTTTTATTGTTGCCATATCTTGTTAATTACTTTTGTCATTATGTATTTTAACTTCTTTTTAATGAGGGTACGAGCTCATTGGTTTGGTCCTAACCAATACAATTCATTACTCCTCTATTAGATAGTATTTTGTGGCTTATTTCTAAAATAGATCACAGTGATGTGCATGCCTATTAATTAAATCATTGTATTCTTATGTGATTTGTTTGTTACTTGCTCATTTCTTCTCAAGTACTCTGTCTCATCTTAGGAAGTAGACTATGCGTGTGGTATGGAGTGTTCATAGCCATGATCTAGGAAGGATTCATTGCATACATTCAATATCTTTTCATTTTATTCTTATTTGAGCATGTTGTGCGCACATCAATTCTCTTTTTTTCAAGATTCTTGATCATTTATTCAGTTTCAAAAGTAAATTTTCTTGATGGGTTGGTGAGTAAATTAGATGGTATCCAAATTGATTGGGGTGTTTTTTTTTTAATAAAGTTGTCGTAATAGTGCAGGAACTAAACTCATAGTTTTATCTTTTGATTTCAAAAATTAGAAGAATGGTAATGTTGATTTGAAAACAAGACTTTTTAAAGGTTTCAAGAGTCTCTTGGCATTACTTGTGTTGCATCTCGAAGTTTACGAGCTCTGGATTGAAAACTAAGTGTTGAGTCATTTATATAGATAATATTAACACCCAACAAGCAGCTACTTCTACATAGGCCTTATGTCTAGGTGTGTAGAAGATACCCACATATCACATTAGAACACCTACTCTTGGTTGAGCAAGTTGTTCATGTAACTGTTAGTTCCAAGAATGTAACATCCCTTTGTAAAATTAACCCGAGGGTGTAAGACCAAATAATATCCAAAGGAACTCAAACTCTAAGGGAAAAAACCAAAATTTTTGTAGACAGATCTTTTATTTAGCACGATTCAAAGGATTAGAGGCACCCAAGTTGTATGGGTGGGTGTTGTTGGCAAAGGACACTATCACTGCTCCACGTCGATATAGGTCCATAAACCATGGCTCACGGGAACTGAGCACCAGAGGCACCGTCAAATAAACATGCGCGATAGTTGAGATTGGACGACGGAAGTGCTCATCCACCCAACAGCTCGAGGCACTCTGCACTGCAAAATTTCTTGAGAGATAATGGGTTGGAGTGATGTGGAGGCAACTATGTATCTTCTCCTCATGCCCTATGTATCCCTCTGAAACATTCAATTTCCAAATGTCGAACAGTGCAGGAGGGTACCATGTACCCCTACATGTAGGTTTCCCATGCACCACTGAACCCCACCACATTTTCCCAGTCATTCCCCCAGTCAAGCTTACCATGCCTAGTCATCCCTCCACGTGGTTGACCCCACGTCTTGCTAATGTCAGCATGACATCATTTAGTTTTTCCTACCAAATCTATTCCTCACACGTGTCACACCCTAACTGGTATAAAAGGAGTAAGGCGGGCCCATTTTTTTCATTTTTTACTGTTTCCATGTAGCTCGACCCCTACACATCTGTAGCACTAAATTGCCAAATTCAATAAATTTTAAGTTCAAATCTTGCAATTTAAGCCAATAAAGTGTTTTCTACTATATATTTTACCTGTTAAGGCCTAATTCTCCAAGAATTTTAAAGAATTAGAGTCAAATTCAGACCATATCTACACCTTACAAAGAAACATGCGCTCCCTCAAGAAAAATCACTCATTTTGGAAAATAGAGCCCCTCCATTGGTTAAAGTAGCTTCATAAATGCATTCATAGGCTAAAACAACCTATGTTCCTAAGAAATTCGAGCTCATTTTAGCTCACAAACCCTAAATCCAGCTCATACACACGTGATGTCATTTCCACGGCTCGAATTTTTCAAAGTTTCTCTCACCAACCTGTCACCATCACCTTGTGACATGTGGCACATTCTCATTTGCCTCCTCTGATCCTAGGAATATTACTTAGTACTTCTCTCCTTCTTCAATAAACTAATTACTCCAAGAATACCACACCGTCATAATGGCCTCCTCATTCACCAAAAATTATGCCAACAACTGGATGAAAGGAAAGAATAAACAAACAATTTGTTATGAAGATGATATCAACACTTGGGACTCACTAATAACAGTGTTTGACATGAAAAAATCCATATGCATTCTGGCTGAATACGTGGACTCTTTGGAAGTGTCGGAAATTTTCGAGGATCTACAATTCTTACTTCCAAACCAAAGGTGAGAGATGGAATTCACCATGAAAGAACTCCACTAGGCAAGAGAACGCATCAAGAGGATCAAAGAAGAGCTAGATATCATAATGAAAGAGAACTCCAAAAAACTTTCCCTTAAGGCAATAAGGAAAATAATATGTGGATGGATAATAAAAAAAATAGGCAAGCACTGGAATATTCTATAATTAGTCCAAGAAATGATCGATAAAGTCAGAAAAGCACAAAGAGAAGTGAATGTTATTGAAAGAAATATTTATGACTCCCCTTTTAAGGCATAAGTGATTATAGACTTCCTTTATCAAGTGTCCAAGTAAGAGGTGGTCAAAGAAAACATTAACAGGTTTGAATGTGTAGCGAGGGATGACCAAATAATAAGAAAGAATGAATTGGTAAAGATGGTCAGGGAATATAGATAAGAATTAACGGAGGAAATATAAGGCTTTAAATGGAAATGTGAGATGCTCTACCAAAAGAAATTCCCAACTTTATTTGATACTGATGGGAACTTGTACCCAAAGGATCCCTTCATGAAAAGCCTAGTTCAATTAAGTAATATCACAAGGGTTTTAGAGAAAAGGACTGCACTTTTCAAGGAAAGGAGATTATGAAATTGTAGGATGATCATTATGAATTTTTTTCATCCTCAAGAGTATGTTCAAGGAGCTAGGAAAAGCTAATTACAAGGCCATTACTATAATTTGGAAAGAACTATCGTAGATGCCTGGTCATGTGATATTCCATATGGTAAGGAATGGAGGATCCTCATGGAATTATATGAATGGGCCCTCCAAAGCACATTTTCACCAGTAATGCAAGGGGAATCAACAAAGGTGCGTCCCGGGTCAAGGCCTCCACCACAACAAAAGGCATGACCTCAATAGTTGACACTTGCATCAACACGATTGTTTTGGCACCATTACCACTATCGACAAATCGACCAAAGTAGTGCCCAGCTCAGGAAACGCCCAAGTAAGAGGAAAGAGACCCAACGTACATGAAAGAGAGAGATGGATGAGCCACTACAACTAAATTTAAAGGGACCCACCCTACAGTTGGCAGATCTTTCAAGAAACTTCTAGAAGAAGAAAGTTACAACACAATTGGAATTATGTAAAGATTCTTGGTGGTTTTTAAAATACCATTAGTGGTTTATAGTAGGGTCTTGGGCCTTGAGTGCCTATATGTAGACCTAAATTTTTATTTTGGGGAGAGATAAATTATGGTTTGTAGGGGAGACTCAGTCAAAAAAAATTCAGAATCTGCTAGGAGTTTTGAAGCCATCAATGAAGGAATTCTACAGTGAGTTTTGGGTCGCATGTTCTTCTTTACATGTAATTTCATGAACCTCACCCTATATTTTGGAACTTTTCACATATGAATACAGTTTCAAGCAATTTTCATGGAAGATTGTGTTGTGAACGTAATTTTCTATGATGATTAAATGGAATTGTCAAATTGAAGTGAACTTCTTAATTAGTATGATTTTTTTCTTCAGATTTTTCAAGATTTATCAAATTTTTTGAAGAGTATCTCAGTTTCTTTGATGGGTTTGCAAGGGTTTTAATGAAACAAGAAAAAATCAAGCTATCTTTTTTTCTTGTGGTTGAATTCTTAATTTTTCGGCCACCCATCTAATTCTAACATGTTTAAAAGAATTCTTAATTACTCTTTTAAATTTTTTAGGGTTTGTTCTCCATTTTTCACCTTCTCCAAAACAAATTGTTCTTTATGTCAAACCTAAGGCTCATGAATGCTCCAACTAAGATTAGCGAAAATTGTACAAGAAGGAAGATTTTAATATTTGATAGTTTTCCCTTTTACCCAGATTCTCATAAGAACTTAAATCTCGAAACAAAAATCAACACTTAATTTGAATGAGATACATTCATTGCTCTCATACTTTCTTAATAGAGATTTATGATGAACATGATGATGCATATCAGACTCATATTTTTTGTGTACATTTATATTAGTTAATTCTAATAAATTTCAATGAATTTAACATAGAGATAGATAGACATAAACATAAATTTAAATATTGATTCAATGGATGAAATAGTTCCTAATGTTACTTCATTTTCTTGTGACAACTTTATAGGTGAAAATGAGGTGTATGATACTTGAAAATAAACTCAACACATAAAACCTCAGTAAGTGTTGAAGGAAGAACTATACAGTCATTTCATAATAACACATTCACATAAAACAACATTAACATGTGATATTATTTGTTACAATCCTTTATCATCTTTATTTTTCTTATCGAAACTTGAAACCAAGAACAAGCAAGCTTGAACACTAAATATGTGGAATACATAGATATATCTTGCAAGAAATAATAATAATAGATGATCTGATATATTGAGTTTAAACATAAAATCCCAAGCATAAAAACAAATCAAGATTGCACTTAGATGTTCCGAGGCTCTGCACTAAGGCATAACATAGTGTGACTCTGGGGCTCAACATCTCATGGCGCAGTTGTCGGGGATGATTTTATTTAAGTCACTAAGAGAAACGACATGACATCATATTTTATCAGTGGATAAGATCTGAACCCATTTGTTATCAATTCCACTAGCAACTGAATTGTTTATATTTTTCACTATCTCTCAACACATCAGCTTTGTCATACTCACCACATACCACAACAACAACCAACCATGAACTTAGTTAACTAATTTTACATATTCATGTTAATTTTGTTTGTCCTTCAAACACATATCCCATAAATTCCATATTTCCATTATGGCTTCTTCGAAGAGGAACCACTAGAGAAACCCATATTTGAACATGATGCTTCCAGTATTTAGTCATAAACATTTCATCTATGCTTTTGAGCAACAAAACAAATCCTTCCAAAATGAACCTTCATAGACTCCAAAAACTCATGCTACACCTCAACCCCTCCCAACCGTAGCATCTCAACTATCTTACTTAGATACTATCGGTATTGATACACCTCCCTCACAACCAATACTTGAGTATTCTAGATCACTTAGCCCCCCATACAAACCAAAATACACACCCTCATTTTTTCCTTGCCTGACTCTATAAACTACAGAATGAAACAGAAGTCCCATATCATTTGCTGCTAAGGAAATAATTTTACAACATATCATGGTTGGACAAGGGCAACCTCATAATTAGTAAAATCAACTCAATCAGCCATTGACTTGGGTGGCCACCAGATATGCTCCTTTGGCTTTACCTTAGGTGCTACATGACATGCCCGAAAACTATTTTAAGTTGTCACCCATATTTAGTGGCAAGAAGAAAGGGACTATCGAGGAACATATTAGCACCTTCCGCCGTTTTACCAACAATTTTATGGTGGAATATGAATATGTGTTTATGAGATTGTTCGCACAAACCCTTGAAGGAGATGTGAGGAAATGGTTTCCTACTCTTCTGGATAACTCACTGGACTCATGGGATGATTTAGAAAGAATTTTTCAGGCACAGTGGGGAGAAAATAAATACTTGTAGTACTATCTCACCAAGTTCTCTGTAGTGAAAAATAAATATTCTAATAATGTAGAGGAATTCACTAAATGGTTCAATAAACTCTACAACAAGATCCCTACTCCTATTGATGTTATGGTAAACTATGTAGTGGCTTTTGAGCCATATTTCTCTATCATGCTAAGGGAAAGGATACCAAGAAACCTAGCCGATATGCAATTAGACGTGGTTGAGATAGAAGGAAACCTACTTGTTGTAGGAAAAATAAGAAGAATAGAGGCCAAAAGTGAAAATTACGATTTTGAGAAAGAAAAAGGGGGGAATAAGGACAGAGGTAGGAACAAAGTAAAGGATGAATATGATCATCCTACTTGCAATAAAGACCCATATGAAAATCATCAAACCTGAATCGGAAGGACCAAGAAAGAGTAAAAACTAACCACCTCAAACCCCCACTTTTATCTGTAGATCGTTTAACCCTCAACAAAAATAGGGAAAGAAGGACCCAAAAGAAACCCATACAACCTCCCATGAGAAAGAATATCATATTTTAGACGGATGAGTATTCTAGAGAGTACATCCACAATGAAGATATAAACTGGGTAGGAGATCAAAACTCCACCTTCTTCATCACGGACACCAATTATAGAAATTCCCTTGCATTACAAGAGAGTTATGAGAATTATGAGGATTATGAGATCTCACCTTCCCAATATCATATAATCACTAACTCAGTGATAGTAGAGCTCAATATGAACTATGAATTATGTCGTAGACCAGGTAGACCAACTAGGTTGAGTCATCATAATAAACCTCTAGTACATGTACTAGATCTGAAACCAATCCACGACACTAGTTACCCACTTGCCGAAATTTAAAATAAAATGCAAGGGCTTCTTGGTAAGAAAGGGAATATTATTCTAGATCAAAGTCCAGACTCGACTCAAGAATCTGGTGAGCCACAAAACCATATGCCTTCCCAATCACCAATCCAACCAATCAAGGATATTGAAAGAAACATAGCCCCACTATTCAACCTTGAACATGAATTGAGCAAGATAAAAGCTCTCATTCCTTTATTAGAGCTAGCCCAAAACCCAACATACCAACCACTCATACAGAAGCTCATAAACCCCTCTAAACAAGTTTCTCATAATGATACTTTGAACATCCAAGAAGATTTCCCTGATGTTGAATGTTGACCACACGTGGAGGAACATGATGATGATAGTCATGATTTTTACATTACCCTAAATGCTCATACCAACCTACTTCACAATTTCATGTTGTATTTGGGAGCATCACATAACCTCATGCCCAAGTAAGTTAAGGTGGAACTAGGATTAGATTTCACCAATCCATACCATGACCTTTACTCTTTTGACTCTATTAGGGTGAAATTCCTTAGCCTCATTAAAATTTTAGTGGCATCCCTCACTAAAATACTAAACAAAATCTTGGTTGTGGAAATAGTGGTAGTTGATATCTCTACCTCCTATGGCATGTTGCTTTCTAGGTCCTAGGCTAGAAAATTAGGCAGTACCCAACAAATGGATTTATCATATTGAACCATACCAGTCTTCAGAGGTCAAGAGTGAAGATTAGACTGGGAAGCCAAACTCTTGTATGGCATAATTGATGCTAAGAAATATAAAAGCTAGCATGTGTATCTCGTAGAAGATTTGATGGACTACTATAGCCTGTCCATAAACCTCAAAGCCATGATAGAAGTTGATTCACTGCCTGTCAAAATAAAACAACCACTTGAGTTTCATTTAGTATGGAAATTTTTATTCGATGGAGCGTACTCTAAGGAAGGAATAGGGGTAGGAGTACTTCTAGTACCTCCATCAGGTCAAAACATTTGCCTATCATTTAACTAGAATTTGATGCCACCAACAATGTTTCCAAATATGAGGCATTGATTCTAGGACTATAAACAACCAAGAAAATGAGAGTGAAAAAACATTATGACTTTTTGTGATTTCAAACTAGTAGTGTTTCAAATAAGAAACATCTATACCACCAAACATACTCAAATGAGATCATATCAAAATGTTGTCTGGGATATTTTTGAGAATTATTTTGATGCTTATAACATTACAATTGCATGAAGGAAGTACAACCAACCAGTAGATGCATTGGCAATAGCAACCAATACTTTCAATTCACCTCTTGATCCAAAGTTGAAATATGAAATGGAGATGCAATATAGACCCCCTGTTCCAGATAACATTAAACATTGGTAGGTTTTCGAAGACAATAAAAAACTAAGAAGGTTTCTCAAATTAGTGGATGAGTGTTTAGTCATCAACATTGATTTTCAGGGTCAGAATTCCAAGATAGATCAGGAGGAGGAAGAGTCACCAGAAGGAAATATTGAATTTTTTAACCAAATTGGAGGTCACGAAGTGATCCAACTCAAGAATAACTTCATTGGTCCCACTAGAGCAGATATTTGACCATAAAAATGTGTCTACCAAACCTATTTTTTAGCTATTGGATGGAAATGTTGAAAAACATAGTATGGGAACAAAAGAAAATACCAAAAAGCTAAAACTTTCCAAGTCTTTGCAACCTGCCTGCAAAAGAGGTACGTCGATTTTTTTAAGAAATTTAAAAATATCTTTCTATGGAGCTATGAGGATTTGAAAACATATTATAGTTCTATTATTTGGCATAGGATACCATTAAAAGAGAATTTTAAACCTTTCATGTAGAAACTCAAAAGATTCAACTTGATTTTGCTACAAACGATAGAGAAGGACATTAAGGAGTTGCTATATGGGAATATCATTGTACCACTAAGACATTATCAATGAGTGGTTAACCCAAAACCTATCAGGAAAAAGAATGGTGATATTAGATTACGTGTTGATTTCAAGAATCTGAATAAATGCTCCCTGAAGGAAAATTATCCACTACCCAAGATGGATCATTTTCTATAGAAAATGATAGGAGCCTCAATACTATCAATGATGGATGGTTTCTCAAGCTACAATTAGACAGCTATGCACCCAGAAGATAAGGATAAGACATTGTTCACAACAACATGGGGCACATTCATGTACACCAAAATTCCTTTTGGATTGATGAATGCAAGAGAAAATTTTCAAAGAACCATGGATATTGAATTTGTTGGTGAGAAGACTAGGTTGATAGTCATTTACTGAGATGACATGACTATGTTCTCCAAATCGGACAAGGAACATTTGGAGCATTTGAGGCAAACATTTCTTAAACGTAGAATGTTTGGCCTCCCGTTTAACCCAAAGAAATCATTATTTTCCTTACATGAGGGAAAGTTGTTGGGACATATAGTTTCCAAGTAGGGTGTCAAAATTGATTTGGAAAGAGTGGAATCTATATCGAAGATTACTTTACTTAGAAATAAGAACGAAGTCTAATCATTCCTGGAAAAGATCAAATTTCTACGCAGATTCATAACTAACTCTACAGAACTCCTAAAGCACATAATTGGTATGCTCAAAAAGAACAGTGATGTGAGATGGACACCCAAGGCTCAAATATCCTTTGAACAAATGAAGAAAGCAATCGTGGAAGCCCTAGTCCTGGCTAGTCTAGATTTTTCAAAAGGGTTTCAGATCTTCTCTTTTGCTTCCAAACATATCATTTCCATAGTCCTTTTGCTAAGGAACAAAAGAAGGGTATAAGAATCCCATAGAATTTTTTAGTCATGCCTTGAGGGATGCAGAGTTGAAATATATTATTCTTGAAAAGACTGTGTATGCTATGGTAAAAGCATTCAAGGTATTTAAGGATTATGTGTTACATTCCAAGGTAGTAGCATATGTGGCATCAACAGTAGTGAGAGATTCTCATACAACCTTATAGAAACAACAAACAAGGAAAATGGATAGCAAAGTTGCAAGAATATCACATGGAAATAAATCCTACAAAGTGTGTAAAGGGTCAAGATCTGGCAAAGTTACTCACATAATCCAATCATGATATGCTCGAGATATGCACTAATGAGTATCTTTGTAACATTCGTGGATAGGAGAATCCATAAGAACCTCATTCATCAGATAAAGAGAATCCAAAAGAACATGTTCATCCTGGGAAAGAGAATCCATAATAACCTTTTGTTCTAATTGGAAGGAATCCATAAGAACCCTTCCCACCAAATGGAAAGAATCCACAAGAACCCTTCGTGAAGGACCTTTCAAGATTTCAAGATTCTATATGGTATCATGACATCATATTCTTCTTGTAGAACCTATAATTCCCTCTTAAACTTCCGAAGCCCAAATGAAAATATCTGAAACTAAAAGAAATCAAGTACTCCATTGTGGATGGGGACTTGTATCGGAAGGATCTTGTTGGTGTCACACTAACTTATGTCATTTAAGACCAAACACCTGTGATCATTTCTGAATTTCATCGAGGAGTATGCAGAGTACATCAGGCATGGAAGGTCAAAAACTATAATTTTTTTAGAGTAGGGTATTATTGGCCTTCCCCTTTCGAGGATGAAAATGTTGTTATCAGGGCTTGTTTGGAACGTCAGATGTTTGTGAGCAAGAAAATGCTCAAATATTTACCATTAAAAGCTATCAAAGTCTATTATCCATTACAGAAATGGGGATTAGATTTCATTGGAGAGATACAACCAAAATCAAGTGGTCAACATAAATATATTCTGACAACCATTGATTATTTTATTAAGTGGGTAGAAGCCATACTGACTCATAGGGCTGATGAGAAGGTCATCATCGATTTCTTAGAAGACAAATTCTCTCTAGATTTGGATGTCCCAGAAGGTTGATCATAGACAATGTCCAAGATTTCAAGTCTTCCAAGATGATGTAGTTTTGCCAATATTGTAGCATAGAATTGGTGCATTCTATAGCATATCCTCAAGGGAATGGACTAGTAGAACCATCAAATAAAAATATGATCAGAATCATCAAGAGGATATTCGATAGGAATAAGAAGAGCTATGATGCCAACATTAAGTATGCAATATGGGAAGATAGAATCAAAAAGAGCTATCTACACCTCCCCTTATCAAATGGTATATGGTATAGATGTCATATTTCCTATGAATCTTACCTTACTAGTGATGAAACTACTATAGGTATTAGAGGAGCCAGACATTAGCCTGATGCGGAAGAGAATTTATTAGATGATAGAATTTTAGTAGCAAAGAGAGGAGGCTTTGAGCAAAAATGAGGCCTACCAACAGAGGATGAAAGTAGTTTTCGACAAGAGAGTAAAGGAGCGATACTTGCAAGCTGGAGGCTTGGTACTGAAGTTGGACTCAATCTGAGCTGATAGAAGCAAGCATGGAAAGTTTGAAAATCTATGAATTGGTCCATTCTAAGTACAAGAAATCTTGAATAATAACACCTATGGGTTGGAGACCCTCGATGGATATTTCTTCGGGAATCCTGTCAATGGTAGGTTCTTGAAGAAATCCTTCGCATGAAAATTATGTTGTAAAACAAAAACAAAAGCAAAAGAAAAATATGTGTTTTCAAGAAGTTTGTTATAGGAATCTCTTTTAAAGCATCACAATTTTCATTTTTCAATGAATTTTAGAAGATGGGACAAACACCTTTTCAAAAGGACTCCACAACCCAACGGAAGAAAGCATTGGAATTGCAAGTTCTCAATAGACCACAGGGTCCTGTTGTCCCCCATCGAGTTGATGTTAGTGCCAAGAATGTAACATCCCTTTGTAAAATTAACACAAGGGTGAAAGACCATATAATAGCCAGAGGCACTCAAATTATAAGGGAAAAGACCAAATTATTATGGAGATATCTCTTGTTAGTGTGATTCAAAGGATTAGAAGCACCCATGTTGGTTGGGAAGGTGTCAATGGAAACAAGTATCGGCACTACTCCATGTTGGCACAAGCCCACAACCCACAGCTCATGGGCGTCAGGCATCAGGCATTGGAGGCACCAAAACCTAAACATGCACGATAATCAATATCGAACGGTGGAAGCACTCGACCATCCAATGACTCAGGGCACTTTGCACTGCGAACTTTCCTAAGAGATAATGATCTAGAGTAATGCAGAGGTGGTCATGTGCCTTTCCAAAAATTCCAATTTCCAAACATCAAACACTATAGGAGGGCACCATGTACCCCTTCGTGTAGGCTTCCAACGCACCACCAAACCCTTCCAGTCTACCCAGTCATCTGCCTAATAAAGCTTGCCATGCCTAGTTAGCCCTCCATGTGGTTTTCCCCACATCTTGTTGACATCAACATGACATCATGCAAAATTTCTTGCCAAATATATTCCTCACACAAGTCGCACCCTAACTAGTATAAAAGAAGTATATGGGGCACATTTTCGTCAATTTTCACTCTTGCCGTAAAACTCAACCCCTAGGTATATTTAACACTAAATTGCCAAAATTGGTAAATCTTAACTTCAAATATTGAAATTTAAGCCAGTAAAGTTTTTCCTACTATATATTCTACCTGTTAAGGCCTCGTTCTCAAAGATTTTGCAAGAACTGGAATCAAATTCATACCCTAGCTACACCTTATGAAGAAACACTCACTACCTCAAGACGTATCCCTCATTTGATAAAATAGAACCCAAAATTGGTTAAATTAGCCTCATAAATGCATTATTAGGTTGAAACAACCTCTGTTGCTAAGAAATTTGAGTTCATTTTAGCTCAAAAACCCTAAATTTGGCTCGTATGCATGCATTGTCATTTCGACAGCTCAAAGTTAAAAAAGTTTCTTCCGCCAACCTATCACCTTAGCCTTGTGACATGTGCACACTCTCATTTATCTCTTATCATCCTAGAAATCTTCCTCAATCCTTCTCTCCTTCTTCAATCAACTATTATTACTTCAAGTAGAGCAAACCATCATAATTTCCCCCTCATCAAACAGGAATTCTATCAAGAGCTGGATGAAAGGAAAAAATAAAGAAACAAGTTGTTATGAAGATGAAATCAACACCTAGGACCTCTAATAACACTATTTGACATCAAAAAATCCATATGTATTCTGGTTGAATAGGTGGACTCCTTAGTGATGTTAGAAATCATCAAGGAGCTACAATTCTCACTTCCTAACCAAAGGCGAGAGCTAGAAATCACCAAGACAGAAATCCTGTAGGAAAGACAACACATCGAGAGGATCAAAGCAAATTTGGAGCTCATAATTAAAGAAAAATCCAACAAACCTTCCCTTAAGGCGGTTAGAAAAATAAATAAATATGGGTCGGATAATAAAAACAGTAGACAAGCACTAGAATCTTCTGGAATTCATCCAAGAAATGATTGAGACCATCAGAAGAGTGTAGAGAGAAATGAAAGTTATTAAAATAACTACTGATGACTCCCATACTCAGGAAAAATTGATTGTAGACTTCCTTAATCAAGTGTCCAAGCAAGAGGTGGTCAAATAAAAAAATATTAGGTTTGTATGGGTGGAAAGAGTTAACCAAATAATAAGAAAGCATTAATTGGTAAATGGTGAGCACCAGTATTGCAGCAATAATACTGCAACTCCTGGGCTGCCTACTTTACTCTTATCAACCCAGTAATTCGTAAAAAACTTGGAAGCGACGGTGCTGTATGCACAAGTGCTAGTTCTTACTACGGGCTGTCACTTGGTCCGCTGGCACAAGATCACTAGGAGCTCAAGCCAAATTCTATGGATTCCAGAAGAAGCTCTATATGTGATGAAAGAAAGGAAAGCTTACTCTACAGAGGCTACTCTACCTGTAAAAAGGAAAAGAAGACTGAAATGTAAGGTAAACCTAGCAAACCCTAATTAACCAACTAACCCTACTTTTGCAGAAAGAAAAATGAAAACCATGAAATGAATGCCATTACCTACTCAGGAAATAAATAACATCTACTCAAGCTATTTCTAGAAGTAAATGAGAAAAAAAACATATTTTTGGATTTTTATGTATTTTTATGTGAAATTGTAACGCATGTAATTTATTTGTCTGTGAATGTGGCAGCGATTAGGTGGTGATGGAGGGCGGTTTTGTGATTTGAGAAGATGTAGGATGGTGTGGATGGGTCCTAGGAGGTCTCAGGTGGCCTTCTGGAGGCTTTTCCTGCAATCAGACTTCAAAAGGAAGCCTATAGGAAAATCTACATGAGGCTGCAGGGGATCTACAGGAGGTCTATAGGAGGATGTTGAGAGCAGTTATGAAGGTTTTGAAGGTGTGAGAGTGGGTGGAAAGGGTAGCTAAAGGCTGGGATGATTGTTAAGGCGCCTAGGGTTCACCAAGGATCATTAGGAAAGGGAAATATGGTCGGGAGAGAGGAAGAAATCATATGGAAAAACACAGAAAACTAAGGTAGATTTTAGATGAACTTTGGGCGACCTGTAGGGCATAGATCGGGGAGAGAATGTGATGGATGATAGGCTGACCTGCTATGAGAAGAGATTTTTTGCAAAATAACTGACAATCAAACAAGGAGATCAAGCAAGCAAGGAAATTAAGTTCATCAAAAAAACATAATTTTGCATCAAGCTAATCTAAATTATGAGCTATGGAAAGAAGTGTTGAAAAATGATATAATGAGAGAAAGCATGGAAGAAGAATTATTGCAAAGACAAAAATGAGCATGGTGAAAGAGATCTAAAGCAAATCATTAACCTTCTAATAGACTGTAACACTAGAAATCCTATGGAGAAGGAAAATCTGTGTTTTTGTGGCAAAAAGAGCATCTTGGCCTTAGTTCATGGTCCTAAAGGGAGGAAAGGAGGCCAAGGCACTATTGCTGGCCTTTTGTATCTTCTTTCTACCACTGTTCAACCTACTATAGAAAACACAAATGGAAACAACCTTCTAAATCACCAAAAGCAACCTATTCTTAACCAAGAAAGAAATTCATCTAACAACAACTAATTCGTAAACTGTAACAACGCATATAAATACAAACAAGAGGAGCTTGGATGCTTGGATTGGGCCCTAACCCAAGAGCTTCATCCCTCTGAGGTAACTCAGTGCTAGCTCAAAAAGGATCTCATCTTTATTATCAAAATAATAATAGGATTACATGAAATTTTCAACAAAAGTAAGCTCAAAGTTGAGCAGAGCAAAGTTGCAACAAAAATTCAACAAAAAATCGACCAACTCCCTAGTGTGGCCCTAGGCCTCTCTACTTATACAAATGAAGCTTCCAAAAGCTTCCTCAAAATTAGGGAGGCTTGGCTCCCAAAACTCGAGACAAACATAAGTTATCCTCCACTTGTTTGGCTACCTCCTAGTGCATTGATTTGGCTGTTTCTGCTCTGAGCTGCATGAAGGAGAATTCAAAGTGGGGAGTAATAAATGAGGGGGATTCCCTCCTATAAATCCTCTCCTTTGTCCACTTCAAATTATTGCTGCCAATTTTCCATTAAATCTTTGACTTTGTCTTCAAAATTCAATAAAAATATGCATTAAACACATATTAGACTCCATGGCATCATAACCAACCCAACTCACTCCATAAGCATAAATATAATCAAAAAACATGCAATAAGCTAAGAGAATGGTTGATTAAACTATGTTAGGAGGCAAAATGAGCCCATATAATTACCCATTTATGGGGCTCATCATCACCCCCTACTGAAGGTGTTGCTCATCCTCTGAGCAACTTAGTCCATCTCCTCATCTTTGATGGCCCTAGTGGCCTCCCTAACATCCCATGCTTCTGATGTGATCTCATCTTCTTTTTCATGGAATCCTGACTTTCCGTCTACCTCTTCCCACTGTTGTTGCTCTTCTTCCTCTTTTCTGCCTTCTATCATGCCTAACAGCAGTGGGGGACTCAATTTGAGGCCAATCCAATTGACCTTCAAATTCTGCATGGAGCGCTTGTACATTGGCACTCTCCTTAATGCCTCTTTCATCCTTGTTGGGGAGTGATACTCCCTGATATACAAACTATGTGGTAAGGTGTTCCACCTCCTCATACAAGCATGAATACAGTCATCCCCAAGTAATATTTCCATATCCTAAAAATGTGCAATGGCTTGAGCTGATCGTTGATATATTTAGGGGCAATTTGAGGATTATTTGCAAGTAGCTAGTGTGTTTTGATGAGGGCCATGGGATCTGATGGCTCAACTCTGATCATTAAGGGCTCATTCTGCTCTTTTATCATCAACTTTCTTATTTCTGTTGTCCTTAACTCTTCATGATTCATCCATGAGGTCATGGCCATTAGTTGCAGGTCCCCTAGCATAGCATTGGGGTCCCACACATTCATGTTTGTGAGGGTCATATTATGAAGATAGAATTCTGTTATTTTTTCCTTGTCTTCTGATGAGCTTTGGTCACACAGGTCCATAAAGTGTCTGTAATCTTGAAAAGACAATGTGGCTCTCTGTGCCAAAGTCTTTATCTAAAACTGTAGCCATTGGTCCTTGAGGTATAATCCATATGATTTTGCTGGTGTTCTACATTGCAGTGCCTCCATGGACCAGCTGGCCATGCATGCCAATTGTGTCTCTTTTTCTTGCAGCTGTCTTCTTAGCAATTCATTTTCTGTTTCAAGGTGAGTTCTTGTGATTGCTTCTCTATGTCTGACAACACTTAATTCTCTGCCCATTTCTCTGAGTTGATTCTCCATATGGCCAATATCCTCAACTCCCTTGGATTTGGCTATTTGCATCCACCTGTGGGTCCTTATTCTTTCTTTCTCCAACTCAAAGAAAAGTGGGATTGCAAATTTTTGTGGAATGATTCTTCCCCCCTCAAGAAGATTGTAGTAAGAGCCAAGACTAGGCTAGGGGTCAGGTTCTTGTGCCTTTGTTGCTTCCTCCTTCCCCTGTGGCTATCCTTCTATCCTTTTTTCAAGTTTTTAGTCTCCTGTAGTCTTGATAGGGTCTCTCGTAGAAAAATCTGTGCCTCTTGTAGAACTATTTTTGAGTCCTGTAGTTCTACTTTTTCCTTCCATGTGGGAGATCTAGGAGTCCCCCTTTCATAATTGATAGGTGTCTTGGAAGGGGATTCCTTCCTTTGGGTAGAGAATGAATCTTCAATAACAATAGGCACTTTATAAGAAGGCTAGGGTTTCCCTTGTTCGATCCTTGTGCTCTTCCTAGCCCTGAAATACATTGAGGTATGTCTCTTCCTCTTTTGTTTTGGTTTAATTGAGATGCTGAGGGCAGTGAGAGTAGTTGTTGCCTCTCTTTCTAGGTCTCAGGAGACACTTCTGTCTTTGCTGCCCCTTTTTCTCCTCCTTCTGTCTTTTTCTTTGTCTCTATTTGTTTTTTTTTTCCCCGCTCTGTTTTGGTTTCTTCCTTCTTTGTTTCTTGTTCCTCAGTTTCTTCCCCTTCTCCACCTTGCTACTCTTCCTTCTCGTTATCAGGAGGACTGATATCATAGGTGAGGGCCTTTATGTCATCTTCTGCTGTCATGTTCTGGAAAATCTCCCATGCTATGGGGATTGTGAAGGTATGGAGGGCTTCTTCCACTAAAATTTTATTTAACCCATGGTGAGCCAGCTGATCTGGACCTCCTACCTATAACTTAATGCTGGAGTCTATGAGGGACTGCAGGATAAAATAGGGGATGCTGAGTTTCTAGGGTGTTGGAGTGTCCATGCCATATCTCAGCTCATGGAGGATTCTAAAATGGTAGCCATAGACTATGCTATACCTCCCTTCATCGAAAATATATTTGATGATTTGGTAACTATAATCATCCCAAGGGTAGGGTATTCTTGTCGTTGTAATGTCATTTTTGTCTTCTATAGGATGTTCGTTGTTTTGGAAGAAGTTTTTCTTGGCAGCCTGCCCAATGGGTTTTTCATCTTTGCTCCAAGGAAATCCAAGAGGAAGGGTGGTAAACCTACTGATAAATTCTGGGGTAGTTTCCATGGAATGTCCTCTAAAAGTGACAGTGGCATGGGTCCTTGAGTGAGGGACTAAAAAAAGGGCAAATTCCTGAGCAACTTCTTCATCAAACCCTCGGAATTTCTCAAAAAATGACATCTAATTTTCCCTGGTGAATATGGCTACTACTTGGGGATGTTCATGGAACCTCGTTGAATTGGTGGGCTCCTTCCTCACGAATCCTCCTGTCATTGTGCTTATACCCATTTTGAACATCCAATGTAGAGATGGAGACAAGAATTTTGAAGAAAACAGGAAAATAGAGGAAAACTGTGTTTTTTTAAAAACAGGCAGAATTTTTTTTATGTAATTCCTCTTATTCTATGGACTCGATTCCTCCTTAAAATGATATCATTCCTTGCAAATATTTATAACCAAGGTGGGTATGCATGGAACCTACCTCCTCAAGCCAGAAATCGAGCAAAAAAACCCGTGTTTTCTCCTTAAAAACAACTCACTGCCCCTCTTGTAGAACATCGATAGTAGGAGGATGGGTGAGAGCGATGGAGAACGATGGTTTTGAGGCTGTGGGGTGACAAGGAGCTTGCTGCAGCTAAGTGGATGAGGATGGAATGAAAGAAAAGGTGGTGAAGGAGTTTCGAGGAGGAGTACTTATTTCTTCTTTTAGATATTTCCGGTGATGGGGTGAGCTAGAAAAAATGTACGTTGCCATATTTGGACTGTTGGTCCCCACTTGCCTTGTCATCATGGTTTCTTCCCGCAATCACCTCTCATCATTGCATCAGAGTTTGCAAACCCTCCACTACCTGTCCTTGGGATCTTTCTCTGAGTTGACTATGTGCACGTGTGGTGGCATCTTCGGATGAGTGTAGTCAACTGGATGAAGGTGGCCCAGTTAACTGGCCACCTTTTCTCATTCAACCCTAACCATCTCATTCGCTTATGCATATCTTTCAATTACACAAATGCAACAAAGGAGCGGGTTAGTCACTTACCTGTAAGTCGAATGTATGTGCTGTGAGGTATTTTGGCTCCTTTTGCTGCTGCATGCTTGTATTTCCTTTGTTGCATGCATGTATTTCCTTTGTTGCATGCTCTCTACTATCTGATGTGTGGCTGTTTGTTTTGTGCAGGTATCCTCTGGCTGGATCTACCTTCAGATGACTTCTTCAATCCCATGGTTGTACTTCTTTTGCTGTTGTGGCTTGATTTTAATGGGATCAGCTGCTACAGGAATTCCTACAAGAGCTCCTGTAACTGCTTCTCCCTTTAAAATTTTAGCTAATTTTTTGTGCTAGGAGATGTGAGGATGATACCAAAGATGCTGATGGAAATGGAGAGGTACTAGGTAACCTGCATGTGAGATTTGAGGTGCTGCTTCCTTTATTTTTATTTTTTTCTCTAAAAACTGGTTTCTGTGTTTTTCTGTGACATGAAGGAAAAAATGATGATGATGGTGTGATGTAGGTGTGGAATAGTTGATAGTTGTATGAGGGTTTTGCATGCTCTTCATGAAGCTTCCTAGCCCCTCAAACTGCTTTTTGGAACCATTTCTGGCTCTCTATGATTCCTACAAGAGCCTCCTATAGAAAACACAGGGCCTCCTGTAGAACACACAATTTTTGGAAAAAAACACAGTGGGGTGGAAGAAAGGTCAGAAATGATGGAGAAGAGTGTGGAGGAGATGAAATAGGCTCTGTGGCATCTTATCTTGCTCCCTATGGTCCTCCTGCAACCTGCAATGTACATTAAAATTCAATTTTCCTTTTCTTCTTTTTTTCTGTTTTTTTTTTTTGAAAGACAACAAGGGCGCCTCAAGGAGGTTTTCACCCTGATTGCCTACCCTGGGCCTCCAAGGGAGGTTTTCACCCAAGGATCTTATTCTTGTTTCTTTTTCTCTTTTTTTCTTTTCAACCTATGTCCATTGACAAGCATGGTGATGGCTTCTTCATCAATTGTTATGATCAAAACTGAACCATTGTCATTGCATTTTTCCATAGTGTAGGGTCCCAGCCATCTTGTCCTCAACTTGCCTTTGAAGTATTTATACCTTGAATCATAGAGAAGTGCCCAATCTCCCTCTTGGAATTGCTTCTCCTTGATATTTGTGTCATGCCATATCTTCCTCTGAAGCTGAACTACCTCTGTGTGGAGAAGGGCCTGCAATATTTTTTCATCCACTCCATTGAGCTAGAGTAGTCTTTCCTTCTGTGCATGGCTGAGGTCTATGTCTAGCTGAGTTGCCATCCTTAGTGCATTTAATTCAAATTCTATTGACAACAAATCCTTCTTCCCATAGACTAGTTCATAGGGTGTGAACCTTGTGGTGGTCTTCCATGTTGTGTTGTAGGCCCAGGTGGCCTCAACTAATCTGTCTGCCCAATCTTTTCTGCTACTGCTCACTACCTTGGTCAGAATTCCTTCCAAAGCTCTGTTAATGACTTCCACCTACCCATTGGCTTGTGTATGGTAAGGGGTGGAAGTCTTGTGCTTGAGTTTATGTTGTGTGAGCAAGTCTTCAATCAAATTGGAAGTGAACTGACTACCTTGATCTGTGACCAGTTCTCTTGGATACCCGAACTTATAGAATATGTTTTCTCTAAAAAACTCAGCTACTTTTTCCTCTATTTCTGCTTTGATTGCTTTTGTTTCTGCCCACTTTGTCAGGTAATCGGTGCACACAATGACATATTGCTTCTGTTTTGAAGGAGGGTTGATAGGACCCACAAAGTCCATGCCCCACTTCTCAAATGGCTCAAGGGTCACTTGAGGTTGCATGGGCATGTCATCCTTTGGAGTAGGTTTCCCCATCCTTTGACACCAATCACATTGGTTGGTGTATCTCCTCACATCTTGATGAAGAGTGCACGAATAGTAGCCTACTTGCAAGATGTTGAAGGCAATCCTCTTTGCTGCAAAATGACCTCCACAACGCTCGTCATGATAGGTCAGGAGAATGTCCAAAACTTCCTCCTCCTTGACACATCTTCTCAAGATCTGATCTGGGCCAAGTTTGAAGAGATTTCCCTCAATCCCGGTGAAAGGGGCGCTTTTCCTCACGATCTTGCTCTTCTCCTTTGAAGACAAGTGTGGTGGACACTGTGTTGATACCAAGTAGTTGGCTATATCAGCAAACCATGGAGAGAGTACTGAGATAAAAAATAGGTGTTCATCTGGCATTTGATCATCCACCATACCTTCTTCACCTGCAGGCAAATTTACTCTAGACAAAAAGTTAGCAACAACATTTTCTTTGCTAGGCTTATCAACAATGGTCAAATCAAACTGCTGTAGTAAAAGCAACCATCTAATAATACGAGCATTTACATCCGATTTTTTTATTAAATATATAATTGTAGCATGATCAATGTGCACAAAGGTTTGATAGCCTATGATATAATGTCTGAACTTGTTTAAAGAATGCACAACAGGTAGGAGTTCCTTCTCGATCACTGTGTAGTTTAACTCTACCTTTGACCAATTTTTGCTTATAAAGTATATGGCATAAGGTAACTTTTCATCAATTTGTCCCAAGGCTGCTCCTATTGCTTTGTTCGAGGCATCTGTGTGAATGTGGAAAGGTAGGGCCCATTTTGGGCCTCTCAAAATTGGGGCAATCACCAGTTTACTCTTCAAGGTATCTAAGGCTTCTTGACAGTTTTCTGACCATACAAATTCGACATCTTTACCTAAAAGACCAAACAATGGAGAAGCTAGCTTACTAAAATATTTAATGAATCTTCTATAATATCTGGCTAAGCCTAGGAAACTTCTGACATCTCTCACCTTTTGAGGAGGTGGGACCCTTTGGATGATGGCAACTTTGTTGGGGTCCACCTGCAGTTCTTGTTGAGATATTGCATGACCTAGCACGGTCCCTTCAGTCATAAAAAATTCACATTTTTCCGAACTGAGGGACAGGTTCATTTCAATACACTTGTCCAAAACTTTCCCTAGGTTAGATAAATCTTCCTGAAAGTTAGAACCATAAGGAGTAAAATCATCCATATATATTTCCACTACATCATGAACCAGTTCAGAAAATATACTCAATATCACTCTCTAGAAAGTGGCTGGAGCGTTACACAAACCAAAAGGAAGGACTCGGTACGCAAAGGTACCCCAAGGACAAGTGAAAGTGGTCTTATCTTGGTCTTCCAGGCTGATTTGAATATGATTTTACCCGGTAAACCCATCTAGGAAGGAGAAAAACTTTTTCCCCGCCAGACCATCTAACACTTGATCTATGAAAGGTAAAGGAAAATGGTCCCTATTAGTGGCTTTGTTCAACTCACGATAGTCGACACAGATTCTCCACGTGCCATTTTTCTTTGGCACTAGCACCAAAGGGGAGACCCATTCACTGTCAGAGATGGGGTAGATGAATCCTACATCAAGTAATTTTTGCAATTCTTCCTTAACAATGTCTTTAAGTGCTGGATTCATCCTCCTTTGAGGCTGCCTGACTGGTTTTCAATATTCCTTAATGTATATATGATGAATACATAGTAAGGGTGCACTCCCTTCATCTCCTTATAACTTCAGGTGAAGGCATCTAAATGTTTTCTCAATAAGCTACACAGCTCCTTCTACTGGGAAGTGGATAGGGATGGATTGATTTTCAAAGTTATATCTGGGCCAAACTCTATATTCTTAACACGGAGAGATGTCGGGTCGGCCACACAGAGATCAGTCAAGGGATTTTTTTGGGTTTCTTTCACTATATCTTCCAATGGCAAGGTACTAGGGATGGATTTTGAATTAAATTTTCAATGATATCATCCTCATCTTGCAGTTTCCCACCCATGGTGGTTTCTAATGCACAAAGTGGTGCAAAATATACTTCATTCTCATCCTCCTCCTCCAACCAGAGAGGTAGATCATGTTCTAGCAAGGGTTGGGTAGGAGGGTATAGGATTAACTGTTTGGACATATGCCCGTTCTTGATGGTCATGTTCCCAGCCCGACAGCTGATGTAGGCATCAGCAGTAGCCAACCAAGGTCTTCCCAGGATGAGAGGATACCCAGTGAGCTTTGCCTTCGGCTGGAGAACTAAGAAATCAGTAGGGTACTCCCAAGAATCAATGGATACCATCACATCTTCCACAATCCCTTCAGGGGTCATGGTGGAGCGGTCTGCTAGCTGCAATACTGTCGTGGTCTTCCTCAAGGAGCCCTGGAGGTTAAGTTTGAGCATGGTGTCCTTTGTCATCACATTAATGGCAGCTCCCAGATCAATCAAGGCATGTGGGATCATGGTGCCATTAATGTGGACATAAACTACTGGGCTTCCAAGGTCCAGATATTTCAAACAGATTACCTGCCCCAACATCAGGTCGGATAGTTGTCCTATGACATTGATGGTTGGGGCATCTCTCTTGCACCTCCCTAGATGCCTAAAGCACTACTCTTTGATCAACCTATTGTATATAGGCACATCTTTTATGGCTTGGAGAAGTGGTATCTTCACACATAACTGTTTCAATTCTCCTATAAGTCCAGTTTCTTCTGGGGTAGGCTATGTTGTACCGGACAGTCTCTCAAAAAAGGGTGGAATTGCTTTTGGTTCACTTTCCTCTTTATCTTCCTCAACCTCCCTAGGTGGAGGCTAGCTATCTGGGATAACCTTCCGAGATCATAGGTTAATCTCCTGAATCTCCATAGCATAATTTGGGCATGATGGTTCCCCACTATATACTTGCTGAGCCTGTCAATTTTTCAGGTTTGGGTTCGGCTGGGCAGGCATTTGGGATTGCCTTGGTGGAGCAGGAGGCAATGGTTGTGGTTGAGTAGGTGGTGGAGAAAAAAGAGCAGGAGGAGAGTTGTACTGGGGCCTCCACCCCTGATGAGATGCATTCCATTGAGGTTGTGGCTGAGCATAGGAGTGAAATGAATGAGCAGCTGATTGGGCATGATATTAAGATGGAAAGGACCAAGGAGGAGGCGTGGACCAGAAAGGATGAGCAAGAGGGCCCCAAAAAGGTATGGAAGTGACTTGGTTGGGGTTGTAGTATGCCTGAGATGTCCCTTGCATCCCTTGCTAGTATGGTCTAGGTCCATGTGGTCTCCTTTGGTTCATGAAATAGAGTGGTTTAGTGGCTCCTTCGGCCCCTTGGTATACAACTTTAAGTCTGGGCAAGGAAGGGCACTTATCTGTATAATGATCTTCTTCACAGACTGAACAAACCTCTTTAGAGTTCAATGGACATTCATTCCTATAATGCCTCTTGGTGCACCTAGGACAAAAAATGGCGAAAGCCCTCTCTGCTTCCTCTTGTTTCCTTTTGATATGCAAGGTATCCATTTGCATGGCAAGAGTCTACAGCATATCACTCTTGAAGTCTTCCAACATGTTTCCAATTTCACCTTTGATGGATGAATTGGATGAGGAGGTACTGGCTATGGGTTGACTCCCCCTACCTCTCTTTCTGGCTGCTCTAGAATGGTTTCTAAAAATAGTCTTTATGTCTTCATAAGGTAGTTGGTAGATGTCTCCCCCGACCAGTAGATGGAGGGTGTCTAGAAGGTCTTCTGGGATTCCCCTGAGCAGAACCAACTTCAGAGATTCAGGGTCAAGTGTGCACCTGGCCCTTTTGTAACTGAGCTGGAACCTCTCTTCATAATCTTCCAAGGATTCATCACTTCCCATGGTCATTCGGAAGATTTCTTCCTTGGTATCTTTTGACCTACAGTAGTCTCGATATTTGTTATTAAAGGCCTGCTGCATCTGAGCCCAAGTTGTGATGCTATTGCCAGGTAACCCCATGAACCAGCGCAACGCTGCATCCTTGAGAGTAGAAGGAAATAGTTTCAACTTTTGCTCATCTTCTGCATAGTCATAAGTTTGACAGATGACAACAAACTCAAACAAGAAGGTGTCAGGATCTTCTGTAGTCAAACCATGGAAGTGAGGTAGGGCTGAAGGACTTATATTCTTCATTTTGGTGTCCCCATTAGTCTCCTAGATGGGAAAGGTACCCTCTATTCTTTCTCCATTCCCCCTAGCATTTCTATTTTCAGCCATTGGCTTAGGAGGGATGTTTTCTTCTTCTTCCCCTATAGGTTCTTCAAATATCTTTGGTTGTTAACCTAAAGGTTCTTCTTGATCACTGCCACTGAAGAAGAGAGAAGGTTGGCTATGTGATGTAGTGGGGGCGTTGGGCAAGAATTTTCTTGAATTATCTCTGTTCCTACGAGGCATGAAAGGAAATATTTTTGGTTGGTTTTTATTTTTTCACTGATTGTACCTGCAAAAATGAAATTGATTGAACAAACAAATTGCAACTAACTGAAATGAACTTGCTGAAATGAAATGCAAAACTAAAAAGGAAAGAAAATGAAATGCAGAACTAAAAGCAAGGAAATGATTAATCTACTTTTTTGAAATGGAAATTGCAGAACTGAAAAGGAAATCAAGGAAATGCAGAAACTGAAAGAAACAACTACTCTACGTTTGCTGAAATAAACTACTTAGCAGAATGTTGCAAGAGAAACTAGAAGAACGCAGTAATCACAGAATACTCTGACGCTTCCACAACAATGGGCCAAAAAGTGGTGAGCACCAGTATTGCAGCAATAATGCTGCAACTCTTGGGCTACCTACTTTACTCTTATCAATCCGGTAGTTCGTAACAAACTTGGAAGTGACGGTGTTGTATGCACAAGTACTAGTTCTTACTACAGGCTATCACTTGGTCAGCTGGCGCAAGATCACTAGGAGCTCAAGCCAAATTCTATGGATTCCAGAAGAAGCTCTATATGTGATGAAAGAAAGGAAAGCTTACTCTATAGAGGCTACTCTACTTGCAAAAAGGAAAAGAAGACTGAAATGTAAAGTAAACCTAGCAAACCCTAATTAACCAACTAATCCTACTTTTGCAGAAAGAAATATGAAAACCATGAAATGAATTCCATTACCTACTCAGGAAGTAAACAACATCTACTCAAGCTATTTCTAGAAGCAAATGAGCAAAAAACATCTTTTTGGATTTTTATGTGAAATTGTCATGCATATAATCTATTTGTCTGTGAATGTGGCAATGATTAGGTGGTGATGGAGGGTGGTTTTGGGACTTGAGAAGATGTAGGATGGTGTGGGTGGGTCCTAGGAGGTCTCAAGTGGTCTTCTGGAGGCTTTTCCCACGATCAGACTTCAAAAGGAAGCCTATAGGAAAATCTACAGGAGGCTGCAGGGGATTTACAGGAGGTCTACAGGAGGATGCCGAGAGCAGTTTTGAAGGTTTTGAAGGTGTGAGAGTGGGTGGAAAGGGTAGCTGAAGGCTGGGATGATGTGTTAAGGTGCCTAGGGTTCACCAAGGATCATTAGGAGAGGGAAAGATGGTCGGGAGAGAGGAAGAAATCCTATGGAAAAACGCAGAAAACTAAGGCAGATTTGAGGTGAACTTTGGGCAACCTGTAGGGCATAGATCAGGGAGAGAATGTGATGGCTGATAGGCTAACCTACTATGAGAAGAGATTTTCTACAAAATAACTGACAATCAAACAAGGAGATCAAGCAAGCAAGGAAATTAAGTTCATCAAAAAAACATAATTTTGCATCAAGCTAATCTAAATTATGAGCTATGGAAAGAAGTGTTGAAAAATGCTATAATGAGAGAAAGCATGGAAGAAGACTTATTGCAAAGACAGAAATGAGCATGGTGAAAGAGATCTAAAGCAAAGCATTAACCTTCTAACAGACTGTAACACTAGAAATCCTATGGAGAAGGAAAATCTGTGTTTTTGTGGCAGCAAGAGGGTCTTGGCCTCAGTTCATGGTCCCAAAGGGAGGAAAGGAGGCCAAGGCACTATTGCTGGCCTTTTGTATCTTCTTTCTACCACTGTTCAACCTGCTATAGAAAAAACAAATGGAAACAACCTTCTAAATCACCAAAAGCAACCTATTCTTAACCAAGAAAGAAATTCATCTAACAGCAACTAATTCATAAACTGAAACAAAGCATATAAATACAAACAAGAGGAGCTTGGCTACTTGGATTGGGCCCTAACCGAAGAGCTTCATCCCTCTGAGGTAACTCAGTGCTAGCTCAAAAAGGATCTCATCTTTATTATCAAAATAGTAATAGGATTACATGAAACTGTCAACAAAAGTAAGCTTGAAGTTGAGCAAAGCAAAGCTGCAACAAAATTCAACAAAAATTCGACCAACTCCCTAGTGAGGCCCTAGGCCTCTCTACTTATACAAATGAAGCTTCCAAAAGCTTCCTCAAAATTAGGTAGGCTTGGCTCCCAAATCTCAAGATAAACATAAGTTATCCTCCACTTGCTCGGCTACCTCCTAGTGCATTGATTTGGATGTTTGTGCTCCGAGCTGCATGAAGGAGAATTCGAAGTGGGGAGTAATAAATGAGGGGTATTCCCTCCTATAAATTCTCTCCTTTGTCCACTTCGAGTTATTGCTACCAATTTTCCATTAAATCTTTGACTTTGTCTTCAAAATTCAACAAAAATTTGCATTAAACACATATTAGACTCCATGGCATCATAACCAACCCAACTCACTCATAAGCATAAATATAATCAAGAAACATGCAATAAGCTAAGAGAACGGTTGATTAAACTATTTTAGGAGGCAAAATGAGCCCATATAATTACCCATTTATGGGGCTCATCAGTAAAGATGGTCGGGGAAGAGATAAAAGCATTAACAGAGGAAACAAAAGGCTTTAAATTGAAATATGATATGCTCTACTGGAAGAAATTCCCAACTTTCTTCGATAGTGATGGGAACTTGTACCCAAAGGAGCCCTTCATGAAAATCTTGGTTACAATTAAGGAAGATCACAAGGGTTTCAGAGAAAAGGACCATGTTTTTCAAGGAAAGGAGATTCTAAAATTGTATGATGATCATTATGAAAAAAAATTCATGCTCAAGAGTTTGTTCAAGGAGCTAGGTAGAGCTTATTACATGGCCATTACTAATTTGGAAGGAACTATCGTAGATGCCTAGTCAGGTGATATTTCATATGGTAAGGAATGGAGGATCCTCATGGACTTATATGAATGGCACTTCCAAAGTGAATTTGCACTAGTAACTCAAGGGACATAAGTAAAGGTAGGCCCCATCTCAAGGCCTCCACCACAACAGTAGGCACGGCCTCAATAGTTGACATTGGCGTTGACACAACTATCAACACTATCAACACCATTGACAACTCACCCAAATTAGTGCCCATCTCAGGCAATGCCCATATAAGAATAAAGAGACCTAACGTATAACCAAGAGAGAGATGGATGAGCCACTACAACCAAATTTAAATGGAACCACCCTATAGGGGGAAGATATTTCAGGATAATTCTAGAAGAAGTTAGTTACAATACAGCTAGAATTTTGTAAATATTCTTATTGTTTTTTCAAATACCACTAGTAGTTTAGAGTAGGGTTTTGGGCCTTTAGTGCCAATATATAGGCCTCATTTTCATATTTTGGAGAGAAAAATATTATCGGTTGTAGGGGAGACTATTAGGAAAAATACTGAGATGGGGGGAGGGCAGTGAATCAATATTTTTAACTCACTTTAACTTTTCATTTCATATTCTGAATTCTGTACACTACCATTCTTTATGCAACCAGCGTATGTATAGGAATTCCATGAATGCAAACAACGTATATCAAGATCAATTAATTTATCATAACTTATATAAGTGAGTTATCTTAACCATTTCATTATTAATTCATTCACCTTTTAGTATGCAGTAAATAATAGATAAATCATAACACATAAGAAACATACATAGAACACCAGGATTTTAGGTGGAAACCCAATGTGGGAGAAAATCATGGTTGTTGTCGTCTCTGTCTTATTATTTTATTATAAAGAAAACCTTCATTACATTTTGTATTGTCGCAAACTCTTAACATCACACAGGAACCCACTTGCAAGAGGCTACAACCTCCACTCATTCTCCATAACCTACTCGAAGGGAGATAAAACCCCCTAATCTCGTTTACAACTCCTACTGGAAGGCAATAGCTACCCCCTGAACAAATTTACCCGCTACCACTAGAAGGATGCTCTGACTCCCTCACTGAAGGCTCTAACCGTCAGCACCTCTCATGGAACACATTTCATAATTTTCATACTGGATCCACCTGTCTCAAAACATTAAAACCTGTAGGCCACCTTTCATCATATTTTCAAACTAGACCCACACCCATTATTATGCTCAATTCCAAACTAAATACTGGATATGAAATACAATCACTAAATCATTGTAACATCATCCCACTAAATATTGAATCAACCACTATAACTAGATTAGATCAATGCACAACCAAAACACAGAAGATATAAACCATCCAAATCAAGATATCTGACAAACAACATCAAATATAATAGAACTCATCAACTATCATCATCAAGATACACACCCTGACCAAATATCACTCATAATATATACATGACTGTTATTAAGCACACCTGTGTATATACACACTTATCATGTCCATCACTCATGTAAAAATCTCAACATACACTAAAAGACATATCTCAGAATATATATGCGACTTAACAGATACAAATCTATGCATGTACGTGCCCATTCAGAAGCAAACCCTTGTACAGATCTTAAATCACTGAAGCATAGCTTCACTGCAGACACAATACTTATTGCACATATTGTTGTATATTTGTAGACAGTTCTAGGCTAGGAACTATGCCAAAGAATCTAAGTAAGGTTTTAATTGATGGATGACCAATGTACTAAACCTTTAGCACTTATAAAATCCAAATATTTCTGAGAATCTCAAAGGCCTGATTTTCATTCATAAGAAGAATAAATCTTTAAGTCGAGTTTGAAATAAAAATGAAAGAAAATATGTGATAATAAAACATCCATATTGAATATTTAACCAATCAAATATAGTTTATGTGTGTAGAAAAATTCTACAGCCAAACAGAATACATTCAACAGATGACAGAAAACAACAATTAAAAGATATAGAGGAACTAACTAAAACATATTGTTTAGTTAATTGATCTATTTAATGATTATAACTTTGTAGTGGGTTGTGAGGGAGATTGATACTCAATATAGCCTTACCCTAACTCATATGTTACCTTGAACATATGCAGAATCAAATTATGGAAAACATAAATGAATAATAGGAAAAACTCACGACACAAAAGTTGTTGAGAATGAAGCCAGAATCCTTTGATTATCTTCAGAAATATTTCAAAGTATTACAATGGTGTCACTATATAATCACATAGGTTCAACCCTTCCTTCTTCGAAATACAAAATACTTATAGAGTGTAGTTAAAAAATATCTAGATCTGAAATAGAATTTATTAAAAAATGAAATACTCTCCGAAACTTATTTTTATATTACAAAAATAGAACACAAAAAATGGTTATTCTAAACTTATTTGAACAATCGACACACAATTTGAGGCTATTTTTTGATGATTGTTGCTGGAAACTGATTTTTTTGTTTTCTGCTCGGTTCTTACTTTATGTTCCTTCTTTCTCTGCAACTGGTTACTGGATCTATGCATTGTGTTTTAATAGATGAGTTCAAGTAATTATCCCATATTTTATAATCTAGGATAGAAAATTTTGTTACTTTCCTATATGCCTCATCAACTTCTTTGTATTTATCAAAAGTTGGCCTAGTATTAAATAAATGTTGGATTTCATGTTGAATAAAAATATCAAATTCAAGGCCTTCAAGGAATGCTTTACCATTGATCATCCCTTTGAATTTTGAAAACTTGGTTCTATCTACTGCTATCTCATGCAATCTATGCTGGTAATTTTCTAGTGGAATCAATTGGCCACTAGAATCTCGTAGAACTGGAAGTCCTTTTTGGCATTAAACATTGAACATTTTATGAAACTATTTAACCTGCACTTTCAAGTTTTGACATTTGTTGTTAGGTCCCTATAATACTAGTGATCCCCCCATTACTATTATCATTGTAGCCCTTATTGTTATTATTGTGCACCTATTGTCCCCATATTGTTATTAGTGTGCCCCATATAAGCCCACTATTGTTATTGTTGTGCCCTTATATTATTATTATTGTAGGTTTTAACCCTGTACAGAATTTACCTACATATGAATTCTAACATGTAGAAAATAAACAATGCGAGAGCATAACACATAAAACACATATAAACAGAGATTTTCCCCGGGATCCCAAAACCGGGACTACCAGCTTGATTTTTCATTATGTTCCTTTCAATGTTACAATACATATTTATACATGTCGAAGCATCCAATACCATGGACTGAAAACCATCACATCCAAAACAATGGACCAAAAACCACCGCGTCCAAAACCATGTGCGAAAAACATGCACAAAACCATAGGTAGGTCTGCCCAACCTAATATAGGGTCCAAAAAAAAAATCCCCGGGGCACTACCCCGGACCCCGTAGAGGGGGGCTACCTACCCCCCTCAAAACCCCTGGACAAGGGGGGTTGTCGCTTGCCCTGTGACCCCCCCGCTACACAATCGACGCAATGAAGGGGGGGCTCCACCCCCCCTCTAACCCCCCGTAAACTACGTGGGCTAGTTGTGAAAGAATATAACACAACCCAACATTCTCCCACTTGTTGTTTTCTTTCCATAGGGGCCCACAGGAGAGCTTAGTCATTTATCCATCCCTGAAACACCCATTGTTTCTCTACAACAAGAGAACTTCTCAGAGCTCACAGATTTTGTCAATGCATCTGCAGTATTCTTAAAAGTGTCCACCTTTGCCAGCAACACCTTTTTGTCTTCTATCATATCCCTCACAAAGTGATACTGAACATCAATGTGCTTTGCCTTTGAATGATAAGTAGGGTTCTTTGCCAGGAAAATTGCACTTTGGCTATCACAGTCTATCCTTATAGCTCCTTGCACTAACCCCATACTTGAACACAATCTCTGCAACCAAACTGCTTCCTTGCTTGCATGAGTGGTTGCCATGTATTCTATCTCTGTAGTTGATAATGCCACTACAGATTGTTTCTTACTCATCCAGCTGAATACACCTCCAAATAGGTTAAACACATACCCACTTGTAGATCTTCTCTGATCGATATCTCCAACCCAGTCTGCATCAACAAAGCCACGGATATCCAAAACTCTGTCCAATCCTGGTCTTCCTTGGTAGCACAAACCATAATCACTAGTGCCATGCAAATACCTGAAAACCCACTTCACTTCTATCCAATGCTCCTTTCCTGGTTTTGACATAAACCTTCTCAATACTACCACTACATGTTCAATGTCTGGTTTAGCATAGACCATCACATACATCAAGCCACCGACTGCACTTGTGTATGGAACACGGGACATGTCCTCTTCCCCTTCTTATGTCTTGGGACACTATTCAGCAGATAAATTTACACCTACAGGAATAGGAACCTTCACCAGTTTACTATCATGTATATTAAACCTCTACAATATTGTCTAGACATACTTCCTCTGGTTTAACCAGAGCTTCCTCTTTGCCTGATCTCTTTTAATTTCCATGCCCAAAATATAGTTTGCAGCACCAAGATCTTTCATGTCGAATTTGGAGGAAAAGTGGGTCTTCAAATCCTGGATAATTTCTTTGTCATTTCCAACCAGCAACATATCATCCACATACAAGACCAGATAAATAACACGGTCACCAATTAATTTAAAATACACACAGTGATATGCTTTGCTTCTGGTGAAGCCAAGTCCCCATATAAATGTATCAAATTTCTGATACCACATCCTTGGTGACTATTTTAACCCATACAAAGACTTCTTTAACCTGCATACCGGTTCTTTCTTACCCTTCATTGCAAAGCCTTCAAGTTGCTTCATGTATATCTCCTCTTCCAGATCCCCCTAAAGAAATGTTGTCTTCACATCCATCTGTTCTACCTCAAAATAAAAAGCAACAACAACAGATAAAAGTAATCTAATAGAAGTTACCTTGGCAACAGGAGAAAAAATATCACCAAAATCAATTCCCGGCACCTGGGAATAACCTTTTTCTACCAACTGAGCTTTGTATTTCTCCACCTTTCCTTCTACATTTGTCTTCTTCTTGAACACCCATTTGCTGCCAATGGGTTTCCTTCCAGCTGGCAACTGCACCAGATCCCATGCCTCATTTTTGTGCAAAGATGCCATTTCATCAACCATGGCCTCTGTCCAGAGTTTGCCATCCTCTGAATCTACTGCTTCCTTCACAATTCTGGGATCATCATCAGTAATAGATAAAGAAAAATTTGAACAGAAAGAAGATGGACTATACCTTTCTGGTTGCCTTCTTTCTTGTATTGATCTTCTCACACTTGGAGTTTGTGGCTCTTCATCTTGTGATTCCTCTTCTGCTGTAGAGTCTGATTCTTCCTCCTTTAGCTCAAACTCTATCTTCTCAGGTTCCTTTGGTTGGAATTCATGTTTAATAACATATTTAACCTCTCTAAACACCAGATTTGGTTGTACACAACCTTCCTTGTTACTAGGTTCTAATTCTTATAACCCTTTAAACCATCCTTATACCCAATAAAGATGCACTTTTCAGATTTACTATCCAATTTTGTTATTTTCTCCTTTGGAACATGTACATATGCATCAAATCCAAATACCCTCAGATGTGAAAGAGAGGGTTTCTTACCAGTCCATACCTCTTGTGGAGTCTTATCCTCCAACGATGATGAAGGTGATCTATTGACCAGGTAACATGTTTTCTCCACTGCCTCTGCCCAAAATTCTTGTCCTAACCTGACACCACTGAGCATGTTTCTTTCCCTTTCCATCAACATCTTGTTCATTCTTTTTGCAAGTCCATTTTTCTCAGGTGTATATGGAGTAGTCTTATGTCGTGCTATACCAATCTTCTTATAGAATTCTTCAAATTCCTTACTACAAAACTCTCCATTGTTATCTGTCCTTAGCACCTTTATCTTCTTCTCTGTCTGGTTTTCCACCAGAGCCTTAATTTCTTTAAACCTGTAAAAGACTTCAAATTTATTCTTAAGGAAATATATCCATGTATTCCTTGAGAATTCATCTATAAATCATACATAGTACATAGACTTACCTAGTGATGGAACCTTCACAGGTCCAAACACATCACTTTGCACAAGCTCTAATATTTGTTTTGCCCTCTTACCACCAGAGGGGAAACTCACCCGATTTTGTTGCCCATATACACAATTTTCACAGAAATCAGAATCCAGAGAGCTATTACTCATACCTTCTACCACACCTTTACCATGAAGTATTCGAAGGCCCTTCTCTCCAATATGTCCAAGCCTTTGATGCCACAACATGGTCTTTTCTCCAGAGACCACTAGATTTTCTGCTCCACTTTTAGGAACCACAGAATTGTTGCACCCATCAATAACAATGCTACCTTGCAGCTTGTACAGAGTTCCAATCCAGACTCCCCACATCAATACCAGTGCTCCTTGAACCATCTTCCAGGTATCCTTCTCGAACACTCTTTTTACACATGCATCATCCAGCTTGCTTATAGAAATCAGGTTTCTGGCCAATGCAGGAATATGCAGAGCACTTGGAAGTGTTCTAACCCTTCCACCTTGTAGCTTCAACTTTACTTTTCTGCGACTAACTATTCTAGCCTTCCTATCATCCCCCAAGAATACATCACCACCATCATATTTCTCATACTCGCAGAACCACTCTGTATGGGGAGTGAAGTGAAAGCATGCACCTGAGTCAATCAACCATGCCTCATGATCTACATGTGTACTTGAAGAAGCCAAGTACACATCCCCACTTTCATCTGAGGTGGTTTTTGCCTCTGGAGAAGTAGCATCATCAGATCCCTTTCCTTTGTCAGGAGCTTTAGATTTACAGTCCCTTTTGTAGTGCCCTTCCTTTCCACATTTCCAGCACACCACCTTTACAAGTTTTCTTGGAGATTTAGATCTCCCTCTAGATTTAGATCTCCCACTCGATGACTTATTTTTGTTTCTGTTCTAGGACCATCCTCGTATAGACAAGGCATCACCATTCTGTCTTTCCATATTTTTCCGTCTCATCTCCTCTGCCAGCAAGGATGAGACTATTTCATCGCATTGCAAGGCAGTTGCATTGCTACCAATTGCAATAACTAGACTATCCCACAAATCTGGTAAAGAACACAACAAACTGATGCACTTATCTTCATATGAAATTTTAATATCAACAAATAATAACTGACTTACCACATTATTAAATGCGTTCAGATGCTCTGTCACCAAGTCTTCATCTTTCATCCTCGGCTTTTACAACTTTTTTCATAGGAACAGTTTATTTACTAGAGACTTAGATTGGTACAAAGTCCCTAACTTGTCCCATAAATCCTTAGTCGTAGCTTCCCCTGATACATTGAAGAATACTAAATCTGAGACACACAATCCTATTGTTCTTTTTGTCTTTCGATCCAACTTCTTCCATTCTTCATCGGACACTCTTGTTGGTTTAGTACTCAGATCTACCATGATCCACTGATCTTTATCCACCAATACATCCTCCATCTTGAGTTTCCACAACTGAAAACTCTGACCATTAAATTTCTCGATCTCTATCTTTCCACTGCTCACCATATTCTTTCACCACCAGAATCGATCCCGCAGATCTCCCATTGAACAGGGTCTACCACAAGCCCGAGTGAAACCACTCAGCAACAAAGACATTCCCTTGAAGCCAAAACAACTCTAATACCAAATGTAGGTTTTAACCTCGTACATAATTTACTTGCATACGAATTCTAACACGTAGAAAATAAACAATGCGAGAGCATAACACATAAAACACATATACACATAGATTTCCCCTAGATCCCAAAACCGGGACTACCAGCTTGATTTTTCATTATGTTCCTTTCAATGTTACAATACATATTTATACATGCCAAAGCATCCAATACCATGGACCGAAAACCATCATGTCCAAAACCATGGACCACAAACCATCGCGTCCAAAAGCATGTGCGAAAACCATGCATAAAACCATAGGTAGGTCTGCCCAACCTAATATAGGGTCCAAAAAAAAAAATCCCTGAGGCACTGCCCCGGACCCCGCAGAGGGGGGCTACCCGCCCCCCTCGACCCCCCTGGATAGGGGGGCCTACTGCCTACCCTGTGAACCCCCTACTGCACAATTGGCACAACGAAGGGAGTGCTCCACCCCCCCCCCCTCTAACCCCCCATAAACTACGTGGGCTAGTCGTGAAAGAATATAACACAACCCATTGTGACCCCTTAGACTCCTATATAAAGAAAGGAGGTTTAGTCATTTGTATTATCGAAGAATTGTTAATTTGTGTAATGTAAAGGAGGTTTCCCCCTCGAAGAGGTTGTTTTTGAAGTCATTGATCTATCTTTTCTATCTTTTTGTGAGTTGGTTTCATAACATTTGGTATCAGAGCTTTGGATTCTATGGTTTCGCTACTCCAAACAAGTCATTGTGGAATTTTTGCTATAACATTTTTTCTATGACATTTCAGAAGCTAAACAAAACAAACAAAACACCCATTTGAGCCGAAATCCCGATTATGCTCAAGTCCAAATTTCATATCTTGTCTCACTACATTTTCGGAGATAAGATCTAAGGAAGTTATGGTTTTTGCAAGCTCCTGAATTACATCCCAAACATGTGACCTTGGAAAAATCGTCATGACGTTCTCTCTGAGTATTAGATTGAAATTTCATAAGAAGTTACATAAAGAGGATGGACTGTATTTTTTTGTGCATCATTTTCAGGTCTGAAGGTTGAAACAGTGACATGTGGCACTTTGTACAAGTTCGCTCTACTAAAAAAGTGTATAATCAAGTCATCTTGGGATATTGGGCATAACTCTTTCCTGGAGAATACAATTTCGATCAGACTAGTGGCATTGGAAAGAGGAATCAGAGGGCTATGCAAGTTTACAATTTCAGACCTTGGAGATCTGAAATTTCATAGATACATCAAATTCAATATCGAGCTCCTACAAAGTGAAAAAAGGTGTGTAGTATTTTTAAAATTTTTCATAAGTTTGGTTTGAAAAATTAGTTTGAAGGAATTCAAAGGGCATAGTGAAGCATAATTATTATTAATTGATGCCCTGAAGAAAGAAAATGGAAACACCTAGTATGAAACCTAAAATCTCTAGTGTGACTCGTGAAGAAGATGAAGAAATGCAACATGATATATCACAATTACGAGACCAAGTGCAACAAAATTCACTCTCACAAAAATTAACAGAAGCTAAGATGGATGGTTTAAATAAAGGTGTGGAAGCTAAGATGGATGGCATGGAAGATAAGATGGATGGTTTAAATAAAGGCATGGAAGCTAATATGAATGACGTGGAAGTTAATATGGATGGTTTAAAGAAAGGCACGGAAGCTAAAATGAATGACGTGGAAGCTAAGATGGAAGGAAAAATGGAAGATTTGAAGACAGATTTGACAAAGTTGCTACAAGAAATGTTTACTAATGGTGAAATGGTAGTAAAGGAAACTCATGATGAGAACAAAAGAAATGTTAATCATGATTTCATAGACTCTAACATTGGATTGAAGACCCACGATGTTCCAAAGATCGATATGAGGAAGTTTGATGACAAGGATCCCATAACATGGATACTACAGATGGAGTAATATTTCGATCTCCATAATGTGAAAAACACACAAAAGGTACGCATTGCAACTTTATATTTGGAACCAAATCAGTTTGTATGGTATCGATGGCTTTGCTCTCGTAAACAAATTGTCACTTGGCCAATGTTTATGGAACAAATGATAGCACATTATGAGGATACAAAAAGCAACACCTTTTTTAGCCAATTGATAAATCTAAAACAAAAAGGTTCAATGATTGAGCACATTGAGGACTTCCAAAAATTGAATATAAGGGTAAAAGATATTCCAGAGGAGCATATGATTGATGTGTTCATAGGGACTTTAAAGGATAACATCCAACATGAGGTTCACCTTTGGGAACCTGATTCACTAGAGAAGGCATTCAAGTTGGCAAGAAAAATGGAAATCAAAATTATGGCAACCAGGAAGCCTACCACTCACAACTATAAATATGGATGTGTTGTTGCCCCTAGCCTTTCACAACCTACAAGGTTGACACCATAAAAATTGGAAGAAAAAAGGGCACAAGGGTTTTGTTACAGTTGTGATAAAAAATACACTAAAGGTCATAAGTGTGCTGAGAATAAATTATTTTACGTAGATTGTGAAGAGGAGGAAGAAAAGGAACAAGAAACGTCAAAATAAGAGGATATCTTTTAAGAAAACCCTAGAGAAAGAATAAATTAATCCGACCATATCTTGTAATGCATTTGCTAGAATTACCACTCCTAAAACTATAAAGATAGAAGGACATACCAAGAAGAAAAAGGTAATAGTGTTGATTGATTCTGGAAGTACCCATAATTTTATTCATTGTAAGATAGCCAAGGAATTGAATTTCTTCCTATATCCACCACCAGAGTGTCAAGTGATGGTTGTAAGTGGAGGAACCATAAATTGCTATGGAAGGTGCCATAATATTAAGCTATCCATGGGAGAATATGTATTGAATAGCTCAATGCTTTCCATTCCAATGGATGGTGTTAATGTTGTACTAGGAGTCCAATGGCTACAATCCTTGAGTACAATAGCTTTTAATTTTCAAGAACTTTTCATGAAATTTTGTTTGGAAGGAAATGAAGTTGAATTAAGGGGTATCGTAGGGAAACCGGGAAAGATAATCAACTCTAACGAAATGACAAAGCTACTAAATAAAGAACAACGAGGCGTAATTTCACAATTATGTTCACTAGAGGTTCCCAAATCGAAATCATCTATTTCTCCAGATCTCCAAAACATCTTGGACAATCACTCCAAGGTACTTGAGACTCCAAAAGGCCTCCCACCTATTTGTGATCATGATCATGCTATTCATTTGATTCCAAGAAGTGTTCCTTCAAACATCAGGCCTTACAAATATCCCTATGCCCAAAAGAGTAAATTGAACGTATGGTTGCAGAAATGCTAGAGGCTGGTATAATACAACCTAGTCAAAGTTATTTCTCTGCTCCAGTAGTATTGGTGCACAAGAAGGATGGATCATGGCGCATGTGTCCGAATTATAGGGAGCTCAATAAGCTCACTATTAAAGATAAATTTCCCATTCCTCTCACTGGTGAATTATTGGATTAATTGCGTGGATCAATTTACTTCAGCAAGTTGGATCTTTGTTCAGGATATCATCAAATCAGAATGAAGATTGAAGACATTCTGAAAACAGCATTTAGAACTCATGAGGGTCATTATGAATTTTTGGTCATGACTTTTGGCCTTACCAATGCACCTTCTACACTTCAAGGTTTGATGAATTCCATTTTCAAACCCTTCCTTAGAAAATTTGTGTTAGTATTTTTTGATGATATACTAATCTATAGCAAGTCTTGGAAGGATCATGTTCAACATGTTGACAGGGTGCTCAAACTATTGGAGGAGAAACAATTATATCCAAAAAGCTCCAAATGCTTCCTTGCAGTACAAGAGGTGGAATATTTGGGTTATATTGTATCTCATGAAGGTGTTAAGGTAGACCCTAGCAAAATTAAAGCCATTAAGGAATGGAAAAACCCCACACCCATAAAGCATCTGCGAGGATTTCTCAGGTTAACAGGGTATTATCACAAGTTTTTTAAGAATTATGGGAGAATAGCAACACCTCTAACAACATTATTGAAGAAAGATGCATTTTCATGGACTCTAGAAGCAACAAAGGCCTTTGAACATCTTAAAGAGGCAATGTTCCAAGCACTAGTCATAACTACGCCGGACTTCACAAAAAACTTTATTGTGGAATGTGATGCCTCAGGAAATGGAATTGGTGTTTTTTAATGTAAGAATAAAAACCCATTGCTTTCAAAAGTCATCCAATCAAAGGAAAGTATTTATACAAAGCTATTTATGAGAAGGAAATGTTGGTAATACTACATGCACTTAAGAAATGGCGACCCTACCTAATGGGAAGACACTTCAAGGTAAAAACGGATCATGACAGCCTTAAATACTTTTTAGAACAAAGATTATCTTCCGAAGAGCAACAAAAATGGGTCTCAAAGATGTTGGGTTATGACTTTGAAATCATATACAAAAAAGGGAAGCAAAATGTTGTGGAAGATGCACTCTCAAGAAAGGATGAGGATGTGGAAGCATTTCTTTACACCATTTCTATTATCCAACCAGATTGGATAAATGAAGTAGGGGATGAATGGAAGAATGATGAAGCAATGTGGGAACTCATTCTAAATCTACAACAGTATCCCAATACATCTGATACATTTAGCTAGAAAAATGATTCATTATGGTACAAAGATCGCTTATACCTATGTAAGAATTCCAAACTCAAACAAAATATTCTTATGGAATTGCACACTTCTCCCTTAGGAGGGCACTCAGGATTTTTAAAAACTTACCACAGGGTTAAGAAGGATTTTTTTTGGGATGGCCTTAAATTGGATATTCAAAAGTTTCTGGCGGAATGTTTGGTTTTCCAACAAAATAAAGTTGAAACAATTAAGACCCTAGGTCTATTACAACCTTGATCCATTCCAAGCCAAAGTTGGGAGGAGGTTTCAATGGATTTTATCACGGGTTTACCCAAGTCTAAAGGAAATAGTGTCATCATGGTGGTAGTTGACAGACTTACCAAGTATGCACACTTTTTTGCAATATCTCATCCATTTAAAGCCAATACAATTTCTACTGCATTTATGGAAACAATTCAAAAGCTACATGGAAACCCAAAGATTATTGTAAGTGAAAGAGATCTCATTTTCAATGGAAACTTTTGGACATAATTATTTTCTTGTCTGGGTAATCAGTTAGCTCATAGCTAATCTTATCATCCTCAATCTGATGAGAAAACTGAGATAGTAAAAAAATGTTTGGAAGGATATCTTTGTTGCTTTGTCTTTGATAAACAGACACAATGGGTCAAATGGTTGCCTCTGGCTAAATGGTGGTATAACACTTTCTTCCATACTACAGCAAAAATGACCCCATTTATGGCACTTTATGGATATCATCCACCTTCCATCACATCATATTCAAGAGAAAATTCTAAGGTTCAAGCATTGGAAGATCACATTGAGCATAAACAACAAGTTATCCAACTCTTAAAGGATGACCTCACTTTGGCGCAGAATAGAATGAAACAATAGGCAGATCAACATCGCAACAAAACAAGTTGTGATGTAGGTGACTGGGTATTCCTACTACTACAACCATATAAACAAATGTCCCTCAAGCAAGCTAAGAAGGAAACTAAATTATCACCAAAGTATTATGGTCCATACAAGGTGTTGCAAAACATTGGTACTATGGCATACAAATTGGAGCTTCCTGCAGATTCCTGAGTGCACCCTGTTTTCCATGTTTCATGTTTAAAGAAGGTTATAGGTGACAAGCTCCCAGTTCAAGCAATATTTCCATAACTTAATGAGGAAGGAAAAATCATATTGGAACCTGAAGCAGTCACGGAAACAAGAACTCGACAGCTATGAAATCGATCGATTTTAGAGTCTCTCATTAAGTGGAAGAAGTTACCCGCTGAAGATACCATGTGGGAGGATGAGAATTTTATACAGAAGCATCTAGAACTACTCAAACATTGAGGACAACACTCTTTTGAAGGAGAGGGGCATGTTAGGTCCCTATAATACTAGTGATTCCCCCATTACTATTTTCATTGTAGCCCTTATTGTTATTCTTGTGTGCCTATTGTCCCCATATTGTTATTAGTGTGCCCCATAGAAGCCCACTATTGTTATTGTTGTGCCCTTATATTATTATTGTTATTTTGGTTTTGATTATATTGTGACCCCTTAGACTCTGATATATAGAAAGGAGGTTTAGTCATTTGTATCATCGAAGAATTGTTAATTTGTGTAATGTAAAGGAAGTTTCCCCTTCGAAGAGGCTCATTTTGAAGTCATTGATATATCTTTTCTCTCTTTTTGTGAGATGGTTTCATAACATTTGTTTTCTAATTATAACATTGAGTTTATTTTTGTTAAAACTCTTCTTACTTCTAGGAATGTACTAGTCCCGTCTTCAATTCCAATCTCCTTCATTTCTTCTTTTGTTTTAGAATTCAACACTTTGATTCTTTTCGTAGCTTCCCCTTACTTGTGATCTAAATCTTCTTTAATCTCTGTAATGGATTCCTTTGACTTTTGCACTAACCCCTCCTGTTCAAAAATGATTTCAATGGATGTCCAAAGTTTAGTTATGGTTGAATTTATATCAATCCATATCTTTTCTTTGGCTTCAGCTAATGTTTGTACAATCACTGATTCATTTTTATATTTCTCAAGTTGCTTGATTAACCTAATTTTTTTCGATACTTTGTCCATATATGCATTATCAACTTTTATCTTATTATCTTGAGACTTCTCCAACTGAACTATGAGTTTTTCAATCTCCATATCCTTTAATGATAAGTCTCCCATAGCTTTAGATAATTGTTCTACTGGATTTTGACTGGTAGACTCTATTTATGTTGTGGACATTGTTGTCATAGATGTTGTTGTTATAGATGTTCCTACCCTAATGTTGATTTGGAGCTCTCTTTCCTTAATCAATTTTTCCTTCTCTGCCTCCATCTTCTGAATTGGTATATTTTGCTCTACAATCATCCAGAGCATGTTTTATTTTTCCTTCTCTAGCTGACTTATTTCTTGTGCTTAAGGATGTTAAGTAGTTGGTAAATCCAGTTACTTCCTTAGTGTTTGTATATCTGCATTTATGCTTTTAATTAATTCTTCAGCTGCCTTTACATCTTTAGGATTCAATCCTAATTTTAAAACTAGATCCTCCAATCCCTTAATTTTTATATCAGTTGCTAGAGAAGACGTCTTTTCGAGCTTCAATTGAGAAAGAATACTATTCAATGATGCTTTTATCTTAGAAGCTACCATGGTTGAACTTGTTAAAGTTGTATATATCATTTCTTCTACGTTCTTGTGAAGATCGATTTCATCAATAGGATGTATATGTTTGGTGTCAAATGAGAATACAAAGGTTTTTTAATCCTCAACAATCTTGGGCATATGGACCTTTGGTTCCAAAAATACTAATTGGAATTGTCCTCTTTCACTGTCTAAGGTAGAAAGCAACCTAGTTTGAGTTGTGGAAGACTGTTTCTAGAACTCTACATATGTGGAAGTTTTTAGTGCTTCATTTTTCTTCTTCATCTCTAAGAACTTTGTAAAGATACTCTGTTGTCTTGAAGAATAAGGAGAAGAAGGAGAAGAAGGAGAATCCATTGTTGTTTCTTGAATATGCTACAATGAAAATGTAGATTCTCCTGAAAGTATAATTGTATTAGGTTCCTCAGAAGTTTGAGCTTCTAAGGATTCTTCTTAAGCATTTATGGTTTTCCTCCTCTTAAATACCTTGAATGCTACCTTCTGTAACTCTGATCCTAGTGGATATAGACTATTTCTTGGTCTCTTCAATTCTTTTCTATCATCCTTGGAGTTTCCAGTGTTGTTTGACATGAAACTAGCTCTTCAACTTCCTGTAGTGTATTCTATTCCCATCCTTCTTTGTTGGTGTATTTTTCAATCTCAGGTTTCTCAATGTGCACATCTAGTGTAGACTTCTAACAAACTATCATTGATTATATAAATCCTAATGGATCATATGACCATCAAAAACTTAAAATAAACTTCATCTACTTCAATAACTCATTGACTTCTTTCTCTGCAACTTTGGTGTTGACTATGAATGGAACAACCTGTGTTTTTAGTTTGAATTGAGCCTTTTGTTTTCTAGAAAAAAAATGAACATCATCAATGTTCATCATTTTCTTGATATATTCAAGCGAAAAAATCCTCATGGGCAGGAACACCAACAATTTGTAATGTGGAAGCTTGCAGCCATAAATCTTGATTTCTGTGAAATTTTGGTACAAATACCAATCTCCAACTTTAGACAACTCACTCAAATGAAAAATCCTCTTGATCTCTATTGAAACTCTTGGAACTACATCACTACTTAACAAACATATTTCCATATACAAAAATTAATTGACAAACTCACATAAAGAAAATTCTTCAGAGGTTTTCCTCACTAATGAGGTCCAATGAATCATTGGTTGTGGTTTTCCTTTAGCATCCAATTTCTGCAAAGGAAACTTGAACCTTTCTGATTGGTTATATAAGAATAGGTAAATCAAAATTGGTTGTTGCTTGAATGAACCTTCAACACCAAACTTTAAAAATTGATCATGAATTGCATTGGACAGAAACTGAGTCTAATTGAACATAATGGATGGTATTTTACCTAAAGAAAAGTCTAACAAAAATCCAAAAATGACCTCATCTACCCATTTATCATTTGGATATCCTAAAAGAAAAGAAACTAGGGAAATTACCTACGTAGACATCTCATGGAACATTGCAGAGGGATAAGGTCAGTTTGTTCTTGGTAATTTTGAGTTTTCTGGTAAAAATGACTCAAAAATATGTGCTCTTTGTGAAAAAGGAAGTCTCTGATAAATGTCCATTAAAACATCAATAGAAAAAGGGTGAAGGGAGTCTTGAGGATTTAATTGGAGGGCCTGGAAAATTGACTTAAGGGATAATATAAAACAAAGTTTCATTATTCTGCGCAATAACACCTCTTTGGCTAGGAAGATATCGGGCTCCACACCAAGTGACAAATTTGGGAACATGAAATGTATGAGGGAAAAAAATTGGGGTAATAGTGATTCCCAGAGGGAGAATTCATCGTTGGAATCTTGATGATTTTTATAAGCCCAATTGTGAAGTTCGTACAAGTCGAATTCACAATTGGTCTCATAAATTTTTAGAAGGGTATCAATCAAGTGCAATTCATCTAAATTAACTACAGGGGGGAACATAAGATTTTCTACAATCATCTTAGATTTTCCTTTGTGGGAATCCATTGGGGAAAAAATTTATTGAGGATAATTAAATAGTTACCCAGAAATTAGAGATGATCAAGTGTTGGAAATCACAGAAATTTGCTTGCAGTATCATGCTAGAGCTTTAGTTGCAGTCAAAAATGGTGAAATAATACATTTTGGATAAGGGAGCACCTTTTATTCAGGTGATCATAACATATTTCAGTTACACTAACCATTATAGGTGTAGAGAAATAAATGTTTGAAAGTTGGCGGGAGGATTTAATGGTTTTAACGTTCACCTTCTACATTTATCAGAAACTTTGGTGAAGACCACGTGTATCATAAAGTTAGCAGTGGCTGAAATAGGCGATAGGTTTGGCGGGAGGAATGAGCGAGAGAATTAGTGAGAGAAATGAGTAGGAGGAACGAAGGTTTGCAGGGTGGGAGTAGTTTTTGGTTTTGAGTGGAGGAGGGCTGCAATGATTGGGAAGGCTCTACGTATGAAAAGTAGGGTTGAGAAAACAGCTTTGCGGACCCCCCCCCCCCCCCCCCCCCCCCCCCCCACTCCGTTAACTTCTAATAATGTGAGGCGTCTCGCAATGTATCGCAAGACTTTGATTTCGGCGGACCTAATCTCATCCGCTCAAAGTTGCATGAATGTTAATTTCTCGACGGAAACCAATAACATCATATAATTACAATAAAATAATTTATTCAAAAATATGCTAAAGGAAATAAAAATACAAATGCAGCATTTAAACATTCCCACTGCTACTAGGGATATAATATTTTTTATTTTTATTTTTGATTCTCCCTTTTATTTTCATTTCTTTCTTTGATTTTTTTCTCTTTTATTTTCTATTTGTTTTTCTTATTTTTCTTTTTCTCTATTTCTTTTTCTTGTTTTTCTTTTTCTCTATTTTTTTTTTTGAAAATGAAGGAAAAAGTGCTAGGGTAAAAATAATTTACAATGTTGGCTCCATTTGGGGACTACTTCCCCCTACGGCATGCAGAGAACGTGCATATCCATGTGCCTTCTCCTAGGACTATGGAGTCTTTGCTGTGAAAATCACACTTGCTTGGAATTTTAAAGAAAAACTGGAAATTTACAATGATGATGATTAAAAACACCCAATACTGAACATAATGCTTGAGGTATTTCTGATTGACTAGAAATTAGAAATATTGTCCTTCTAAATTGCGTAAGCTGAATGTATTATTTCCTTTAACTTCTACAATGTTGAAAGGTCCCAACCATAAGTTATCAAATTTCCCATGTTTTCCTCTTTCTTCTCTTCTTGTATCCCATATGAGAACTAAATCTCCTTGTCTGAAACCTTTCCCTAGCATTCTTGTCAAACAAACTCTTCATCTTGTCATGATATTGTCAAATTTTATGTTGAATTTCATCTCTATCCTGATTTATCTTAATGATGTGATTGATCCTTCTTGAAAAATCATTTGCTTCTTCATATGACTCCTGCAAAAACTTCATGACTGGAAATGCTAATTGTGTAGGGAAGATAGCTTATGTTCCATAAATAAGTTGAAAAGGAGATTTACCAGTAGATATTTTAGTGAAACCTTGTTTCCCCGCAATGCATATTTGAGATGACTATCCCAGCTCCTTTTGTGATCTGCTAACACTTTCTTAATAACTTTAATCAGGCTTTCATTTTATGATTCTACCATCCCATTACCCTATTGATAATAACGTGTAGAATGATGTAAAGTAATCTGATATTTTTGACAAAATTCTATCATCTTTATACTACTGAAAGCTTGAGCATTATCTGTAACTATTTGTCTAGGATAACCAAATCTGGACAAAATGTTTTCTTCAATGAATTTTATCACCACTGTATCAGTTGCATTCTTAACAAGAATTACTTCTACCCACTTTCTAAAATAATCATTGGCTATTAATATCCATCTGTGTTGATTGTTGGAGGCTGGAACTATTTCACCAATAAAATACAATCCCCACTGCAAGAAAGGGGCTTCTACTAAAACTAGGACAAGTGGAAGTGGTGCTAATCTTTGTTTTCCTCCAAATATCTGACATGGGATACAACTACTCACCTTTTCTCCAACCTGTGCGAATAATTTTGGCCAATAAAAACCTTCTCTCAGTATCTTATATGCAGTTTCCTTCCAAGCATAATGTCATCCACAAATTCCTTCATGAAATTTCTCAATTACTCCATTTGTTTCACTCTCAGTCAAGCATAGTAAGAGAATATTTAAAGGATCCTTCCAATACAAATCTGCATTTACTATAAAATACTTCATGGCCTTGATTATGATGGATCTACATTGATTCTTCGTGAAGTCAAGAGAGTATTCAAAATCATGTAGAAAATGCACTATGTCTTTGTACCAATCCAATAGTAAAAAAATTTCATCAATGTGTAAAGGAATATGGATAGGAACTGCACAAGAAGAAGGTTCTTGTGGATTCCTCTCACTTGAAATCTGAGAAGGTTCTTGTGGATTTTTCTCACCTGAAATCTGCATGATAGAGTTTATACCAAGTATTTTGCAATTTGATTTAGCTAACAGTTTAGATAAACCTTGTTCTTTCACCAACATTGTAGGTATGATATCTAATCAAATATTTTAGCAATCCATCTTCCCCTCTTTCCATCTATATCAGGACGAATCAACATTATTTTCACTAAATTGCTAGGAACATAAGCAATTATAAGAGAGTGTAAAACATAAATCCTGAATAATTTAAAAGCTTATACCAAGGCATAAGCTTGTTTCTCTATGATGTCATATCTTAGTTCAATATCTCTCATAACCTTACTAAAGAAGGCAATTGGTTGTTCCTTTTGATCATCATTTTTCTGCAATAAAACAGCTGCTATACTAGTATCTGAGGCAAAGGAGAAAATACTAAATAGTTTTGTATAATTTGGGTTGGCTAACACTTGGGCTTCTAAAATTGCCTTCTTTATCTATGAGAAGGAGTATCTAGCTTGGATAGTCCATTTAACTTCATTATATTTCTTGATCGTGTCAGTAATATCCTTCACATTTTCAACATAATCAGGTACAAATCTACTTAAAAAATTATTTTTCCTAAGAATGACTAAATCTCTTTTTTATTTCTAGGAAAAGTGATTACCTGAATTGTTGAAACTTACTTAGGATTAATTATAACTCGTTTTCAAATTATGTGTCCCAACAATATTCCTTCCCTCATTGCAAAAAGTGACTTCTTAGGATTAAGATAAATCCCAAATTTTCTGCATCTTTCAAAAACTTTTCTAAAGTGTTTAATGTCCTTAGAATCAGAATCAGAAAACATTGTCAAATCATCAAGGTAAATAACTATGAATTTATTTACCTTACCAACAAATTCCAGATCCATGGCCCTTTCAAATGTTGCTCCAACATTGATTAAACCAAATGGCATCTTGGCATACATGAAAGTGCCCCAAGGAGTTATGAATGCAATCTTCTCTCTGTCTTCTTGACTAACCAAAATCTGGTTGTATCCAAAAAAACCATCTAACATTGAGATCCTATCAGAACTTGATACTCTTTGAAGAAATTGATCCATTTTTGGCTACGGATAATTATCTTTCAGGGATAGTTTTTTGAGGTCCCTAAAATCAACACAAAGTCTAATTTCCCCATTTTTCTTCCTAGCAAGTACCAAATTAGCTATCCATTTAGAGTATATTAAGGGAACAATTATTTTTTCATCCAACAATTTTCTCCTTCTTTCTCTATGATAAGAAGTAAGTTTGGGTCAATTCACCTTAATTTTTACTGAAATGGCTTAGCTTCTGGTTTAAGAGGAATTTTGTGCTCAATAATAGTTTTGTCATAGGTTTTCAATTATTCATATGACCATGCAAACACATATATGTATTGTTTAAACAAATTGACATATTTTTCTTTTATGTCCTAAGGCAAAGAAGATGAGATTTTGACATTTCTGATTTCTTTTGTAGTACCAATATTACAATCTTGTACATCTTCCTGTTGTGAACTTAGCAATGAAGTTTTTGATACATCATTCTGATCAAAACAAAATTCAAGGGGAACCAATCCCTTTGGAATATAATTATTTGATAACTGAATGATATCATGATCAACAATTTTTTGTTTCAAATTTGGATCTAAATCACCATCATTTGATTTCATTTCACCATTGTTTTCTTCCTCAACATGTAAACCAGAAAATTCATCGATTGCCTATAAGAATTTTTTTAACTTCTCATCATCTTCAAAAACTTGCCAATGTCTCAAATTATCTGGGATGGAAGGTATATATTTAACTTCAATTTGGTAATGTAATTGCAAAGGATCAAGTGTTTTAAAATAACTTGCAGAGACTTCTAAAGAATCTGCATGGATTTTATCTTCTCTTGGAATTGATGAGATGTTGAAGGCCTGAAAATAGTTTTCCACACAATCCCATACTTCATTCCTATAATCTCTGAGTCTAGGATGTTTGGTTTGACAAAGATTTCTCATATGTTTTACAATTAATTCTAAATCACCATATCCTATCAGGTTTTGCACTTTCCGAATTTTAGCTAATTTTAATCCTAAAATTAAGGCTTCATATTCTGCCACATTATTTATGACTTCAAAATCTAATTTGAAGGATTGGGTTATATTTTTTTTGTCAGGAGAAATGAGTACAATTCTTGTGCTAGCTCCATCTTTAGAAAATTCCCCATCAAAATACATTTTACAAATATTACTATCCGAAAATTGAGTTATATTTGACAATATCTTCAATTATGGTTTGAGAATTAAAAAGATCATTTGCAGCCAAAGTAAAGCATCCAAAATCTTGATCAATAACATAAATTGGATGATTTATTACTTGATCAGCTTTACAGACAATATTAATGAATCTTACTTCTTTGTACATTCTTAAATGTTCTCCTCTATAAACTCGGATTGCATCATAGGACATATCCATCTGCAAGTTTCCTCCAAGCTTAGCATAACAAGATCTTGACAAAAACATGCCAAAATTTGGTGCAATATCTGTAACAACTATATCCAATACTATACTTTTCACAAGGATTTGAGCAAGTGTAATAACTAAATCTTTGATTAATCCCAAGTAAGGAACTTTCTTTGAATCAAAAGTATATAGATCATGATATGGCCTGGTCATTTGCAACTGAAGTTGGTCCATGATAACCTTAGGCATCATATTATGCAAGGCACCAGAATCTAACATACAATTGTATAAAATGAAATCATGAACTTTCAATGTAACATAGAAAGGTGGCACACTTTCATCAATCATATATGAACTAGGTCCAAAGGCAACTAAAGGTTTCTCATCTTGAAGACTAATAGCATCCACACTGAAAGATTGTATCCATTTGGAAACTTGTTGTTGATATCCTATATTTCTGGAGAGTTTAGATAATGGAACAGGGATTTTAACCCTTTCTAATTCCATTTCAACATTAAAAACAATTGGAACGGGTTTTTTAGTAGTGAGTTGCTCTTGTAACTGATTTGATGGTTGAATAAGTTGTATTTCAGTAGATTTTACTTGAGTTTAGTCAAAGGTAACCTTTTTTATAGGTCTACCAGGGTCTTTTCTAGGTCTTAGGTCATACCTCCTATTCAGTTTAGCAATGAGAAACTCAGAAAAAAATATTGATATTTAGAAACTTGGGATGACTCTTGATTTTGAGCAATAGCCGGATCCTAACTAATTGGGACAATAGCATTTTGAGATGATGGATCTTCAAAATAATTAATATCATTTGTTAAAATAGGAACAACTTCTTCAGGATCTTGGTCATCAATCATCAATGGAGGTTGAATTTATTGATCAGTATTTGGTCTTTGCAAAATTTGAGGTTGAAAAGGTCTTCTATATTGGACTGGAGGTCTATTTGCAACTTGTTGGATTACTCTATATTGAGTTTCCATTCTTGAAATTCTATTAGACATATTTCTTAACACAGAGGTTATTTCATCAATTTTATGCTTTTCATCTTTTGTCTTTAATGATGAAGTACTTTCCTCTCAAGATTTGATTTTCCTTTCAAATTTTTTTGCCTTTGCTTCCAATTTACTAGATGTTGACCTATTTTCTTCAACTTCAATTGCATTAGTCTACATATCTGCTAAGGTTTCAGGTTTTCTGTCTCTAAGAATTACAATAAAATCATCATAAAATGCTATAGAGAATCTAACTTTAGCTATGGTGAATAGGGGTTTACAATCTGGTGGAATTTTATTATAAATCTTGTTGAATATCTTAATAAAGTTTGCAACAGGTTCTCTCAGGTTTCTTCTCAAATCTTCAAATTATGTTAAATAGTAAATATGATCCTTTTTAATTTCCCATTGATTCTTGAAGATGTTGGTTAATTCAGCCCATGAGTTTATAGATTTTTCTTGTAGTTGTCTAAACCATATCCTGACATTTCCTTCTAATGATTGAAAAAAAAGTATGGTGTAAACATCCTCATGTTCAATGTTCATGTTATCAACAAAATCCATAAATGCAACCAAGTGGTCCTGTATAGATGGTTGAGTTTCACCATTGAATCTGGGAAAATATGTCAAATACCCCTCAGGAAAATCATCAAGTTGGGCAGTTGGTGGAAGAACTAATGTTGTGTATCTAGTTATTACAATTGGCCTAAATCTAACCATTTGGTACTGTAATGGAATTGTCTGTTTTGGGGAGGCAACTTTGCTTGAAGATGGTTGTGATGGATGTTTAGGTTTCTGGAAAAACTGAGGATGGACTATTTTCTAAACTTCAGGTATGATTTCCTCTTTATATTCAAAGGCTAAAGGATTGGTATAAATTCTAATTTTCTCTTCAGACTTGGGAGAAAATAAAGATGAGTAAATCAACTAGTTTTAATTCTGGTGTTTGAATATCATGCTCTGCTTCAGTATTAGAAGGTTTAGAATGGGAAGAAGGAAATTCAAAGGTCTCAAGCTGACGAACTACTAGTGCTGATTGAAGATCTACTCCTTTAGAAAGGAGTTCTAATACTTTAGGTGGCAGATCTGATAACTCAGCAGGTATTGGAATTGATTGAAAAGGCTTAGTTTGTGAGGGTATTTCAAGTGGAATAGAAGCAGGAACAGAAGTGGATGCCTCTAACATACATCTAATAGATGTAATTCTCACAAGTCTCTCTGGATTTGATAAAGGAGAGAGAAGCTTGAGGTCTGAATGAGATTTGGTATGCCTGCATGAAGCCAAATTTAACCAGTGGAGTCGCCAGGTGCAATATTTTAGACTGTTGACCTCTTAGTCACCATTAAGAGGCAAGTTTGATCATTTTCCCAGGGAAAAGTTCAAACTTCGTTCCTTGGAAACAAAACCAATATGATGTTGTATGTTTGTAGACAGTTCTAGGCTAGGAACTATGCCAAAGTGGCATTTAAGTAAGGTTTTAACTGAATTGTATGACTAATATACTAAACCTTTAACACTTATAAAATCCAAATATTTCTTAGAATATCAAAGGGTTGATTTTCATTCATAATAGCAATAAATATTTAGGTCAAGTTTGAAAGAAGGATTAAAGAAAATATGTGATATTCAAACATCCATATTGAATATTTAACCAGTCAAATACAGTTGATGCATGTAGAAAAATTCTAAACCCAAACATAATACGTTCAAGAGATGACAGAAATAAAAAACTAAAATATATAGAGAAACTAACTAAAATAGACTATTTTGTTAATTAATCTCTTTAATGGTTATAACTTTGTAATGGGCTATCAGGGAGATTGATACTCAATCTAGCCTTACCCTAACTCCTATGTTACCTTGAACATATGCAGAATTAAATTATGGAAAACATAAATGAATAACAAGAAAAACTCACATGGACACAAAAGTTGTTAAGAATGAAGCTAGAATCCTTTGATTATCTTCAGAAATATTTCAAAGTATTACAATGGTGTCACTGGATCATCACAAGGGTTCAACCCTTCCTTCTTCAAAATACAAAATATTTATAGAGTGTAATTCAAAAATATATAGATATGAAATAAAATTTATTACAAAATGAAATATTATCCAAAACTGATTTGGATATTACAAAAATAGATATTATAAACTGATTTGGACAATCAACACACAACTCGAGGCCATTGTTTGATGATTATTGTTGGAAAATGAATTTTTTGTTTTCTGCTCCTTGTTTCTTGCTTTCCTCTCCTCGTTTCTCTACAATTGGTTACTGAATATGTGCATTATGTTTTACCCGATGAGTTCAAGTAATTTATCCCATGTTTTATCACCTGTGATAGAAACTTTTGTTACTTTCCTGTATGCTTCATTGACTTCTATGTATTTCTCAAAATTTGGCCTAGTAATAAATAAATGTTGGATTTCATGTTGAATAAAAAGATCAAATTCAAGGCCTTCAAGGAATCATTTACCACTGATCATCCCTTTGAATTTTGTAAACTTGATTCTATTTGTTGTTATCTCATGCAACCTTTGCTAGTAATCTTCTAGTGGAATCAATTGGCCACTAGAATCTCGTAGAGCTAGAAGTCCTTTCTAGCGTAAAACATTGAACGTTTTATGAAACTTTTTAACTTGCACTTCCAAGTTTTGACATTTGTTTTCTAATTGCAATATTAAGTTTCTTTTTTTAATAAATCTTCTTACTTCTAGGACTGTATCAGTCCTATCTTAAATTACAAACTCCTCAAGTTCTTCTTTTGTTTTAGAATTTAGCACTTTGTTTATTCTCGTAGCTTCCCCTGGCTTGTGATCTAAATCTTCTTTAATCATTGTAATGGTTTCCTTTGACTTCTACACTAACCCATCCTGTTCAAAAATGATTTCAATGGATGTCCAAAGTTATGTTAAGGTTGAACTTATATCAATAAATATCTTTTCTTAGGCTACAGATAATGTTTGTACAATCAATAATTCATTTTCATATTTCTCCAGTTGCTTGATTAACCTGAATTTTTTTTGTACTTTGAGCAAATATGCATTATCATCTTTTATCTTATGACTTTGAGACTTCTCCAACTAAACTCTATTTTTTTCAATCTCCATATCCTTTAATGATAAGCCTCCCATAATTTTGGATAATTGTTCTGTTGGATTTTGATTGGTATACTATATTTATGTTGTGGACACAGTTGTTGTAGATGATGTTATTGTAGATGTTCCTACTCCAGTGCTGATTTGGAGCTCTCTTTCCTTAATCAAATTTTCCATCTCTACATCCATCTTCTGAATTCGTATATTTTTCTCTACAATCATTTGAAGCATGTTTTATTTTCGTTCTCTGGCTAGCTTACTTCTTGTGCTTGAGGATGTTCAGTAGTTGGTAATTTCAGTTGCTTCCTTAGTTCTTGTATATCTGCATTTATGCTTTTAATTATTTCTTCAACTGCCTTTACATCTTTAGGATTCAATCCTAAATTTAAAACTAGATCCTCCAATCCCCTAATTTTTGTATCCTTTTCTAGAGAACACACCCTTTCGAGCTGTTGCACAAAATATTGTCACCATGACATTCTGCAATCATGTGAGTCTATCACTGCTCATACTTTCCTCCTATGCAAGTCTTAAACCTCAGCTCTTCATGTCAAACCTTGAAAAATGAGAGAAAGTCCTTGAAAATCTCTAAAACTCTGGTTCCGCACTTTCTCTTAGCATTACCTGTGGTCCCGCACCCCCTGGTCATGTTCCCTGCGGACCTGCCCACTCTGTTTCTGTGTAATGGGTGCGGACCCCTGTAAAAGTCAAAAAGGCGCAAGTACATTCTTAAAAACTCACTTTGGGTTATTTCTGGAAGCTTCTAGAGGGAATCTTGAGGTGGTTAGTTCGCTCCTTTGAGGTTCATGCATCCCATAACTAAAGGAGCTAACCCCTTGATGTGAGGAGCTTATCCCTTTGAAGGAGGACTCTATCCCTTTGAAGGTGGACCTGGTAACTTCCTTCCTCTGCACTATAAAATGAGGCATTGGGCTGGTTACTAAGGAGGTTGAAAGCTGAATATTTTTTAGGGTAAATGCTGTTGGAATTTAGACTTCCTAATTGAGCTTGAGAGGAGAGATTACATACCTTTTGATCTCTTTGGGAAGAGTGTGAAGCTTGTCAAAGTAGAGGAGATTCTTGTTGGACCCTGGGAGGAGCTTGTACAACATCAAGGCACCAAGGTTGTAAAGTTCTTCTTTGTTTAAAGTTAATACAATCAAGTTTATTTTTCTCAATAAGCCATCTTCTATGGTTTATTTCATGAATTCCTTGATCATCATGATGAATATGATTTATTATATTGGATATGCAGGTGTTATTTGATGTGTGCTTGTTTGTGTTTGCGGGTTCTTAAAAAGAAACTCATTCGGACGGTCGAAGCATGGCTACCACAAACTAGCGTTGGACTTAAGGTAGGGTCTAAAACACCTCTTGGCTTTTATTTATAAATCACAATATTTAGACAAATGTAGAATTTGCTTGTTTTGCTTGTTGCTAGATATCTGTAGATACTAGGGAGATCGGTCTTGTCCGCAAGAACGATTTATCCGACCAACAAAATGGCGACTCCACAAGGGAACGAACCCAGAATCTCTGGTGTGGCAGAAAAGCCCATTGTGGACGAATCCTTGTTTCTTATCAGCACTCTTGACCCATGGTATGGAGATATCATTGTTTATCTCCAAACCCAATCTTTTCGGCCTGAAATTTCACGATCTCAGCGACGAAAAATACGTTTCCAATCCCAACAATACAGGATTATTAGAGATACACTCTATCGTCGTGGGGCAGACTCTGTTTTCTGACGTTGTTTAACTCATGAGGAAGCTGAAAAGGTTTTAAATGACTGTCACTCTGGAGCGTGTGGCGTTCATATGTCTGGGTATGCCTCAGCCCAAAAGATATTGCACACTGGCTATTTCTGGTCGTCTTTGTTTAAAGATTGTATTGACGTGGTCCGAAAATGCCACAATTGTCAAATTTTTGATCGAAAGATGCGTGCTCCACCTGCTCCTCTCCACCGTATAATTTCCATCAGTCCTTTTGCAAAGGGGGGTATCGACTTTATTATATGTAACCCTCACTCGGCCGGGGGGCATGCGTATATCATCCTTGCGGTATATTATTTTACCAAGTGGGCCGAGACGATGCCTACATTTTCAGTGGATGGCAAAACTGCTGTGATTTTCGTTTTCAATCATATAGTTACTAGGTTCGGTGTTCCACAAGCGATTATCACTGATCATGGGCATCATTTTCGAAACATCATGATGACTGAACTAACAGATCAACTTGGCCTGCGTCACAATAGTTCTACTCCATATTACCCACAGGCTAATGGTCTGGTTGAAGCCATCAACAAAGCTCTAGTCATTATGATCTAACAAATCATTGGGATTCATAGGTCGAATTGGCATAACATGTTATTTTCAATGCTTTGGGCGTATCGAACCTCAGTAAAAACATCAACTAGTTTCACTCCTTTCCAACTAGTTTACGGTTTGGAAGCTGTGTTACCCATTGAATGCGAAATCCCATCATTGAAAATAGCCATAGAGTTACTCCCAGCCACTTCCGAAGAGGAGAAACATTTGTTGTACTTGGCTCAGCTAGATGAGAATCGACGTGATGCTGCACTAGGAATCGAAACTCATGCCAAACGAATTAAAGCTCAGTACGATCGAAATGTTACACCTCGTAATTTTTCAGAAGGAGATGTAGTCTTACTGTACGATCAAGCAAATGATAAGCTAGGCACTAGAAAATTCGTACCTATGTGGCATGGTCCTTATGTTGTTAAGCGAAAGCTGACAAAAGGGGCTTATGAATTGGTAGATTTTGACGGTGTCTCTTTAGGTAAGCCTAGAAATGGTCTTTATCTGAAGAGATATTATGCTTAAACCTAGGTGCGAAGATTTTAGTTAGATTAGTTTTCTTTCTAGCTGGTGTGTTTTAGATTAGAAAAGTGTGCTTAGTTTAGACAGTGTTTTTGTCATTATTCTTGCTTATCTTGTTTTTACTCTTGATATTGCAGATGTCGACGTCTCTTCATACATACATTGGTTTTGTTGATGGTGCTTGTCGTAATATGCAGAACATTTCTTCCGCAGTTTGGGTTATCTATTCACCCTGTGATGAGTTGGTATCTATGCATGGGGTAAGCCTCGGTCAAACAACGAACAACATTGCAGAGTATAGTGCAGTGATTGAGTTATTATCTGAATCCATTTCATTTGGGATTCGGAGTTTGATTGTGAGGTTAGATTCTGAACTCGTTGTATTACAGCTTAATAGAGTTTATGCCATTAGAAATCCTATGTTATTAAGATTATTTTTGAGAGTTCATCTCTTGGAACGTGAATTTGACTATATTGAATATCAGCATATTCCAAGATATTTAAATACATTAGCAGATGCAATTGCTTCTTGAATGTTAAGTAGACATTTGCAATAATCAAACGGTAAATTTAAAAACATTCCATAACATGTTTTACAAGATAGCCAGTAATAGTGATATAACATAGCATAGAAGTGTGTCAAATATACACCGTCTTTGATCATAGGTTGAAAAACACCTTATGATCGGCAAAAATGATAGTACAAAAAGAAAAAATTTCATATGAGTCTACAACAGGCGATCATCCTATCACTGGTGATGATCATGATAAGAAACCACTGCTCGGGCCACCCTACAAAGGAACCTCCTAAAAGGTCCTGGGACCCCAATCACATAGCGCTGTAACCTAAGAGGAATGTCATCTATGCTAGTCTCTGGAATGTCTGTTGTCAAACGCTCTAGATGGTTTTCCAATTCGGCCAAGGTCTCTGTAGATTCGTCCCGTGGGGCTGGTACTGTTGCAGCTGGGTGTCTCCTCTCATAAGGCCGGAGAGTGGCTGGTCGCTGTGGGCCTACATCTGCATTTGAAAATTTTTACTATCAGTTTTGGGACGATTTAAAAAAAAAAATAGAAAATGTTAAAAATGAGTTTACCTGAGTCATCCCATTGCTCTCCTGGTGGAAGAGCCATGTCTGGGTCACCACAATAATCCATCCTAGCATAAGGAAAATCCTGAATCGCAAAAACTTGGTTCTCCAACCAATGAGAATACTCAGGGGGAAATCGAACAACCTCTAAACCCTCCTCAGGATGACGGGCCATAACTGCAACCCAACACATCAGCTTGGGCTCTCGGGGAAGTCCAGCTCCAATGGAAAGATGTTGTGGGACCAACATCGGACCCTCTCTAGACCAAAGCTCACAACTAAGAAACCATATCCAAATTTTTTCAGTTGTCCATTCTTTGCTCTAGTTAGTTGGCCTTTTACATTATCCAACACAGCTTCACACAAGTTGAAGATGGTGCCTCGATAATAGTCTACTTCCATCCGCATTTGGGATCCAGTGGCCATATGCAGTGTTGCGCTTCCACAGAATCTAGTGACAGTAATGCAATCACTTTGAGTTCAGGACAGGAGATGTTTTGATATCAATCCCTTTGTCCTTGGTTTGGTCATTACAAAACTCTAACCGGAGACTATCGACAGACTAGCCACCTGGCCTAGTCCCGAATAGAGTCAAATGTTCACCTCTCCTAGGCAAACTAGTCAAAAAGTAAATGTCCTATGGCTCCATTTCGAGCTGGTGGCCACCAATAATGAAACACGGGTCTTGTATATTCCACCTGTCCACTGGCCACTGCAAAAAGTCTACTTGGGCCCTCATGCCAGGTATGGCCCAGAATTTAAACAACCCGCATGCCTTCAATGCATCTATTGAAGGTTGATGATTAATTATGGCAAGGTCCACATCTTTGTGCTCCTGTTCCCGCCAACTATGCATAGTGTATATCCTACATTGAAAGAAAAGGCAGATTAGAACATTTTAAATCAAAGTTTTTGGGCGGAAATTGAAGATTTTGAAATTGTAAAACCTATGTCACGGGGACCACACTCTCCAGTTAGAGACAGTGCGTAGGTCTGCACTCTGCCCAAACAGCAGATGCGGGCCCTTGGCTCTTTCCTGTGTAGGAAAAAGTCGTGGTCCGCAGGTTTCGCATGCTGCGCCTGCGGACCCCCGCGAGCGGTCTTTTAAACAAAATTCTTCCTAAAAATAAAAATATAAACCTAAAAACGAAATTCAAATGGTTGAAATGCAAGATTAAAGTGATGTGGATTACCTGGAGGTGACGTTTTTCGATTCCAATGGACAGATTTTCCGCAATCTTCACAGGAAGTTTCTTACCCAAAAGCTTTCTTTTCTCACTTTGAAGTCAAACAGTAAAAATGAATTTACAAAAGCCCTTTTTATAAGCTTTTTGAATAAATGAATTTTTAATTTGTTTATTTTTCGCTTTAAAGAGGTAACTTTTGATGCATTTTTATTTATTTTAAATAGGTATGAGTAATGAATGAGTTTTTATGCGGAATATCGGATTTTTCAGGCAAAATTGATCATTTTCAACAAAAACATTAGAGTCATCTTTAAGCTCTTTTCTGACTCCTAAAATATGAAAATATTGTCGAGTTTTTCTTTTTAAACTCGTTAAAACGGAATTAAAAAGACGGTCCACTTACAACTTTTTTGTAACCGCATAAACATGAAAATATTACCGGATTTTTGTCGTTTCAAGTTTGATATTGGTTATAAAATGACGTGTCTTTGATCACTTTTTTACTTTTTTGGATCAGAGACACTAATTATGAAAAGTACTCCTTGATCGTAATGGTCAAGCAGTTCTCTCAAGTATTATTTTATACTTCTTCGGGCTTGGGAGACACAAATTTACGAAAAAGGACAACCATGGAGTTTTCTTAAGTTTTTCTTCTGACTCTCTAAAATTGAAAAACGCCGAGTTTCTCCTATACTGGACTCATTAAAATTTAACAGTAAAGGACCTGTTCAATTACAAACAGGAACGGACCACTCCTTCTTAGGGTTCGAATTTAAACTAAGTTTGACTCATCCGAAGGATGAGCTTATAACCAAGCAAATGTTATCCTCCTCAAGCTTGTTAAAAAATAAAGAGGTACTTGCCAGAAATGGTGGGGGGAAAGAGAAAAAAATGAACCTGTTTGTTATACTTTTTGTCTCAGAAAAAAATTTAACCACTCTTAAACATGACACTTTTTGTTCACTTGGGTTGGGAAATCTTTTGCATAATAGTTAATCAAACCATATTGAAATTCTTCAGCCGGTTTCTAGGTATTAGCTTTGGGTCAATTGTCACCAAACCATCTGCAGTGTCGTTATGTGTTCAAGAGGTCAGTGCAAATAAACCATTCATCTGCAAAATATCTGTCATCCATCTTGACCATCCCTGAGTCAGTGCTTGCAAATTATATTTCTTCAAACTTGCTCTATGATTTCGTGTTGTGGGCTTGCCTACGACGGATCACTTTCTATCGACTTCAGCTCATTATCTAGAAAGATGATCTAGAAATCGTCAGTACCTTGAAATCTACATGCCTCAATGGCAGGTTTCTTGCCTTCGACGACAGGTTGCATCATTGACCTTCGATCAAAGGATTCCGTGACATGTTCGACATCAACTCATCTATTCACATTTCATGGATTGTACTGAGTACTTTGAGAGCCATTGACATTACTGGTGGTTTCTCTCACACTTGTTAACAGTTTACATCATTGACTGGTAATCAAGTGGTTTCTACCATGTTCGACTTCGACACATTCATTCACATGGATAGAATCGTACTATTTCGGAAAGTAGAAATCAATACCCTGGATCTAGTTTCCACCATCCAGGCTGCGAGGAATTTTGTTATTCATTATACAGTGGACTATTCATAAACAGATGGTTGCGCCCATACTGTGTCTACATATGTCTATACTTGTGATGTATTACAAGATCATTCCTATATCAGAGCAGTTTAGTTAGTTTTCTAGTCAGTTTTTGATCTAAGTATGGGAATGCCTACCTCAGCGATGATATGATCACATATATATATTTTGTATTGAATTTTTTTACAGGTTCCAACCAGGCTCTCCACAGGATGATCCTCGAAATGATAAATTACTTCACTCTTCTTAGACGATAAATACTATCTATTACAGACTTCGCACTTTAGGGGGCAATCTGTTGCACAAAATATTGTCACCATGACATTCTGCAATCATATGAGTCTATCACCACTCATACTTTCCTCCTATGCAAGTCTTAAACCTCAGCTATTCATGTCAAGCCTTAAAAAATGAGAGAAAGTCCTTGAAAATCTCTAAAACTCTGGTTCTGCACTTTCTCTTAGCATTAACTTGCAATCCCGCACCCCCTGGTCATGTTCCCTGCGGACCTGCCCGCTCTGTTTCTATGTAATGGGTACGGACCCCTGTAAAAGTCAAAAAGGCACAAGTACATTCTTAAAAACTCACTTTGGGTTATTTCTGGAAGCTTCTAGAGGGAATCTTGAGGTGGTTAGTTCTCTCCTTTGAGGTTCATGCATCCCATAACTAAAGGAGCTAACCCCTTGATGTGAGGAGCTTATCCCTTTGAAGGAGGACTCTATCCCTTTGAAGGTGGACCTGGTAACTTCCTTCCTCTGCACTATAAAATGAGGCATTGGGCTGGTTACTAAGGAGGTTGAAAGCTGAATATTTTTTAGGGTAAATGCTGTTGGAATTTAGACTTCCTAATTGAGCTTGAGAGGTCCAGAGATTACATACCTTTTGATCTCTTTGGGAAAAGTGTGAAGCTTGTCAAAGTAGAGAAGATTTTTGTTGGACCCTGGGAGGAGCTTGTACAACATCAAGGCACCAAGGTTGTAAAGTTCTTCTTTGTTTAAAGTTAATACAATCAAGTTTATTTTTCTCAATAAGTTGTCTTCTATGGTTTATTTCATGAATTCCTTGATCATCATGATGAATATGATTTATTATATTGGCTATGAAAGTGTTATTTGATGTGTGCTTGTTTGTGTTTGTAGGTTCTTAAAAAGAAACTCATTTGGACAGTCGAAGCGTGGCTGCCACAAACTAGCATTGGAATTAAGGTAGGGTCTAAAACACCTCTTGGTTTTTATTTATAAATCGCAATATTTAGAGAAAGGTAGAATTTTCTTGTTTTGCTTGTCGCTAGATATCTGTAGATACTAGGGAGATCGGTCTTGTCCACAAGAGCGATTTATCCGGTCGACATGAGCCTCAATTAAGAATGAATGTTATTCATAGATGTGTGTAGCTTAGAAGTTGTCAGGGTCAAACTGGTTAAATATGTATATATCATTTATCATGCTTGCTTGTGAATATCGATTCATCAATATGACGTATTTGTTTGGTGTCAAATGAGAAAACAAAGGTTTTGTAATCCTCAGCACCCTTGGGCATAAGGATGGTTGGTTCCAAAAAAGCTAATTGGAATTGTCCTTTATCACTGTCTAAGGCAGAAAGTAACTTAGTCTGAGTTGTGGAAGACTACTTCTAGAACTATGCATATTTGGATGTTTCTAGTGCTTCATGTATCTAGACTTATGCAGGAATGTAGAAAAAATATAGAAATACACATGTACATAGAGATGCATCAGAGATAAAACTTCATTTCATTAATATCAAAGAACTTAGATATGCTTACATACAGAAATGGAAATAAACTACCTTGGGCGATGGCAGCTTATCTCTGAGAAGAGATGTGGCAGCTACATGCCTCTAAACTATGTTACAATAAAGCTCGAAGGCCTATTTATTATTGAGAAACAATGGAAAACCTAAAACATCCAAAAACCTAACTCTAGGAGACGAAGCGCCAAAACTATGGGCCTCGTTTTGGTAAATGGGTACATCAACTTCCCGGGGTCGTAAATTTGGCATACAGTCTCCATTTGACGTGCACAATACCTCATTAGAAATATTTATCTGAGGACTACAAATTTAGACTGAAAAAAAATAAATCAAAGCCTCATGTTTACCTATTTTACGTCGTTTAGGGCCTCAAAATGGTTCTAGAAGTTCAGGACCTTAAAGATTGCCAAAAATAGTAAATTGTGCTATAATTAAGGAAATTGAAAAACTAAAAGAAACAGTGGTGGGATTCCAAGTGGAATAGGTTTGTGACCACCAATATCCACCTGGATCAGTCCTCCCCCCTTAAGAATCAATGGTCCCCATTACGTTAAGTTCCTCCATGAGATGGGGAAACTTCTGCTGAACTTGGTTCCTAATGCGCCACTTGCCTTGCTACAGGAGTTGGCCAACTTTGACAACCTGATACAGTTGTATCTGCTATTGGTGATTATTATTAGTCTATGTGTCCATGATCTACTCAATTATGGCCTACTCCATGTAATATAGGTTTAACTCTATTGGTGTGAGTTTTTCTGCAATGTTTGATGTGTCTAGTAATGGTGGAAAGTATGGTCAAAGTAGGTCCACATTCAACACTGGTTGCAGGACAAGGAATGGTGGAATACTGAGCTCAAAATCATTGTCCCCTATAGCCTTAGTGATGGTGTAAGGCCCATATCAGAGTGGGGAAGCTTGCGATGGGGCCCAACGAGGCGCTCCTTCTGCAAATGTAACCAAACTTTTTCGCCCACCTGGAGCTTGTGTGGCACCTAATGTTGATCATGACACTGCTTGTATGTAGCATTAGCTTTGTCTAATATGTCGTGCACCTACTGGTGGATGTGTTGAATGCGCTCCATGAAGTTCTTAGCCTTGTCAGTTTTAGATTTTGACATGAGCCAAATTTGCTAGAGTAGCTGCAAATGGTATAGCCACATCAATGGGACATAGTGGATGGAATCCAAATCCCACCTGGAAAGGGTTGTGGCCAGTTGAGCTATAGAGAGATTTTTTGTAGTTATGTTGGACATAGAGGAGGATTTCATCCCATGTGCATGTATGCTTCAAGTTGTACATGCACATAATGTGTACTATCATTCTGTTGATGACCTCTGTTTGGCCATCAGTTTGGGGGTGGAAAGTCGTGGACTTAGTGAGCTTGGTACCCAGTATCAACCAGAGACTTGACCAAAATGTACTTAGGAACCTGCTGTCTCGATCTAAGATAATACACTTTGGGATCCCAAATTATACCCAGACCCATTCAAAGAAGAGCCTAGTTGTGGCTTTTTCTGTGATATTCTTCTTACAAGCTACCATAGTGGCCATCTTAGAGAATCTGTCGACGACAACGAAAATGCAGTTTTTTCCTTGATTAGTAGCAGGAAGGCCCGACATGTAATCCATGGATATGTATTCCCAAGGTTGACAAGGAGTAGGAAAAGCAGTATATAGGCCTTGCTTCTTGATGGTCGGTTTGGAAATGGTGCAAGAAGTGCAAGATCTAATGTACTTCCCAACATCCCATCAGAGGTTTAGAAAAATAAAATACTTTTGTAGCACTGCCACTATTTTCTCTACCCTGAAATGTCCAGCGACTCGACTATATTGCGCCTCCCAAATCATCTTGGCATGCTTGCTTGAAGGAACACAAAGTTTTCCTAGGTGGCATAACAGTGCATCCTGGAGGTGAAAATTTAGAACTTTCTTTCCTTTGAGGAGCATCTGGTATGTGTTTCTGAATTCTGAATCTCTCTTGTAAAAGATGCGGCCACCCTGTAGTCTCATGCCAATAAGAGTCAAACACAATGGTTAGCGCCATGACCGGTGGTCGATTGAGGCCGTTTGCAACATTGTTGGTGCTTTGCTTCTTGTACTTAATATACAAATGGAACTTTTGTAGGTATGTGGACCATTTATAATGGAAATCGTTCTACAACTTCCCTTGTGTCTGTATGAATTGTAGGGGTCGGTGGTCTGTGTGGATGATCATTTCCTTCCCAATAATCTAATGCTTCCATTTTCAGTAGCCCTACACAAGGGAATACATCTCTATGTCATAGGTGGAACACTTTGAGACTATGTCTGAAAGTCTCTCACTATGATATGCCACTAGATGCACCTACTAAATAAGAACTGCACCAATAGCATAGTGAGAGGCATTTTTCTCGATCTCAAGTGGGTGTTGCAGGTCCGGTAATATGAGCACTGGTGTAGAGCAGAGGAGATGCTTCAACTCATAAAATGCCTTATGTTTGGATTTAGACCAAAAGAACTTTTCTTTCGCTCATCCCTTGGTGACTTGACTCAAGGGCCAAGTGATATGAGAGAACCCCAACACGAACTTACGGTAGAAGTTGGAAAGGCCCAGAAAGTTGTGGAGCTCTATTAGAGTGGTTGGGGCTAGCCAATCCCGAATGACTTATATCTTGGTTGGGTCCACATGCACACCCTGCTCATCAATAATCTACCCTACCTATTGAACTTGGGTCATTCCAAAAGTGCATTTCTCCAAATTGGCACACAACTTGTGTTTCCACAGGGTTTGGAGGATTGGTAGAATATGGTGGAGGTGCTCTTCCTAACTCTGGTTGAATATCAAAATGTCATTCAAATACACAAGCATGAATGAGTTGGTGAAGGGTCACAAGAAGTCGTCCATCAGCCTCATGAAGGTTGTTGGGGCATTTGTCTACCCGAAATGCATGACCAACCCTTCGAAAAGGCCCTCCTTGGATTTGAAGGAAATCTTCCACATAGCAAAGAGTTTGATCGGTACCTAGTGATAACTGGACTAAAATTCAATCTTGCTGAAACATTTTTCTCCCTTAATTTGGTTCACAAGGTCATCAATCTGTGGGATTGAATACCTGTTTTGGACAATGATCTTGTTTAGCACTCGATAGTATTTACATATTCTCCAGGTCCCATCCTTCTTCTGCACCAACACGATTGGGCTCCCACAGGATGATGAACTTGGCATGATGTTCCCTTTCTTCAATGACTCTTGAATCTGCCTCTTGATTTCACTGTTCTCTAGAAGAGAACATCGATAGGTTGGTCCATTGTGTAGTGGTAACTCGGGGTCAAATCAATGGATTGCTTGACTTGACAATGTAGAGGTACCTTTGTGGGTGAGGTGAAAATGTCCCTATACTCATCCACAATCTTGTCCATCTATTGATGTCATACGAAGGAGCCCTGTGTGGAGGTCGTGGCCATAACCTTCTTCTTCGAATCATAAGGAAAAAAAATTCCCAGTATGGGAAATGATCTTACTGCATTACTTCGCAATGATCAAAGAAATGGAAGTAGGTGGTGCTACCTCCCATATCCTATACAACTTATCACCCAAATTAATAATAATAGTGTGAGGCCTAGACTCATACATATAATTTCACTTCCACAAGTATGTTTGGCCTAATAATAAATCACAAACATCAAGAGGAGAAACATCACACAGTACCTCATACGCGGAGGGCTTGATACTATAGGAGAGGCGACACTGTTAGCTGATGCGGAAATATCACCCTTGGTGAAGCCATCCGATGGTGTATGGATCCGGGTGTGGCATGGTCGATAGTCCCAAATGCTTCATGACCTCTACTGAAATTAATTTCTTATGGCTCCTTCTATCGACAATGAACTACAGCGGGTAACTTTTCACCCAAATCTGTGAGTGGGAGAGTCACTCCCCCTCCTCCAGATCTTCGAGCTCATCCTTTTGGATATTGGTGGTCACAACAGTGGCACTAGGCTCCGCATCAATAATTTTCTTCCCTTTTTCATTCCCATTGTTAGTTTTTGACTCAAATCCATAACATGTAGCTGATTCAAAAGCCTTCAGCTCGGCCACCAGTGAATGCTTGGCTCAACACTCACTTGTGTTGTGAGTGGGGCTCTTATGTAACTCACACCCTTTCCATATGTCCTTCTTTGTATTTGTGGTTTTTTTATTTGCTTGCAGCTTCGATGGGTTGTCCTAGGTCACCCCACCTTGGCTTTGTCCTTTGTTTTGCGGCTTGGGGGCACCTTTCCCTTGCTTCAGATTCGCAGATCCAAAGTCTCTCTTCTTATGTTTAAATTTCTACTCGAACTTGACAGTGTATCGATAGGCGATGCCAAGAGAGGAGATGTCCAAGAACTCCATCTCATCCCTAATATACTTGTGTAGATAGTCGCATTACTTGAATACTAAATGCCACTCAGAATCCTTGATACCCATCTTCATGCGAAGGGTATGGAAAACATTTTTGAACTCTGGCACATCTTGGTCCTTTCCTTCCCGTAGCGTGATACACTTTATGTATTTATCTTCATAGCTCCTGACAAGGTAATATTGTTCCTTGATGGTGTCTCGGAAAGAATTCCAAGTGGGTGCATCTGAAAATAGTGAGGATTCCCTCTCATCCTTTTGTTCACATTAGGTTTCCCACTAGTCCTTGACATGTGGGGCGACTTTGAGAAGTGAAAAAGTAATATTTTCTTGATTGGAAAAGTCATTAACTGAAAAAATATCCTTCCAACAAATTTAACCATCTATATATGGCATCTGCATCTATCTAGCCTTCAAATATGGGAATATCAAAGTTTACTTGTCCCTTAAAAGGAGTGGCACCTCCAAAGTGGTTGTTGGATGAAGATGCATCACCTATGGGTAGCCGCCAAAGGGTCTGGCCAAAGTTATCCATAATCACGTTCCTTTGTCACTCGAGGGTTTCCTCGAGCAACATTTTGAAAGTATCTCCTGCCCTCTCACCTTTATTTTCTTCCACCAAGGGAATTCGTTGGGGTTTGCGAGGCTGATCTTGCAAAGGTTAAACCAGTTCAATCCCTATACCCTGACCTCGTTGGGAACATGCAAAGAAAAACAAAGAAATATAAGACCTCTCTGATATCACTGATCTAGACTTATGTAGGAATGCAACAAAATACATAAATATAGATATACAGAGAGATGCAGCATAAATAAAACTTAATTTCAATAATATCAAAGAACTGAAATATTCTTACATATATAAATGGAAATAAACTAGCTCGAGCGATGGTAGCTTATCTCTAAGAAGATATGTGGCGGCTACATACCTCTAAACTATGTTACAATGAGGCTCGAAGGCCTATTTATTATTGAGAAACAATGGAAAACCCTAAACATCCTTAAACCTAACCCTAGGATATGAAGCACCAAAACCATGGGCCCTGTTTAGGTAAATGGGTACATCAACTTCACGAGGTCGTAACTTTGGTATATGATCTTCATTTGATGCACACAATACATCGTTAGAAAGATATATCTGAGGACTACAACTTTAGACTATATAAACTAAATAAAACTCCATATTTTCTTATTTTTCAAAAAAAATTCCATTTACAGCCTCAAAATGGCTCTAGAAGTTTAGGACCTGAAAAAATGCCAAAAATAGTAAATTGTGCTACAATTAAGGAAACTAAAAAACTGAAAGAAACAGTAGTGGGGGTCCAAGTGGAATACGTGGGTGACCACCAATATCCACCTGGATCATTCCTCCCACCTTAGGAAAAATGGTTTGCATTACGTTGAGTGCCTCCATGAGATAGGGAAACTTTTGTTGAACTTGGTTCCTGGTGAGCCACTTGCCTTGGTGCAGGAATTGGCCAGCTTTCACAACCTAATACAGTTGTATATTATATTGGTGAGTATGCTTGATTTGTGTGTCTGTGATACAATCATTTGTGGCTTGTTCCATGCAGTATGGGTTTAACTTTGTTGGTGTGATTTGTTCTGCAATGTCTGATGTGTCCAGTAATGGTGAAAAGTATGGTCAAAGGCGGTCCACATTGAATGTTGGGTGCATGCCAAGGAATGGTGGAATGTTGAGCCCAAAAGAATTGTCCCCTATATCCTTAGTGATGGTGTAAAGCCCATATCATAGTGGGTGAAGCTTGTGGTGGGGCCCAGCAAGGTGCTCTTTGTGCAAATGTAACCAAACTTTATCACCCACCTGGAACTTGTGTGGCACCCAATGTTGATCTTGGCACTGCTTGTACTTAGGATTGGCTCTGTCCAATATGTCATGTACCTGTTGGCAGATGTGTTTAATTTTCTCAATGAAGCTATTAGCCCTGTCAGCTTCCGACTGGATATGAGACGAATCTTCTAGAGTAGCTGCAAATGGTACAACCACATCAATGTGCCATAGTGGCTGGAATCCCAATCCCACCTGAAAAGGGATGTGTCAAGTTGAGCTATGGAGAGCTTTGTTGTAGCTGTGTTGGACATAGGGGAGGCTTTCATCCCATGTGCATGGATTCTTTGAGTTGTACATGTGTAGAATGTGTATGATCATCTAGTTGACAACCTCTGTTTGGGGGTGGAAAGTCGTGGACTCAGTGAGCTTGGTATCCAGCATCGACCAAAGACTTAACCAAATGTACTTAGGAACTTTTTGTCCCGATCTAAGATAATGGACCATGGGATCCCAAATTGTACTCACACTTGTTCAAAGAAGAGCCTAGTAGTGGCTTGTGCTATGATATTCTTCTTACATGCCGCTACAATGATCATCTTAGAGAATATGCCGACGACCACGAAAATGCAGTCATTTCCATTCTTAATATAGGGAAGGCCCAACATCTAATCCATGGAGATGGATTCCCAAGGTCGACTAGGAATAGGCAGAGGAGTATATAGGCCTTGCTTCTTGATGGCTTTTTTTTCAATGGCACAAGCAGTGAAAGATCTGATGTACTTCCCAACATCCTATCGGAGGTTTGGCCAATAAAAATACTTTTGTAGCACTACCATTATGTTCCCTACCCCGAAATATCTAGTGACCCAACTGTAGTGCGCCTCCCAAATCATCTTGGCATGCTCACTTGAAGGAACCCATAGGTGTCCCAAGTGGCATAATAGTGCATCCTAGAGGTGAAAATTTAGAACTTGATTTCCTTCCAGGAGTGTCTAGTATGTGTTGCCGAATTCATGATTGCTCTTATAAAGATGTTGTAACCCCATAGTCTTGTGCCCACAAGAGTCGATCACAGTGGTCAGCGCCATGACCGGAGGTTGACTGAGGCAGTTTGAAACATTATTCGTGCTTCCCTTCTCGCACTTAATGTTCAAATGGAATTGTTTCAGGTATGTGGACCATTTATGATGGAGATCATTCTACAACTTCCCTTGTGTCTATATGAACTACAGGGGTCAATGGTCTGTGTGGATGAATGTTTCCTTCCCCATAATGTAATACTTCCATTATCGGCAGGCCTACACAATGGAATACATCTCCTTTTCATAGGTGGGATACTTTCAGACTATGCCTGAAAGTGTCTCACTGTGATATGCCACTAGATACACCTGTTGACTAAGAACTGCACCAATATCATAGTTGGAGGCATCTGTCTCGATCTCAAATGGTTGTTGTAGGTCTGATAATGTGAGCACTGGTGCAGAGAAAAAGCGATGCTTCAACTCAACAAACACCTTTTGTTGGGATTCAAACCAAAAGAACTTCTATTTCACTCCTCCCTTGGTGACTTTACTCAAGGGCCAAGTGATACGAGATAACCCCAACAAGAACCTGCAGTAGAGTTTGGAAAGGCCTAGAGAGTTGTGGAACTCTATTAGAGCGATTGGGGCTTGCCAATCCTTAATGAATTGTATCTTTTCTAGGTCCACAAGAACACCCCACACTTCAATAATGTACCCTAGATATTGAACCTAGGTCATACCAAAAGTGCATTTCTCCAAATTGGCACACAACTTGTGTTGCCGCAAGGTTTGGAGGACTTGTCGAATATGGTGGAGATTCTCTTCCCAACTCTGGTTGAAGATCATAATGTCATCCAAATACACCACCACGAATGAGTTGGCGAAGGGTTGCAAGATGTCAACCATCAAACTCATGAAGGTTGCCATGGAATTTGTCAACTTGAATGGCATGACTAGCCATTCCAAAAGGCCCTCCTTGGATTTGAAGGTAGTATTCCACACGTCAGAGGGTTTGATCGGTACTGGTGATAACAAGAATTGAAATATTTTGCCCCCTTAAGCTGGCCCAGAAGGTCACCAATCGGTGGGATTGGATACCTGTTTTAGACAGTGATCTTGTTCAGTGCCCGATAGTCAATATAGAGTCTCTAGGTCCAATCCTTCTTCTGTAACAACACAATCGGGCTACCATGGGGTGATGAACTTGGCTTGATGTGCCCTTTCTACAACAGCTCCTAAATCTACCTCTTAATTTCATCATTCTCCATAACAAAGCATCGATAGATCATTCCATTGGGTATGGGCACACCCGGGGTGAGATCGATGGACGGCTTGACTTGATAGTGTAGAGGTACCCCTGTGGGTGAGTTCAAGATGTCCCTGTACTCCTCCACAACCTTCTCTATATATTGTTGTCATGTGGAGGAGCCCTGTTTGGAGGTCGTGGCCAAAATATTCTTCTTCCCTAAGGGCGAATCATAAGGAAAAAAAAATTATGGGTCGAGGAAATGATCTTACTACATTACTTCACAGTGATTAAAGAAATGGCAACAAGTGGTGCTACCTCTCATATCCTATACAACTTATCACCCAAAGTAATAAAAATAGTGTGTGGCCTAGACTCATACACAAAATTTCGCTTCCACAAGTACGGTTGGCCTAATAATACATCAAAAAATTCAAGAGGAGCAATGTCACATAGTACCTCATTCGTGAAGGGATTGATGTTGTAAGGAAGGCGACACTATTAGCTGACGTAGATATCTCGTCCTTAGTGAAGCCACCTAATAGTGCATGGATGTGGGTGTGGTATGGTCGGTAGGCCCAACTGCTTCACGACCTTAGCGGAAATGAGGGTTTTTTGGCTCCCTCTATCGATAATGAACTGCAACGGAGAACCCTTCACCCACATCTATGAGTGTAAGTGTCCTCCCCCTCCTCTAGATCTTCAGGTTAATCCATCTAGATCTTGGTGGCGGAAATGGTGGCACTAAGCTCTAAATTAATAATTTCCTTCCCCTTGTCATTCCCTTTTCGGTTTCTCACTCAAAGTCAGAACATGCATTTGTTTCAAAATCCTTCAGCTCAGCCACTAGTGACTGCTTGGCTCAGCACTCACTTGTGTTGTGAGTGGGGATCTTATGTAACTCACACCATTTCTTTATGTCCTTCTTTGTCTTTATGGTGTTTCTCTTCGCTTGTGGCTTCAAAGCATTGCCCTAGGTCACCCCACCTTGGCTTTGTCCTTGGTTCTACAGTTTGGGGGTTTCATTCCCTTGCTTCAAATTCACAGATCCAAAGTCTTACTTATTCTGTTTAAATTTCTGCTCGATCTTGACAATGTATCGATATGTGGCGCTAAGCGAGGAGATGTCCAGGAAATTCATCTCATCCTAGATGTACTTGTGTAGAAATTCACGGTACTTGAGTACCAAATGTCGCTCAGAATCCTTGATACCTAGCTTTGTGCGAAGGGTATGGAAAACATTTGTGAACTTCAGCACATCTTGGTCCCTTCCCTGCCGCAATGTGGTCCACTTTATGTTTTAATCTTCATATCTCCTGATAGAGTAATATTATTCTTTAATGGCGTATCAGAAAGAATTCCAAGTGGGTGTGGCTGAAAATAGTAAGGATTCCCTCTTGTCCTTTTGTTCATAGTATTTTTCCCACCATTCCATGACATGTGGGGCGGCTTTGAGAAGTGCAAAAGTAACCTTTTCCCAATTCGAGAAGCCATGAACTGAAAAATAGCCTTCCAAAAAATTTAACCACCTATCTATGATGCCTGCACATATTTGGCCTTCAAATATGGGAATATTAAAGTTAAATTGTACCTTAAAAGGAGTGGCACCTCCATAGTGGTTTTTGGATAAACATGGGTCGCATGTGGGTAGCCGCTAAAGGATTTGGGCAAAGTTACTCATCATCGAGTTCCTCTATTGCTTAAGGGCTTCCTCCAACAACATTTTGAAAGGATCTCCTACTATTTCATCTATATTTTCTTCCGCCATGGGAGGCCATCATGGTTTGTGAGGTTGGTCTTACAAAGGTTCAGACAAGTTGATCCCTAACTCTTTATACTCTGACCTTGTTGGGGACATGCAAAGAAAAATAGAGAAAGAGCAAACTTCTCTGATACCACAGATCGAGACTTATATAGGGAAGCAAAAAATATATAAATACACATATACATAGGGATGCAACATAAATAAAACTTCAGTTCATTAATATCAAAGAACTGAAATATGGTTACATACAGAAATGGAAATAAACTAGCACGGGCAGTGGTAGCTTATCTCTAAGAAGAGATTTTTTCATTACATGCCTCTGAATTGTGTTACATTGAGGATTGAAGGCCTATTTATTATTGAGAAACAATGGAAAACCATAAACATCCAAAAACCTAAACCTAGGAGATGAAGCGCCAAACCTATGGGCCTTGTTTGGGTAAATGGGTACATTAAATTCCCGAGGGCGTAACTTTGGCATACAATCTCTGTTTGATGCACAAAATACCTCCTTAGAAATATTTATCCGAGGACTAAAACATTCGACTGCAAAAATCAGCCAAGGTCTCATGTTTTCCCTTTTCCCAAAAAAAATGTTGTTTAGGGCCTCAAAACAGCTCCAAAAGTTAAGGACTCGAAAAACTGCCAAAAATAGTAAATTGTGCTAAAATTAAGGAAACTAAAAAACTGAAAGAAAACGTGCTGGGGGTCCAAGTGGAATAGGCGGGTGACCACCAATATCCACCTAGATCATTCCTCCCCCCTTAGGAAGAAATGGTCCCCATTGCATTGAGTGCCTCCATGAGATGGGGAAACGTCTGTTGAATTTTGTTCCTAGTGAGCCACTTGTCTTGGTACAGGAGTTGGGAAGCTTTGACAAGTCAATACAATTTTATCTAATGTTGGTGATTATTCTTGACCTATGTGTCCATGATCCAATCAGTTGTGGCATGTTCCATGCATTCTAGGTTTAAGTTTTTTGGTGTGAGTTGTTCTACAATGTCTGATTTGTCCAGTAATGGTGGAAAGTATGGTCGAAGGCAGTCCATTGAACAATGGGTGCAAGCCAAGGTATGGTGGAATGTTGAACCTCAAAATCATTGTGCCCTACAACCTTATTGATGTTGTAATGCGCATATCAGAGTGGGCGAAGCTTGTGGCGGGGTCCATAAAGGCACTCCTTCTGCAAATGTAATCAACAATTGTTGCCCACCTAGAACTTGTGTGACACTCGATGTTGATCATGATGCTGCTTGTACTTAGCATTGGCTATATCCAATATCCAATTTGAGATAATGTACTCTAGGATCGGAAAGTGTACCCACACTCATTCAAAGAAGAGCCTAGGAGTGGCTTTTGCTTTGATATGCTTCTCGCAAGCCACTAGAATGGCCATCTTAGAGAATTTGTCGATGACCACAAAAGTGTAGTCATTGCCATGCTTAGGAGAAGGAAGGCCCGACATGTAATCCATGGAGATGATTCCCAAGGTTGACTAGGAGTAGGTAGATGAGTATATAGGCCTTACTTCTTGATGGTCGGTTTGGAAATGGTGTAGGAAGTGTAGGATTTGATGTACTTCCCAATATCCTCTCAGAGGTTCGAACAATAATAATACTTCTGGAGCACTGCCGCTATTTTCTCTACCCCGAAATTTCCAGTGACCCGACTATAATGCGCCTCCCAAACCATCTTGGCTCTCTCGCTTGGAGGAACACAAAGGTGTCCCAGGTGGCATAATAATGCATCCTGGAGGTGAAAATTTGGAACTTGCTTGCCTTCTAAGAGCATCTAGGATGTGTTGTTGAATTCCAGATTGCTCTTACAAAGATGTGGCCACCCCGTAGTCTCATGCCCACAAGAGTCAAGCACAGTGGTTAGCACCATGATCTGCTATCGACTAAGGTAGCCTACAACATTGTTGGTGCTTCCCTTCTTGTACCTACTATTAAAATGGAATTTTTTCCGGTATGTGGACCATTTCTGATGGTGATTTTTCTGCAACTTCCATTACATCTGTATGAACTGCAGGGATTGATGGTCTGTGTGGACGACTATTTCCTTCCCCATAATGTAATGCTTCCATTGTTGACAGGCCTGCATAAAATAATACATCTCTTTGTCATAGGTGTGATACTTTCGAGTTGTGTCTGAAAGTGTCTCACTATGATATGCCACTGGATGCCACTGTTGAGTAAGAACTGCACCAATAGCACAACCATAGGCATCTGTCTCTATCTAAAATGGTTGTTGCAGTTTCAATAATATGAGCACTGATGCAGACTAGAGGCGATGCTTCAACTCGGAAAATTCCTTCTGTTGGGGTTCATACCAAAAGAAAATTTCTTTCACTCCTCCCTTGGTGACTTGACTCAAGAGCCAAGTGATATGAGAGAACACCAACACGAACCTACAGTAGCATTTGGAAAGGCCCAAAATGTTGTGGAGCTCTGTTAGAGTGGTTGGGTTTGCCAATCCTGAATGAATTGTATCTTTTCTAGGTCCACAAGCACACCCTGCTCATTAATAATGTACCCTAGATATTGAACCTAGGTCTTACCAAAAGTGCATTTCTCCAAATTGGCACACAACTTGTGTTGCCACAAGGTTTCGAGGACTAATCAAATATGGTGGAGGTGCTCTTCCCAACTCTAGTTGAAGATCAAAATGTCATCCAAATACACAAGCATGAATGCGTTGGTGAAGGGTAGCAATATTTCATCCATCAACCTTATGAAGGTTGCGGGGGAATTTTTCAACCCGAAAGGCATGACCAGTCATTCAAAAAGTCCCTCCTTGGATTTGAAGGCAGTCTTCCACACATCAGAGGGTTCAATCGGTACCTAGTGATAACCAGACTTCAAGTCAACCTTTCTAAAATATTTGGCCCCCTTAAGCTAGTCCATAAGGTCATCAAAACATGGGATTAGATACCTATTTCGAACAGTGATCTTGTTCAGTGCCCGATACTCAATACAGTGTCTCTAGGTCCCATCCTTCTTCTGTAACAACACAATCGAGCTCCCACAGGGTGATGAACTTGGCATGATGTGCCCTTTCTGTAAAAACTCTTGAATTTGGCTCTTGATTTCATCCTTCTCCAGAGAAGATCATTGATAGATCATTCCATTGGGTAGTAGCACACCTAGGGTCAAATTGATGGAGTGTTTGACCTGACAGTGTAGAGATACCCATGTGGGTGAGGTGAAGATGTCCCTGTACTCCTCCACAACCTTGTTCATTTGTTGCTGCCATGTGAAGGAGCCCTGTTTGGAGGTCATGGCCACAATCTTCTTCTTTCCTTGAGGCCGAATCATGAGGAAAACAAATTTCCCGATCTGGGAAATGATCTTACTGCATTTCTTCACAGTGATCAAAGAAATGGTGGTAGGCGGTGCTACCTTCGGTATCCTATACAACTTATCACCCAAAGTAATAATAACAGTGTGAGGACTAGACTCATCCAAAGAATGTCGCTTCCACAAGTATGGTTGGCCTAATAATACATCGCAAACTTTAAGAGGAGAAACATCACATAGTCCCTCATCTGTGAAGGTCTTGATGTTGTAGGGAAGGTGACACTATTGGCTGACGCGGAGATATCACCCTTGGTGAAGCCACCCAATGGCGTATGGATATAGGTGTGGTGGTCGCTAATCCAAATTTCTTTATGACCTCTGCTAAAATGAGGTTATTTTGGCTCCCATTTTCGACAATGAACTACAATGGGGAACCCTTCACCTACATTTGTGAGTGGAAGAGTCACTCCCTCTCCTCTAGATCTTCAGGCTCATCCTTTTAGATCTTGGTGGTGGCAATGGTAGCATTAGGCTCCGCATCGATAATCGGCTTCCCTTTCTCATTCCCCTTGTCAGTTTCTGACTCAGAGTTAGAACATGCATCTAATTTGGAAGGCTTCAGCTTGGACACCAATGAATTCTTGTCTCAACACTCACTTATGTTGTGAGTGGGGCTCTTATGGAACTCACACTATTTCCTTGTGTCCTTCTTTGTCTTCATGATGTCGTTCTTCTCTTGCGGCTTCAAAGGGTTGTCCTAAGTCGCCCCACTTTGGCTTTGTCCTTTTGTCTTCGGCTTGAGTGCACCTCTCCCTTACTTCAAATTTGCAGATCCAAAGTCTCGCTTCTTTTGTTTAAATTTCTGCTTGATCTTGACAACGTATTGATAAGCAGCACCAAGCGAGGATATTTCCAGGAACTCCATCACATCCTGGATGAACTTGTGTATAAATTCACGACACTTGAGTAGCAAATGCCTCTCATAATCCTTGATACCCAACTTCATACGAAGGGTATGGAAAACATTTATGAACTCTCGCACATATTGTTCCCTTCCCTACTATAGTGTCGTCCACTTTATGTATTTATCTTCATAGCTCCCAACAAGGTAATATTGTTCCTTGATGGCATCTCGGAAAGAATTCCAAGTGGGTGTGGCTGAAAAAAGTGAGGATCCCTCTTGTCCTTTTGTTCAAACTAGGTTTCACACTGGTCCTTGACATGTAGGGCGGCTTTGAGAAGTGAAAAAGTAATATTTTCCCAATTGGAAAAATCATGAACTAAAAAATATCCTTCCAACAAATTTAACCATCTATCTATCCTTCAATTATGGTAATATCAAAGTTAACTTGTGTTAGTGTCAGTATCTTCATCCCTCCATCAGTGATCAAATTTCTCTTTTTGCATGCATAATAGGTGTCTCATCCGATCAGCTGCATTCCATTAGGTCATGGATCAACTGATGGTAGTGGTTCTTTGTCAATTTCCCTCATGCCATTTATCTACTGGCCTATTTTCACATGTACAGGTCATTTGCTATCATTTTATTTCATTCCATTTGCAAAAGTCATTTTAGGGTTTTTTTTTTTGTCTCACTAAGTCTAGGGTTTGCCACCATAGTCTTCAAAAACTCAATAAGAGGTTAGCAGGCACATGAGGATGTCTAATAAGTTCATAAAATTACAAAATTCACTGATGATTTGCTTCATAAAGGGTTTCTTGAAAACAGGGTTTTCTTCTATTTCATGTACAAATTTTATGTAATTTCAATGTTTTCATATGTAATAAGCTCCAGCTACTGCCCTTGGTCACCTTGCAAACTCTAGCCACTACAAGAAACAAAAACATCAAAGCATCAGTTTATCAAATGATCAAAAAGTGTCAAATTGCAAAATGAAAAATAGAGTTTTTAAAGCAAAGTGAAAAGGACTTTAGGAAAGTGGGTTTGTAAATGAAAAATTAAAATCAAGAGGATACAAAGTTCTTCTTGCTGTTTGAAAGACTTCATTTTGTGCAAGAGAGAGAGATCAAAAGGGAGAGAATTGGGTTTCAAGAGAAAGAAGTGAAATTGCAACAATTTTCACTGGCGCTACACACCTGGGTGTTGGCGCTACGCACCAGGCGCAAGTTTTACACTGGAAATTGGTCATGCGCTACGCACCTGGGAGGCAGCGCTACGCATCTGCTTGATAAGCTCCAAATCACATGTCACTACTTTCCTCTACCTCCAATTTCACAAATAACCTCTCAACAAGTAAGTGCATCCTCACATCTGATCTAGCAAGGAATCTTTTCATCTATGGTGTGATTTAAGTGTTTAAAAATTAAACCCTAGCTGTCTCTAAATTTCATTGCTAAGATTGCATAGGGTTTCGTGTTTTTTTCGTTGTTTTAACTCCCTTGTGATTATCTTCCTACATCCCATGACCCTGCACTAAATTTCCCTAAATCCCTTCCTCTTTCCCTCTCCCATTGGCACTCACCTCACCCCCGTATTACTAAACCCTAAGCCCTATACATAATTCCTAAACATTAAGCCTATCCATTCCCTAAACCCTAATTCCCATTTCCTAAACCCTATACATTCCCTAAAACCCTATTTCCATCATCAAATCCCTCATTTACAGTTATACTATCAATCAACCCCTCAATTCCCAAAAGAAAAAGCAGCGGTCACCTTACCCACCTTCATACTTTTAAAATCTCTTCATACTCATCATTTTTCACTCCAAATTTGCAAGTATGGAAACAAATTCAGCATATGAGAGGGATGATGAAACTGTCAGTGATTCTTCCCAAGAGGCTCATGCACCAAGAAAACCACATAAGGGAGGAAAACACATCCGGGAGGAGCCCACCACTCTCACAGAGTTACTAGCTTGTCCTCTTGCAGTAACATGTTTTAAACATCAGTCTTGTTACCAGTTTTGTGAAATGGTGGAGAGGGTGAAATATCACCATGAGCTTGCTAGGTTATTTGTTCTTCATCTTCACAATGGCCAAGTGAACCTAGCTAGTGTCTCTTTCACTTTGACACTTGAAACCATTGCAGCAGCAACAGGCATTCCTAATGTGGGAGAACAGTGGAATGAAGGGCAGCATGTGGGCAGAGAGCATTATGAGCCTTACATCAAGGCTAGTTATCAAAGGCAAATCAGTAGGGTCTTTCCTTTCAGATACTTACAAGATACTTATGCTCCACTCATGAAACTCATTATCAAGTATTTCACCTGTGAAGGGAGGTTTGCTCATTTGTATACTTACCATGTTAGATTGCTGATGCATTTCACAGGAGTGAGGATGATGAACCTCCCATATTTTATATGCAGAAATATTGAGAAGATGGCTACATATGTGCAAAGGAAACCTTTTCCTCAGCAGTTCAGGAGCATTTACCATTTTTCATTGATTAAAATTGTTGTTTTGCATCAGCTAATCTTGCTTAATACTTCATGGGATACTTTCATTTCACATGAGGTTTTCAAAGGCCCTCAGGTGACTCCATCAGTGCTTCAAGAGGAAGGAGGGCCTTCAAACCAGCCAGATGTTCATGAGACTGAAACAACAGGTGTGCCAATGTTTGTCACTTATGAAAAAGGCACAATGAGACTATTTGCAGTTGCCAAACGATTATTATCTCCACCAGGGGTGGAAGGGGTTTTGTTTCCTTCACCAGACCACATGAAAATGCTATCTTCACCTGGGGTGAAAGGGGCTTTGCCTTTTTCTTCAGCAGTACAGGTACAGGATAAAGGAAAGCAACCTTTGCATGATGAAGGGCCTTCTGAGGTTCAGGATAGAGATTTTGTTTTGATTCAGGAAGAGGACACTGATTTGGGCTCCCAAAGCTCAAGACTCAAGGAGGTCATCAAAGAGAAAAAGCTGACATCCATGCCTTATCACTTGACCTTGAGGGGGCTAAGTGGATCATTAACTTCCTTGAGCAAGAGAATAATCAATTGATGGACAAACAAATAATCATGGATCTACAAAACATTTGGTAAAATAAACAAGCAGCAAAAAGAAAGAAAGTCAAATTGACACCTCTTGAGCAAGAAATTGAGGCTGACCAGGAATCATGGCTAGAGAGGATAAACATTCACTTGGAGAAATTTCTTGAGAAGCTAACAAGGAGAAGAAGATGTTGCGCCACATGACTTATCATTATTTGGCCCGGAACAAAATTTGTAAGACAAGGATAAGAAGCCTAACAGCCAAGTTAAAGAGAGCTTTGAGGAGAAAAAAAGAGCAATATAAGCTCAAGATCTTGCCTGAAACATCATTGGCCCAGCATAGCACCTAACAAAGATAACTCATGCCAAACTTCAAGAAATTTGGTGAAGTTTTGGACATTTTTAAATTTTTGAGGCAAAAAACAGGTTTTTTCTGCAAGTGCGTAGCGCCACCGGCGCCACGCTTTTGATGGGGGCATCCATTTGCAAAAAACTTTACATTTTTGGAATCACCATGAAAATTTGTGAATGCTTAGAAATGGCTGTGAATTTTTGACAAGTTTTGGACCTCCAAAAGGGCCAAAAACACCAAAAAGTGCCCTCTCTGCCACTTTTTGTCCAAATAGAAAGCAATCTTGGGAGATTGCAATTTTGGAGGAGAAAATGGACTCCAAATAAAAAAATTCAAGTTGTTCCAGAAAGTAGAATCAACAAGATTTCCGATGAGCTATCCCACACCTGATTTGGACTTCGGGAAGTTTTCCAAAAGTTGCCTGGAAAAAGCGCTACGCACAGAAAAATGGCGCTATGCATAGGAGGAAAATTTGCCAATTTTGCCTGTTTGCCCAGAATTTCGCCTAGTTTTCTACCAGTTTGACTTTTTCTATCTCATGGTCAAATTCATGATGTGATATGATGTAAATAGATGTACTATGATGTAAAAATAATTAAAATTGACTTAAGGAGGTAGATACATCAGTTGTAGGTGGTTTTGAGCTGTAATGAATTGGTTTCCTAAGTTTTAGAGGCAAGTTGTTCCACTGCCTACTTTTGTGTTCCTAGTTTAGATATGGTTGAAACCACCCCTTTTCTCATGGATTCAACCCCTGATGGATAGCACAGGTGGTTTGGATGTCTATATCATGTGTTTTTTCAATCATTTGTCAAGGTTGGACTCTTGTGGATGCTTTGAGCACTATTGTACATCACTTCTGCAGTTTGGCAAGGAAATAGACCAAGGTTTTGCAACATTTTGTGGGATTCTTGCGGCAAGGTGAATTAATATTGTTTTCTCTTCTGTGATTCAGTTTATCATATGTTTATGTGTGCCATTATCTCTCTCTGTTTCTGCATAACTAAATGAATCAAGTGTAAAGGTGGAATTCATTGATGTTTCAGTGCTCTGCCTTGGGCTTTATTTAGTTTTACATGTTTTCTACTGTTTGAAGATGACTCATGATACTTGCATGCCCTCTCCAACTCCTCACCAGTATTTAGACTCACCATTACACCTAATTTAAAGTACTAAAACACTTGCCTACCTGGCCCCGCAGAAATCTCTACAAATCTGAGTTCATTTCCTGAACCCAAAATTTCCTTTCTCATCTGATTCAGTAAACAACCATAAAAATCAATCAAACTCATTTGAGCATATACCTAGCTTAAAATTAGTATTTACATCAGTCATCTCAAGCCTCATTTGCCAATATTTTCCTAATATTGACAAGGAGAAAGCCCTCTCCCGATCTGGTAGGGCTAGCTACCAGGTTAAGCATGGTTTGATGTTACCCTAGACCTGCCTTCCTTCAGCCTGAGGTAGATTTAGGCAATAACGTAGTGGTGATTCCACTGGGGAATCAATTGAAAATTGTTACCCCAGTATATTAAACAATTCTAGACTTTTGGATGATGAGTTTAGAATTCAGTAGGTTGATGATTGTAATGTCCATTTGAATTTTGGGAATAATTCAACACACTGGCTTCCAAACGATACACCAGGGCCAATCCTGATCCTGATCCTCCTCCCGTGTATGAAAACCCAAATCTCATTCCAAGAATTCGCTGGCAAGAAAGTTCTGTGATACCAATTTTCAGATCTCATTCATGCCCAGTTGTTTTTGAATACCTTGAAGATCTCGAGTTTGATGAACATTTTTATCTATCATTGTTTGAAAGTAAATCTGAAAGTGCAGTTGGCGGTACTATTCTAAATTCGAAGTTTGTCAAAGATCTTGAAACTGAAAGAGAAAATATATCAATTGATGATTATATTTTGAATCTTCAAACTTCCATTGTGGCTACCAATATTCCTGAATTTTTAGAATCTGCATCCGCTACTCTTGGTTCATCTGTTGTTGTGTCTAGTTCATAAATTCCTATTGAAACTCCTTTTATCCCCACCATTCCCATGCATTCCAGCATATTTGATCAAAGACCCGCTCTCTCTTCTCCTCCATCAACCCCTTCAACACCTCAAACATCTAACATTTCTTCCCCTCCTTCTACACCTCATACACCCATTACATCGACTACTATTGTTGTTCCAACTCCTCCTACATCCCCAAGACCAGTTTCAAATCCACCTAGAGCAATGGATGCCCGATATGCGCCTCTCGTTTTGCCACAGAACTTGGATGCTATGCCTTTTGACTACCAAAGTAAAATTCCATTGTTTGATGCTACTCAAGGTATCACAGCGTAGCAGCATGTTGATAGGATGAACGATTTCTTTGATCTTCATGAGATAGATGCAGAAAATGTGACCATGAGATTATTTGTGCAAACTTTTGGAGGCAAAGTGCGAAAGTGGTTTAGAGCATTGCCCGCTGGGACTATCAATACATTGGTGGTTCTTCATAGACAATTTTTGGATCATTGGGAGGTAAAGAAAAATCCACTCCAAATTCTTTCCGAGTATGAAAACATAAAGAGGAATGTTGGTGAGAGTGTCCAGGATTACTGTGTTAGATTCAATACTGTTTATAATGCTATTCTAGCTGATATAAAGCCACCAATGGGGTTGGCTTTGATAAAATTTCCTGATGGCTTTGATCCCGACATGGCATATCAATTGAGAGAAAGAGACCTGGCTACATTGGAGGATATGCAAAAAATTGCAGTGAGTGTGGAGGCAAATCTGCTAGCTAAGAGAGCTAGAGCGAAGACCGAGAAGAAGGTGACCATAAAGGAAGAAGCTTCTTCCTCAGATCATTTGCTTCGCAAGATTGAAAAGATGTTTGATAGATTAACTATTGCAGATAAGCCTGAGACACATATCAGAAATCCAAATTTCCGTGGTCAGCAGCAACCACAGTTCAGGATTAAACAACGGGAGCAAAGAGCGCAAGACCAAGCAGCACAACAGCAAGTTAAAACACCATTACAACAAAATTTTGTACATGGTCCAGAATCAGATGATGATGAGAATCTAATAGGAGAGGAGAATCACTTTTTTACACCTGATGGTTTGCCAATTTATATCACGGAGGATGAGGAGTATTCAGAAAGCCCAGCTATATAGAAATATGAAGATTCTATACTAGCAAATGAAATAGTCCTAGAAGAAGAATATGATGAATATCAGAGGGGATATATGAATGCGTTGACAGCGCAGCAAAGACAGTATTCACTCAGGAGCAGGGATGTACCAATCAATCCAATTCAAAAGCGGAAGGAAGCAATACCATCAAAGAATGACTCTCCAAATGTTCAGAAAAAAGGAAAGGAGGTAGTAGATCCTACTTCCAGCAAAGCACAATCAGCAAATGAAAAGTCAAATCAGCCAAGTGAAGCAAAGGAGAAGTCTGAAAAGAAGGATGCTCCGCTCAAAGAGGTAGAGAAAATTACAACCTTTAGCTTAGAGAATGAGATTGCTAAGTTAAAAGTGTCAATACCTTTTACTGAATTAATGAAGAATAGTAGCTATAAAGGTTAAGTGTCAAAGATTTTGAATACAAATCCCTTGTCTGATATGGTTAATGTGGAAGATGACCAACCTGAGCTTATTTTTGGTCCAGTTTTAGAAGGCTAATCTGAGGATAGTGATGTAGCCCCTTTTCACATCAGCCTTAGATTGCATGATTATGTCTTGCACAATGTCATGTTTGATTCAGGAGCATCTCACAACTTGATGCCAAAGGCAATTATGGAAAAATTGGGTTTGGACATCACTCACAAGTATCATGATCTTTATTCCTTTGATTCTGACAGGGTTAGATGTATTGGTCTCATTAAGGATTTAGTTGTGACTTTAGATCGGATTCCAGCAAAGAATGTTCTCATGGATGTGGTTGTGGCCAACATTCCCCCTAGATTTGTTATGCATTTATCTAGATCGTGGGGTGCAAAACTCAAAGGGACATTGCAGTTAGATTTCTCCTATGCCACTATTCCCATGTTTGGTCAATTGAGGAAATTATATAGGGAGAAAAAGATGAAGTATATGATCACAAGCAAGGAGAAACCTTTGAATCATCCAATTAATTATGTACATACAGATTTAGAATCCTTTGTTCTTTATTCTGATAGTGGTTTTAATGATGTGAATAGTCAATTAGTTGAAGTGGAAGATATTCCAGAGATAACAGAAAAATTCAGAGCAGTACTTGATCAAGAGAGAGAAAGGCTTGAAAGTACCGCTGAACAGTCAACATTTTGCCAGCAACAAAAAATTGATGGACAACAGCCTGAGGTAGATTTAGGCAATAACATAGTAGTGTCGGTATCTTCATCCCTCCATCAATGATCAAATTTCTCTTTTTACATGCATATTAGGTGTCTCATCATATCAACTTCTATTAAGTCATGGATCAACTAATGGTAGTGGTTATTTGTCAATTTCCCTCATGCCATTTATCTGCTGGCCTATTTTCACATGTACAGGTCATTCGCTATAATTTTATTTCATTCCATTTGCAAAAGCCATTTTAAGGTTTTTTTTGGTCTCACTAAGTCTAGGGTTTGCCACCATGGTCTTCAAAAACTCAATAAGAGGTCAGCAGGCACATGAGGATGTCTAATAAGTTCATAAAATTACAAAATTCACTGATGATTTGCTTCATAAAAGGTTTTTACCTCAAAACTCTGTTTTGAGGTGAAAACAGGGTTTTTTCTATTTCATGTACAAATTTTATGTAATTTCAATGTTTTCATATGTAATAAGCTCCAGCTACTGCCCTTGGTCACCTTGCCAACTCCAACCACTGCAAGAAACAAAAACATCAAAGCATCAGTTCATCAAATGATCAAAAAGAGTCAAACTGCAAAATGAAAAATAGAGTTTTTAAAGCAAAGTGAAAAGGACTTTAGAAAAGTGGGTTTGTAAATGAAAAATTAAAATCAAGAGGATATAAAGTTCTTCTTGGTGTTTGAAAGACTTCATTTTGTGCAAGAGAGAGAGAGCAAAAGGGAGAAAATCGGGTTTCAGGGGAAAGAAGTGAAATTGCAGCAATTTTCATCGGCGCTACGCACCAGGCGCAGGTTTCACACTAGAAATTGGTCATGTGCTACGCACCTGGGAGGCAGTGCTACACATCTGCTTGATAAGCTCCAAATCACATGTCACCACTTTCCTCTGCCTCCAATTTCACAAATAACCTCTCAACAAGTAAGTTCATCCTCACATCTGATCTAGTAGGGAATCTTTTCATCTATGGTGATGATTTAAGTGTTTAAAAATTAAACCCTAGCTGTCTCTAAATTGCCTTGATAAGCTTGCATAGGGTTTTGTGTTTTTTGTTGTTGTTTTAACTCCCTTGTGATTATCTTCCTACATCCCATGCCCCTGCACTAAATTTCCCTAAATCCCTTCCTCTTTCCCTCTCCCATTGGCACTCACCTCACCCGCCTATTACTAAACCCTAAGCCCTATACATAATTCCTAAACATTAAGCCTATCCATTCCCTAAACCCTAATTCCCATTTCCTAAACCCTATACATTCCCTAAAACCCTACTTCCATCATCAAAACCCTCATTTACAGTTATATTATCAGTCAACCCCTCAATTCCCAAAAGAAAAAGTAGCAGTCACCTTACCCACCTTCAAACTTTTAAAATCTCTTCATACTCATCATTTTTCACTCCAAATTTGCAAGTATGGAAACAGATTCAGCATATGAGAGGGATGATGAAACTATCAGTGATTCTTCCCAAGAGGCTCATGCACCAAGAAAACCACATAAGGGAGGAAAACACATCTGAGAGGAGCCCACCACACTCATAGAGTTACTAGCTTGTCCTCTTGCAATAACATGTTTTAAACATCAGGCTTGTTACCAGTTTTGTGAAATGGTGGAGAGGATGAAATATCACCATGAGATTGCTAGGTTATTTGTTCTTCATCTTCACAATGGCCAGGTGAACCTAGCTGGTGTATCTTTCACTTTGACACCTGAAACCATTGCAGCAGCAACAGGCATTCCTAATGTGGGAGAATAGTGGAATAAAGGGAAGCATGTGGGCAAAGAGCATTATGAGCCTTACATCAAGGCTAGTTATCAAACGGAAATCAATAGGGACTTTCCTTTTAGATACTTACAAGATACTTATGCTCCACTCATGAAACTCATTATCAAGTATTTCACCTGTGAAGGGAGGTTTTCTCGTTTGTATACTTACCATGTTAGATTGCTGATGCATTTCACAAGAGTGAGGATGATGAACCTCCCATATTTTATATGCCGAAATATTGAGAAGATGGCTACATATGTGCAAAGGAAACCTCTTCCTTAGCAGTTTAGTAGCATTTACCATTTTTCATTGATTAAAATTGTTGTTTTGCATTAGCTAAGCTTGTTGAATACTTCATGGGATACCTTCATTTCACATGAGGTTTTCAAAGGCCCTCAGGTGACTCCATCAGTGCTTCAAGAGAAAGGAGGGCTTTCAAACCAGCCAGATGTTCATGAGACTGAAACAACAGGTGTTCCAGTGTTTTTCACTTATGAAAAAGGCATAAAGAGACTATTTGCAGCTGCTAAACAAGTATTATCTCCACCAGGGGTGGAAGGGGTCTCGTTTCCTTCGCCAGACCACAGGCAAATGCTATATTCACCTGGGGTGAAAGGGGCTTTGCTTTCTTCTTCATCAGTATAGGTACAGGATAAAGAAAAGTAACCTTTGCATGATGAAGGGCCTTCTGAGGGTCAAGATAGAGATTTTGTTTTGATTCAGGAAGAGGACACTGATTTGGGCTCCCAAAGCTCAAGACTCAAGGAGGTCATCAAAGAGAAAGAAGCTGAAATCCATGCCTTATCGCGTGACCTTGAGAGGGCTAAGTGGATCATTAACTTCCTTGAGCAAGAAAATAAGCAATTGATGGACAAGCAGACAATCATGGAGTTGCAAAACATTAGGGAAAACAGGCAAGCAGCAAAAAGAAAGAAAGTCAAAATGACACCTCTTGAGCAAGAAATTGAGGCTGACCAGGAATCATGGCTAGAGAGGGTGAACATTCACTTGGAGAAATTGCTTGAGAAAGCTAACAAGTAGAAGAATATGTTGCACCACATGGCTTATCATTATTTGGCCCGGAACAAAATTTGTAAGACCAGGATAAGAAGCCTAAAAGCCAAGTTAAAGAGAGCTTTGAGGAGAAAAAAAGAGCAAGATAAGCTCAAGATCTTGGTTGAAGCATCATTGGCCCAGCATAGCACCTAAAAAAGATCACTCGTGCCAAATTTCAAGAAATTTGGTGATGTTTTGGACATTTTTTAATTTTTGAGGCAAAAAACAGGTTTTTTTGGCAGGTGTGGCGCTACGCTTTTGATGGGGGCCTCCATTTGCAAAAAAGATTACTTTTTTTGGAATTACCATGAAAATTTATGCATGCTTAGAAATGGCTGTGAAGTTTTGACAAGTTCTAGACCTCCAAAAGGGGCCAAAAACACCCAAACAATGCCCTCTCTGCCACTTTTTGGCCACACAAGAAACAGTCTTGGGAGATTGCATTTTTGGAAGGGAAAATGGACTCCAAATCAAAAAATTAAAGTTGTCCCAGAAATTAGACTCACCAAGCTTTCCAATGAGCTATCCTGCACCTAATTTGGACTTCGGGAAGCCTTCCAAAAGTTGCCTGGAAAAATCGCTATGCACGGAAAGAATGGTGCTACGCTTAGGAGGAAAACTTGCCAATTTTGCCTGTTTGCTTAGAATTTCACCTAGTTTTCTACCAATTTGATTTTTTCTCTCTCATGGTCAAATTCATGATGTGATATGATGTAAATAGATGTACTATGATGTACTATGATGTAAAAATAATGAAAATTTACTTAAGGAGCTAGATACATCAGTTGTAAGTGGTTTTGAGTTGTAATGAATTGGTTTCCTAAGTTTTAGAGGCAAGCTATTCCACTGCCTACTTTTGTGTTCCTAGTTTAGATATGGTTGAAACCACCCCTTTTCTCATGGATTTGACCCTTGATGGATAGCACAGGTGGTTTGGATGTCTATATCATGTGTTTTTTCAGTCACTTGTCAAGGTTGGACTCTTGTGGATGCTTTGAGCACTATTGTACATCACTTCTGAAGTTTGGCAAGGAAATAGACCAGGCTTTTGCATCATTTTGTGGGATTCTTATGGAAAGGTGAATTAGTATTGTTGTCTCCTCTGTGATTTAGTTTATCATATGTTTATGTGTGCCATTATCTCTCTCTTTTTCTGCATAACTAAATAAATCAAGTGTAAAGGTGGAATTCATTGATGTTTCAGTGCTCTGCCTTGGGGTTTATTTAGTTTTACATGTTTTCTACTGTTTTAAGAGGACTCATGATACTTGCATGCCCTATCCAACTCCTCACCAGTCTTTAGACTCACCATTACACCTAATTTAAAGTACTAAAACACTTGCCTACCTCGCCCTGCAGAAACCTCTGGAAATCTAAGTTCATTTCCCAGACCCAAAATTGCCTTCCTCATCTGATCCAGCAAACAACCATAAAAATCAATCAAAATACTCTGAGCATATACCTAGCCTAAAATTAGTATTTACATCAATCATCTCAAGCCTCATTTGCCAATATTTTCCTGAGATTGACAAGGAGAGAGCCCTCTCCTGACCTGGTAGGGCTAGCCACTAGGTTGAGCGTGGTTTGATGTTACCCTAGACCTGCCTTCCTTCAACCTGAGGTAGATTTAGGCAATAAAAACTTGTACCTTAAAAGGAGTGGTGCCTCTAGAGTGGTTGTCGGATGAAGATGTGTCGCCTTTGGGTAATCGATGAGGGATCTAGGAAAAGTTATCCATCATCGTGTTCCTCTGTCACTCGAGGGCTTCCTCGAGCAACATTTTGAAGCATCTCTTGCCCCCTCATATTTATTTTCTTCCTCCATGTGAGGCCGTCGGGGTTTACTAGGCTAGTCTTGCAAAGGTTCAATCATCTCAATCACTAACTCCTTATACCTTGACCTCATTGGGGACATGAAAATAAAAACAAAGAAAAAGCAAACCTTTGTGATACCACTAATCCAGACTTGTGCAAGAACACAAAAAAAATACAAAAATACACATACACACAAAGATGCAACAGAAGTAAATCTTCATTTCATCAATATCAAAGAACTAAAATATGCTTACATACAGAAATGGAAATAAACTAGCTCGGGCGATGGTAGCTTATCTCTAAGAAGAAATGTGGCTGCTACATGCCTTTGAACTGTGTTACAATGAGGTTTGAAGGCCTATTTATTATTACAAAACAATGGAAAACCCTAAAAATTCAAAACCATAACCCTAGGAGATGAAGCGCCAAAACTATGGGCCTCGTTTGGGTAAATGGGTAACTCAACTTCCTGGGGTCGTAACTTTAGCATACGATCTTCATTTGACATGCACAATACCTCATTGGGAAGATCTATCCAAGGAATACACCTTTCAATTGTAAACATCGATCTAAGATTTAATTTTTCCCATTTTACCAAAAAAACATATTTTAGGGCGTCGAAACAACTTCGGAAGTTCACGACCCGAAAAACTACCCAAAATAGTAAATTGTGCTACAATTAAGGAAATTGAAACACTGAAAGAAGTAGTGGTGGGGGTGCAATTGGAATAGGTGAATGACCACTAATATACACCTGGATCATTCATTTTTTTCTTCATCTCTAAGAACCTTGTAAAAATACTATGTTTCCTTGAAGAAGAAGGAGAAGAAGGAAAATATATTGTTGTTTCTTCAATCTGTTGTAATGAAAATGTAGGTTCTCCTGAAAGTATAACTGTAGTAGGTTCCTCATATGTTTTAGCTTCTGATGATTCTTCTTCAATATTTATGGTTTTCCTCTTCTTAAAAACCTTGAATGTTGCCTTCTGTAACTCTGATCATGCTGGAGATAGACTGTCTCTTGGTCTCTTCAATTCTTTTTCTGTCATCCTTGGATTTTCCAATGTTGTTTGACTAGAAACTAGCTCTTCAACTTCTTGTGGTGTATTCTCTTCCCATTCTTCTTTGTTGGTGTATTGTTCAATCTCAGGTTTTGCAATGAGAACATATGGTGTAGACTTCTGAGCAACTCTCATTGATGATATAAGTGCTAATGGATCATATGACCAACATAAACTTAGTCTAAACTTCATCTGCTTCAATAACTCATTGAATTCTTTCTCTACATCTCTGGTGCTGAATATGAATGGGCCAACTTGTGCTTTTAGTTTTGATTGAGCCTTTTGTTTTCTAGAAACAAAATGAAAATCATCCATGTTCATCATCTGCCTTATATATTCAAGTGCAAAAATCCTCATGGGGATGAACATCGACAATTTGTAAGGTGGAAGCTCACAGCCATATATCCTGATTTCTGTGAAATTATGCTACAAATACTAGTCTCCAACTTTAGAATTCTCACTAAAATGCAAAATCCTCTTGATCTATGTTGAAACTATGGGAACTACATCACTACTTAACAAACATATTTCCATATATAAAAATTGATTGACAAAATCAATTAAAGAAAATTATTCAGAGGTTTTCCTCACTAATGAGGTCCAATGAATCACTGATTGTGGTTTTCCTTCAACATCGAATTTCTCCAAAGGAAACCTGAACCTTTATGACTACTGATATAAGAATAGGCAAATCAAAACTGATTGGTGCTTAAATGAACCTTCAACAATAAACTTTAAAAATTGATCATGAATTGCATCGGATAGAAAATGACTGTAATTGAACACAATGGATGGTTTTTACATGAAGAAAAGACTGACAAAAACCCCAAAATGACCTCATCTACCCATTTACCATTGGGATATCCTAACAAACAAGAAACTAAGGAAATGACCTTCCTAGACATCTCAGGGAACATTGCAAAGGGATAAGGTGGGTTTGTTCAGGGTAATTCTGAGTTTTCTGGTAAAAATGACTCAAAAATATATGCTCTTAGTGAAAAATAAAGTCTTTGATAAATCTCCATTAAAACAACAACGTAAAAGGGTGAAGGGAGTCTTGAGGATTTAATTGGAGGGCTTGGAAGATTGAATTAGGGGTTATATAAAACAAAGTTTCATTATTTTGTGCAATAACAACTCTTTGGCTAGGAAGATATCGGGCTCCACACCAAGTGACAAATTCAGGAAAATGAAATCTCTGAGGGAAACAAAGTTGGGGTAACAGTGATCCCTAGAAGGAGAATTCATCATTAGCATCTTGATACTTCTGATAAGCCCATTGTGAAGTTCATACAAGTCGAATTCACAATTGGTATCAACAATTTTGAAATGGGTATCAATCAAGGGAAATTCAGCTAAATTAACTACAGGGGAAACATAGGATTATCTATAATCATCTTAGATTTTCCTTTGTGGGAAGCCATTTGGAAAATAGAAATTGCTAACGATAATTAAATAGTTACCCGAAAATTAGAGATGATCAGGTAGTGAAAATCGTTGAAATTCACTTGCAGTGTCGTGTTAGAGCTTTAGTAGCAGGCATAAACGGTGAAATAATGCATTTTGGATAAGGGAACATATTTTATTCAGGTGATCATAATGGCTTTTAAATACACTAATCGTTATTGGCACGGAGAAATAAATGTTTGAACGTTGGCGGGATGATTTAATGGTTAATGGTCACCTGCTACATTTATCAAAAACATTGGTGACAACCAAGTGTAGTGTAAAGTTAGTGGTGGGTGAAATAGGTGATAGGTTTGGCGGGTGGAATGAGCAGGAGAAATGAGTAGGAGGAACAACAGTTTGCAGGGGGGTGGGTGTAGTTTGTGGTTTTAAGTGTAATGGAGTCGCAATGATTGGGAAGTGTTTGGTCAATTTAGTGTGTCCTAAATTGCTATTTAAAATGTCAATCCGGGATTTGTAAACTGATGAAGTGAAGTGCACTATATGTGCAAGATAACCGTTTTCTTAGTCTTTTGTCGTTTTTGAGTTTTTAGTTTGTTTTTGGGTTTATCTTCTGTGGATTCCCTAGTGTGTGATGGCGAAATTGAAAGTTAAGTATGGATGGTAATGGTGATTTCTACAGTGATTTTCCAAACTTAAAAATTCTCAAAAAGAAAGTTTCAAACTGACTGTAATGAAATCAATTCTCAAAAGGAAGTAAATGTACCAAAATAGTGAACTAGTGACAATGGCCCAGTATCCTTACTGTTGTATGAAAAAGAAAATAAAATCTGAACTTAAAGCAACTCAAAAACTGAAACAAAGCAAACTAAATCACACTACTTCAACTCACATTCTGACCCTTCACCTTTCGACTCACTCCGGCTATAGGAAGTAATCATAAACAAGCTGAGTAATATGATATCTAAATTGTAGGAAATTAAATTGCATAAAAGGAAACTAAGATTTAACTACTCATTCATATTTCAACTCTTGAAAATGACATAAGTAATTCAATCTCTAACTTGCAGGAAAGCAAACTAAATCATACTACAAGTAATATTCTGATTCCTTACTAATTGAGTCGCTTGGCTATAGAAAGGAAATCATAAACAGATGAGTAATATGATGTCTAAGTAGTAGAAAAGTAAATAAGCAAAACAAAACTTGAAAGAAATGACAGTGCTGGAATTAAACTCAGAAAATGAAAATCAGCAGAAAGGACAAGATGATCTCATCTCAGTAGTTATCAAAAGTATGTAAATTTGCCCGAGCTGCCTACAAAAATCTGTAAAAGAAGCACTGATCAGCTAGCACTTATAAAAGAAAACATAAAGGAAATATGGACAACAATGAACATCGGAACAACGCAATATATATACAAGCAATGATTATAAAAACAGTAAATGAAAGCAAGTAAGAAACTATACAAAGCTTTGGTGTACAGGGGCCCTCTGCAACCTCGGCCAGTCAATCACTTAGTCACAAATCGAATTCAGGAATGCTGTCTTCTCATATATTTAAAATGCAGTAATAAAACAAAGTAAAGCACAGTACAGTGGGCTGATAACAACAGTCAAAATTACATCTCCAAAGCTAACTATCCAGCATATATCAACGCGTTATTTATAAGTGAAAGTGCTGCAACTAATTCCTAGATTTTATGCTGCCAAGAGACACGTAAATCTCCTTGGCCTGAGATCTAGCGTTATGGTCATCATGATAGTTGAATCCATGGAGTGGTGGCTGCTCGATTCAGTTCACGGGCTGATCTACAGGTGTGCTAGTACCTCTGGAAACTAAGGATCGTGCCACGCAAACCTTCACGTGGGCAAAACAGAGCCGTGCCACCATAAAACTCCTCGTTTGGCCCTTCCTTTGACCGTCGTTGACCACGACTGTTTATGAGTGATTTGGCTGAACTGAGGGGACACACTCCATGTACACGTCACTTGCAACTTGCTCATGTGGCCGATTTCTCCATTGGACACCTGTAACATAGCCTTTAACAAAATGGCTGCGTAAACTTGGGCCGGCTGCGAAAAGTGACAAGTTTCCGCAGCTGTTTGAACAAAAATCTAAATCAAACAACAGTCATAAACATAGTTAGGAAACCATTTCATAAGCTCTTTTTAGACTAATATGCAATGATTTGACAGCTTGGTGGATGAAGTAAATGGAAAAAGAAGGCTGAAAGGGTATATAGGGAAGTGCAGGTTTTGGACTCAACAGGAAGGCACCACGTATCAAAAGCAGGGTCGGGAAAATAGCTTTGCAGACCCCCCCCCCCCCCCCCCCCATTAACCTCTGATAATGCGGGGGGTCCCGCATGTATCAGGGGCCTTTGACTTTGGCAGGCCCGATCTTATCCACTCAAAGTTGCATAAATGTTAATTGCTTGGCAGCAACCAATCACATCATATAATTGCAATAAAATAATTTATTCAAAAATACGCTAAAGAAAATAAAAATACTAATGTGGCATTTAAACGTGCTCGCTGCTACTAAGGATTACATACATACATACATACATACATACATACATACATACATACATATACATATATATACATATATATATATATATATATATATATATATATATATTTATATATCTCCCTTTTATTTTCATTTCTTTCTTTGATTTATTTTTTTATATTTTCTCTTTTATTTTCTATTTCTTTTTCTTATTTTTCTTTTTCTCTATTTTTTTAAATGAAGGAAAAACTATGAGGGTAAAATAAGTTAGAACACATACCATATTGTCAAATCACATATCACTTCAGAACTATTCAAACAAATCTTTGTGTCATTAGATACTTAAAAATAAACAGGTTAGCCATTAGTACTCAATGCACTTTCAGATCTCTCACATCTAAGCCGCCTCCATGGTCCTTGATGCCCACCTGTTTCAGATCACATCACACATGAATAACCCATTTACTTGCACACCTAACACCTTCATCTACATCTCCTTATATAGATTTTTCCTTAGCCAATACCTTAGGTAAATACTTTGGTAATGTCATTAGTATTTGTTGACGGGATGAAATGACCATTGTCACTCCAATTACTATGGGCCAATACCATGGTAATGACCCCTGGTACCCAAATTTCCATGGTTCAGATTCTGCACACTAATTTTACTCATAAGACCTACATATGTATGTGACCCTTCTTCACTGGAACCGCATATACTTTCTCAAAACTTCATTTTTTTCATTCATATGTAATTGAACTGTCATTTCTCTATCCAAAACATCTATAGCATATGTGTCAATCTATATTAGTTCCACAGTCATCAATTTTGATATCAAGTATATATTTATCAAGTATGTTTCCATCAAGGACAACACATTAACCATAATGCCAACAATCTCCCCCTTTGGACATGATGGCTACCACTTTGGTGTTTGGACACCACCTGCAAAAACTACATATAAATCTACAAACACCAAATCTTCTCTCCAAACACCAAGATTCTCTCCCCCTTTGACATCAATGGAAAAGGGTTGATCTAAGTTGAATGAAGTACTTCCCTTGTAAGACCGATTGTTGTAGGTATGGTTTGTTGAATGAAAGCTTCATATTGACTATGCTCCCCCAGAGCATATGTTGGATCATCGAAATATATACAATAAAATTACAAGGCTTTATGAATCAACCAATTATGACTTTTCTTATTTCCAATGACTCTATGTTCTCATGGTGACATCAATCACCCAACATATTGGGTTTACATATTGGACCCAAATTTTACATCAATGTCCCAAAATAATGGGATTACATACATGACATGACTTTATCCCAGTAGCCCATACATGGCTGAATTTTACAATGATTTACAACATGGGTCTTTTCATGACATTTACATCAAGATACATATATGAAACTTATAACCAAAACTAGGGACCTCAAAAATGAGGTATCAAGGCCATGATAGCCATCAGAAACCACCATGCACCATATAGGAATCTGCAATATAATTATATGATAGAAGCAACATAGACAACATCATGAACATCCTCAATAGACAATGTAGCATAAATTTCTCTAATGCCACCAATATGTAAGATAAGACAGTGTAGCATCAATTTCTCCAATATCATCAACATGTGACCAAATACACAATGCTTCCAAGAATCACCAAGGAACTGTAATAGAAGCATAAGGTAGTGCAATAAAGCTTTGTCAACAACTCATCCCCTTGACCTCATATCATCAAGTCTAACACACTTTCTCCATATATAGGCAATATCAAAACCCATATACAGCATGTACATGCATCAATAAGATATGTGCAAACTAAGAGAACCTTCAGCATCACAAATCATAGAACTCATCAACAACACCATCAACATATTTATACCAACTTAACCAAGTGCAAGACAACATCCATAACTTCATCTCATGAAATCCATGTATGATTGATAACTTATGACAATAGAATATATATCTTCAGTGGTAAAAATAGTAACAACCATACATTCAAATTATCAATATGTACTCATCATAATGTGACATCATGCAACAAGTAGTGCTCAATAGATCATAATACCAACAATTAACCATTAGAAGCATAGAAGATTCTCCCTTGAACCTGTGCCAACTTTTCATCATCAAATCTGATCCATCAATCAAAAAATGCACCAACAAACTATTCCAACAACAGTAATAACACTTTCAGCAACATCTTAAACCAATCGTCATTCCCAGCAGCATAAGGACATCATTAATAGTTTACAACAATTCAATATCAGAATCAGAAAGCCAATAATAATTTATGGAAGCATTTGAGAATCTCCCCGTAAGTCTATGCCACTTTTTATTCATCTCATGGAAACATACACGGTTGTATAGATCAAAACCCACATATACACAACACTATCTTTTATGAGATCCATGTATATAAAATAAATTATTGGTTCTGTATAGCCACATCTCCCCATAAACCTATCATGTGTATTCTTGTTCATTGTTACTTCATAAGATGTAATGTCAGTAATATACACATTACTAAAATAATATCAACAAAACATCAAGATATACATGCATATCTCCCCCTGGGATCATACACGACTAATCCTATGGACTTGATAATCATCATCTTCATTGTATGAGGTTATGTACATGATATTCACTTCTGCAGTCACTAGTATAAATATACCTTTTAAGAAAAATGGATTGTAGTAGATACAATCTTCCCTACATCTCTGACTGATGTTCCTTCTTCCTCCAAATATGCTTGCAATTTCTAATCATGTGCTCAAACTTGTGGAACTTATCCCATCTTTTGTTTCCATTCCAAATGCTTGACCTGCAATTAGTGACCTTATGCCCAAATGAGTTACAAGAAAAATAGTATCCATGAAACCATCCTTTATGCCTAGGGACTGATCTTGACTTTGATCTAGGAGATTTCCTTTCAGATGTGTGACTTGATTTAATTTTCTTTTGAAAAACCTTATGTTGGTTGTTCTTGTCATTACATTATGAATCTGAAGCCATGTGGTTGTATCCAATGTCTGTCTTGATTAGAGGAGAATGTTGTTCATTGATAATCTTCTCTAGTGATTCAGATGCCTTTACCCATTTGTTGATTTTCTCATAATCTTCCCTTATAGTCACAACTTCATATTCTAATTTTTCACAATGTTTTTCCTTTTCTTGAAGTTGTTTTTCTAAGATCACTATTCTTCTATTGGTTGCTTCCAATTTCATTCTTAACAGGCTGATTTCCTTCATCATATTACTTTCTTTTGTTTCCATATCTTTGTTTGCATCATTTTATTTCAATTCTTTCATTAAATTATCTTCTTCACAACTATCTGATTCACTAGTTGATTAATATTCAAAAGCCATAAGTATTTGGTAACAACTGTTAGAATCTAAATTTGAATCTTCTTGATCATCAAATGTGCTTTGACTATCTTCATTAGAATAAAAAAAATATTGACAAAAAACTTCTTTTTGGCATTTTTATTTTCAACATCCTTTCCATTTTCTTAGGCTTATCATGATTTTATTTATATGGACATTTGGAGGCATAGTGACCTACTCTTCCACAAGAAAAACATTTAAAGGGAAGCTTCCCTTTGAATTTATTAGTTTCCACTTACCACTTTATGAGAAATTTTCTTCTTCTTCATTTGAGATGTAGCTTGTATCTTTAGGATTTTCCTTTTCTTTCCCTTTATATGTGGCTTTGAAGGTTGCTTCTCTCATACCTGATGTACACCATTTTCTCATCTCAAAGGTTGTCAAGATCCTATGGAGTTGTTCAAGAGTAAGATTCTCCAAATCCTGCATTTCTTGAATGGCGGAGACATTGGAATCAATATTTGGAGTTAGTGATGTCAAAATATTTTTAATAACATTAAAATCCTTTATTTCGTCACCAAGATTTTTCATTGAGTTAACAATATCATCTACTCTAAGGAAAAATCTCGCAATGATTTCATCATGATGCATTCTAAGAGTCTCATATTGAATTCTGTATGTTTGAAGTTTAGCACTTTCTACCTTAGATTTTGACAAGCTTATCCCATAATTACTTTGTGGTGTTCAGCTACATGAATTTCACAAACTTAAATTTTTCCAAGCTTCCCGAGATGGCATTTACATCCTTTACATTGATCTCATAATGTTTCTTCCTTGTATTATCTATGGGAATAGAGGTTGGATATTGATATCCACCTTCAAAATTGCGCATACATCAGCTCTTAGTGCCTGCAAGTATGTTCTCATTATGACTTTCCAAAATACAAAGTTAGTTCCATTTAACAAGGATGGCCTGATAGAATATACTCCCTCTTCACTGCTCATTTTGATAGATCTCCCTTTAAGCAATTAGGCTTCTTCTAATGGACCTCCTCTAATACCAATTGTTAAGAAAAATAATGTAGGGGGGGGGGGGGGAAGGTGAATCAACATTTTTAACTCACTTTAACTTTTCATTTCATATTTTGAATTATGTACGCTATTGTCTTTATGCAACCAGCGTATGTACGCGACTTCAGTGAATGAAAACAACGTATATCCGGATTACTTAATTTATCATAAATTCCATTAGTGGGTTAGCTTAACCATTTCATTATTAATTCATTCACCATTCAGTATGCATTAAATAACGGAGAAATCATAGCACATAGAACACCAAGATTTTAGGTGGAAACCCAATGTGGGAAAAAACCATCGCAATCGTCATCTCTGTTTTCTTCTTTTATTATAAATAAAACCTTCATTACATTTTGTACTAGCGCAAACTCTTACCAGCACGCAAGCACCCACCTGCAGGAGGCTAAAACCTCCACTCGTTCTCCAGCACCTACGGGAAGGGGGCTACAACCCATTGATCTCATTTACCTGCTCCTACTGGAAGGCAGCACCTACCCCCTAAAAAAATTTACCAGCTACCACTAGAAGGAAGCTATGACTCCCTCACTAAAGGCTCCAACCATCAACACCTCTCGTGGGCCAAATTTCATATTTTTCACACTGGATCCACCTATCTCAAAGCATCAAAACCTATAGGCCACATTTCATCATATTTTAAAACTGTACCCACACCCATCATTATGCTCAATTCCAAACTAAATACTAAATCTGAAATACAATCATTGAACCAACTAAATCACAGTGAAAACGTCCCACCGAATATTGAATCAACCACTGCAACTAGATCAGATCAATGCATAACCAAACCACAAAAGAAATAAACCATCCAGATCAAGACCATATCTCACATAGAATATATACACAACTGTCTCATATCTCAACATACACTGAAAGACATATCTCAGAATATATATGCGACTTAACATAGACAAATTCACATATGTATGCAACCATTCAAAATCAAACCTGTGTACATACCTTAAATTATTGAAGCATACCTTCGCTGCAAACACAACACTTATTGTGCATACCTCACTGTCAAATTATATTTCACTTCAGACTCATTCAAACAAATATTTTCTTTATTAAATACTTAAGCATAGGCAAGTTAGTCATTAGTACTCAATGCATTTTCATATCTCTCATATCTGAGCCTCTTCCATGCTACCTGGTGAACACCTATTTTAGATCACATCACACATGAATAACCCATTTAATTTCACAACTAACACCTTGATCTCCATCTCCTTATATGTTGTTTCCCTTATCCAATACATTAGGTAAATACTTAGGTAATGTCATTCGTATTTGTTGACGGGGTCAAGTGACGATTGCCCCTCTAATTACTATGCGAAATACCATGGTAATGATCCCTGGTATCCATATTTCCATGGTGTGGATTTTGTACACAACTTTTACTCGCAGGAATTACGTATGTGCATAACCCTTCTTCGCTAGAACCACATATACTTTCTCAAAACTTCACTTTTGTCATTCATCTGCAAATGAATTGTCATTGCTTTGTCCAAATCATATGTAGCATCTATATCAATATGTATTAGTTCTACAATCATCAATGTTGACATCAAGTATATCTTTATCAACCAGGATTCCATCATGGACAACACATTAGCCATAATGCCAACAGAGACTCTGTCAAAAAAAAAATTCAGAATCTACTGGGAGTTTTGAAGCTATCAAGGAAGGACTTTTGCAGTGATTTTTTAGATGCTTGTTCTTCCTTACATGTAATTTCATGAACCTCGCCTTGTATTTAGGAACTTTGAACATATGCATAAAGTTTCAAGCAATTTTCATGGAAGATTGTGTTGTGAACTTGATTTTTTATTATCATTAAATGGAATTATCAAATTGAAGTGAATTATGTAATCAATATGATTGTTTTCTTCAATTTTTGTAGGATTTATCAAATCTGTTGAAGAGCACTTGGCTTCTTTGATGGGTTTTTCAAGGATTTTAATGAAATAGAAAAAAATTCAAAATATCTTGTTTTGTTGTGGTTGAGTTCTTAATTGCTTAGTCACCCATCTGATTCTAACATGTTTAAATGAATTCGTAATTGCTCTTTTAAATTTGTTAAGGTTTGTTCTCTATTTTTCACCTTCTCCAAAAATTTTGGTTCTTTATGTCAAACCCAATGCTCACAAATGCTCCAACTAAGATTAGTGTAAATGCTACCAGCAGGAAGATTTTAATAATTGATGGTTTTCTCATTTACCCATATTCTGAGAAAAATTTTAAACATAAAAAAAAAAAAATCAACACTTGATTTGAATGAGATCTATTTATTGCTATCATACTTTATTGAAAGATATTTATGATGTATGTGAGACTCATTTTTTTCATGTGCATTTATGTTAGTTAATTCTGATAAATTTCATTTCTTTTAACACGGAGATAGATATACATTCACAGAAACTTAAACACTAATTAAATGGCTGAAATAGTTCCTCAAGTTACTTTATTTTCTTGTGACAACTTTATAGGGGAAAATGAGGTGCATGATACTTGAACCTAAACTCAAAACTTAAAAACTCAGTATGGTTTAAGGAAAAGACATACAGTCATTTCATAACAAAACATTCACAAAAAAAATTAACATACGATCTTATTTACAACAACCCTTTATCATCTTTATTTTTCTTATCGAAAATTGAAAGCAAGAACGAGCAAGATTGAACACTAAACATGAGGAAAACATAGATATATCTTGTGGGAAATATAAAAATAATAGATTATCTGATATATTGAGTTTAAATAGAAAATCATAAACATAGTAATGAATCAAAATTGCACTTAGATGTTCCCAGGCTCTACACTATGACATAACATAGTGTGACTCAGGGTTCCAACAATAACTTAGCCTAAGTTTAACTTAGCAAAAAGAACATATTAATATGTTGGTGTAACATAACCCACCCTGAGCCCAGTGCCAACTAAGTGCAAAAGGAGGAAGTTACTATGTTGACCCAACTACCATAGTCTCATCATGGAAGCAAGGCCTAATTTTTTTTACCTCATGCAACTTCTTCAAAATGTGAAATGGATGACATCATTGTGTTTGTCTCATTGAGACCTTTCCATCGCTATAAATTTTCCTCCCATATGACTCCCAGATCAAAAGGTATGACTATCCAAAGTTGGACTCATTAAATGTTGTCACGTCACCAATGTCTCCCACATGGAAACCAGGTAACAACCCACATGGCGCCTTAGATGGCTGCTATGTCACCATGGACATATCCATGTAGATACAAAGTCACAATCCTTTAGGTAGGTGGAGGTCAACCTCATCCACAAATCCCCAAAATGCAATTCTAACCAGGGCCCCAACCTTGACCTATTTAACCGGCCCAACCCCTGGCCTGGAGGTTCCACTTGACCATACCTCTAAGGCCGACTAGGTAAGATACCTTAACTAGCCCAACTCCCGACTAGTAGGCCTACTCAACTACTCATCTTGCATACCTTGAGTCAAGCACAAAATCATCCCGAGTTTGCCCTTTTCGACTTACCATCGTGACCCCCGACTTGGTAGGTCCTATAGGTGAGTTCCAACCTATTTTCGCACTTCCTCTCACTTAGAAAAAATTTCAAATTTTCTTGAGAACTTTCCTAGGCCTGAAGCCATCCCAACTCGATTTGCTAGTTAAACCTGAAATTCATGAGATTGAGGATGAAGATCCAAGATCCTTCACCTCTCTTCCAGCACACCATGGCCATAGATACCACAAATCAACACACTCAGACACATCAATTATACTTTATTGAAATAGAATGAATTCTTACTCTTAGAATCCAATGAAACAAGAATAAATTATGCCATTAAATTACCTGGTAAAAATACATGGATAATGTGCATCTAAGTGCATTCATCATAACCATAGGGAATTCAGTCCAGTTTCCCAAATGCAACATAATCAAACATTTATATCCATGTAGTGCAATTCACATACATAAAGAAAATAATAAAATCAGTAGAACTATATGCTAACCAATACATTCATAATGTTAGGAAAATATACACAGCGATTTACCATCTCCTCATGACTAAAAGTCATTGAGAGTCAAAATCGCCAACATATGTAAGAAATCAACCATACCTCATAAATTTATACATGGAATCAACATTCCCCATTAACATCATAAGCATGAAACCAATACAATAACCTATACATATTATTCAAATACAAGAATAATAAGTAAATATTTATCTTATACAACCAAATGAAATGGCAACTAAGATCGAGACTTCGACTCTACACCCAACCTTAGACAAGCTACAACCACGATTACGTTTAGATGTCACCCTTGATCCATATTCCAATGCTTGAGGTGGAGTGTTTCTGAGGAATTTTAACCAAAAGAATAGCTGAAACAGGATGCCATAAAGACACACTACCTTCCTCCACCATCTACACACATTATCATTTAGAATTTTCAAGCATAATCACATCCATGCCAAGATACTCTAATGCAAAGAGCTTCAGCTCATTTTTAGGAGAAGAGATTCCACAATAAGGGAAGGTTCCTTAGTGAGTTGAGCATAAGATCTTTAGCCCCAAAGTAACTCTTGGTGGTTCAACAACCCTCACAAGCACCTGTGTGACTCTTCCCAACTAGTAGGTTCGTCAATCCATAAGATTTCAGTGGGTTCTTTAGCCTTGCAGGAAATCCATTGCTTTCTATAATTATTTTTCTTAGGAAGCCTCTATGAAGGTTCTTCAGCTAGTTTATATTTCTCTAGAGCTTGATTTCTATGAAATCTTATCACTACTACCTCACTTTTTTTCTCACTGTGTCCTTTCTGTTGTTGCGTGAGCATACTCACGGGAGAGTAAACAGAGTGTGTTCCCTTCTTCTTCCACTATTTCTGTTCCTTTTCCCTCCCAAGTGTGAAAGTTCTCTTCTTATTACCAGTTTCACACTCATATTCTCTTCCCATGCAAACATATTTAGTGCCTTCTTCAACAAACCAACTACCTATCTTTTTCCTAGGCCTACATAGGTCAATTACCTTGGACAGTGCAACCCATGTTCTCTTCAAAAAAAAATTTCTTTTTATTGATTTATGTTAGGGCTTAAAGGACACCTGGGCCTATCCCCTCTTTTTTTTTTTTTTTTTTTTTTTTTTTTTTTTTTTTTTTTTTTCAGTTAAATTTATTGCACATTCAGCCCATTTAAAGCCAATCAACCAACCAGGATTGTTATTTAAAACAACCCATTCCTAAAGTAATCTCTCTCCTCAAGCAATGGAATTTGTGTCCCTATCTCATCCATTTTAATTAATTACAATTTATTTGAAATGAAGGAATATTAACTAATGGATGTCACAGTCCCCTCCCCCTTGGGGCAGAACACTATCCTTGATGTTCAATAACCATATACAACAAAACATGCTTTAGACCAAGCATTGCAGATTATGGGGCTTTATTTACACAACTCATTTTATCTCTTACAACACATCTTCTATGCACAGTCGCTTACCCAGCCACTCAATAATCATTAATTCATTAATTCAACCATCTTCCAATGGCCCTTTTTGTAGTCTTTGGTGCTTCCAATGTGCTCAATCTAAATTGGATTCGTTCCTTTTCTCTAGAGTGTTGCATGTCTCCATTGTCTAGTGTTGTTCTCCTTGCGCTTCTTGTTTGTTCAATGAAAATTTCTCAACTCATTATTTTCAGGCACACCCCTAATGTGCTTATGATTCTAATCATCCATGTTCATGACCCTTTAAAACCAATTTCCTGGTTTTCCCTTCTCTTCTTCCCAATCCCTCGGAAAATCTGGTCACCCCCTTTCCTGCAATCACACACCTCAGGCATCCCATTCTCTACTCTCCAGTCCCTCAAGTGATCCATTCATTAGGAAGGTTTCCTCACCTATGAATAGTCTCATAACTGAGGCAAGTCCCTACCTCAATGCTTTCATACCAACCATAACATGCTTCATTACAATTAGTTGGCACCATTGGGTGTCAGTATCCCACAAAGGACCCATTCTTAAACTCTTTTAATTAGCATGCCACTATGCACTCTAATATCTTCAAGCTACTGCGAATCACCTTGCATCCAATTCCATTCGCCAAAATAGGAAATTTCCATGCATTCCTACACCAGGGCACACAATTCTCCATGAGAATCATCATAAGAAATTGTAATAATTTAAAGCATACCTCACTAACAACTTATTGATGAGGTGACATTTGCAATTCTATTTTGGTTCTTGCCACAACAAGTCAAATTAGCTCATAGATAAATTCATCATGAATAAGAATATCACATCTAGTTAGATCAAAACCCAAACTATCATAAATCACGGTACTAAATCATATTCATAATTTAAAAGTTTAGAAATCAATGAAATATTGATACCCATCTTTAAATTTTGAATATTTGCTCCTTTCTTTACATACACTAGATCAGTTTCCCATCCTAGAAAGCACCCAATGCCTTCTCCTCTCTTCGACCTGATACACACACTGCATTGGTTTCCAACCAGGCAAGCACCTAGTGCCTTCTCTTCTCTTCGTCCTCGTACACACACTAGATTGATTATTGTTGTATACCTACAATAGGAAAGAACAGGCTACATGATAACATCAACATTAACACACACATATACACGAAAGACAACATAATTATGAAGGAACTCCAACTGTGTTTCCATTAGACTTTGTGTATATCTATACATAGGTAATATAGTTGAAGTGGTTGTACCCGCTTCCAACCAACCCTTATTTACTCTACCTTACACATTTACCAAGATCTATTCACATTTACTCAATACATAATATATGATGACATACGTAGGTCTACGAGACCTATACAACATCTCTACCACCCTCAATGCCTTTCTCGTCTCGAGCAAGGATGCAATAGAATCTTGGATGGAAGACAAGGCCTGTTGCGACTTCTTCATATCTGATGGCCACTTGCAGTTTTCCATTGTTCACACCTTCTACAGTGTTTTCAATCACTTGGATTGCTTACTACAACCAGGGACAGCCAGTAGCTCCTCTGCACTCTGATGGCATCATATTTTGCTCTCTCTACGGATGAGTCCAGTGTGGGACTGTCATTCCTAGGAGTCTTTCATTCAACAAAAGATAAGTGGTCATCTGCCAAGTCAACCATCTTGCATTTTTCCTCTATCACAATTCTGCAATTTATACTGGGGGGCTCAATCCTTGCATCTTATTGATGTCATCATTGTTCGACTCTTTTATGTGTTATTCATTCAACAAAAGATAAGTGGTCATCTGCCAAGTCAACCATCTTGCATTTTTCCTCTGTCACAATTCTGCAATTTATACTGGGGGGCTCAATCCTTACATCTTATTGATGTCATCATTGTTCGACTCTTTTATGTGTTATGCTTGTACGATTTCATGTTCTTCAAATTTCTGGTGCTGCAAGTCTTCTTATGTAAAATATTGTTCTGCTACTTAAATACTCTATATATGTTGTGGATAATTCTTGTTGCTATTTATAGAATCTACATTTCAAAGAATTATGTGAGCGTTTGATATGACTCAAACTTCCCATGACTTGTTAATTTTAAAATTATTGTAAATTGAAATTCTTTCGGTAACAATCACATTATATTTTGACTCAAACTTCCCATGACTTGCTAATTTTAAAATTATTGTAAATTGAAATTCTTTCGGTAACAATCACATTATATTTTCTGTGTCTACGTGTTTCGAACCATCAGTTGTGGTTCATCGTCAGGACTAAGATGGAGAGTCGAGTCTCATCCAGGAAAGAGAATAAATAGGGTAGACTCTCTTTCCTAAATCAAGGAAAGAGAATAAATAGGGTAGACTCTCTTTCCTAAATCAGAGATGGAGAGTCTCATCCAGGAAAGAGAATAAATAGGGTAGACTCTCTTTCCTAAATGAGGAATAAATAGGGTAGACTCTCTTTCCTAAATCAGAGATGGAGAGTCTCATCCAGGAAAGAGAATAAATAGGGTAGACTCTCTTTCCTAAACGAGACTCTCCATCTTAGTCTTAGCGATAGTGTGCGTCTTAGCGATGAAGCACACCAGATGGTTCGAAATGCATAGACACAAACATTCTAATATGATTTTTACCAAAAAAAAAACAATTTACAAAATATGGATTACAGAATCCCGAATTCAGATTTTACAATTATTGTTGACTAGAAGTTGATAGACTAAATAAATTTGTTACATGACTTTAATATAATATCTACCATTCACATATTTATTTTATAAATAAGACTCTTAAAAAAAATTGATAATTCAAGACTACATCTGCAATTTCACACATAAACTCTAATTTTAACCACTTTTCCAAATAAAGCTCTATCTCAATGATCATCAATTTAATAAAATCATTTACATGATTGATCGTTAGACTGTTCGCTCCAATGTACCTAAAAAAAATTCAAAGCCAAAACAAACCAAGTCGAAGTCGACTTTACCAAGTGGTGAGGGCGACCCATAAAATAATTACCATCTTTTGTTAGTGTTTTCAACTGTTAAAATAATTTTACTTCAACCAACATCCAAATCAAATTTTCCTCTTGACTAAAATTAGTAGACTAGTAACATCGGTGGGTCAAACTTTCATGAGGTCGACGCCCACGATGATAGATAACAACAGGTTGATAAGAACCATACGTATAGCGGCCAATATAAATGGCCCTCGATACACTTCAAAAATATGTTGTCATCCTAGTCGTGCAGACTTAGAGTGTTGAAAATCCCAACGCAACTTGCAACTTTCCTATAGTGTAGATCCACGTCATCATTATCATGTGGAGCTCTCAGTCGATGATAACGGTGAGGAAATACAGGTGAGAAAAATTCCTTTCATATAACATTTACCACTAAAAGCAAAGGTGACCTAGGAAGCATCAAAATGATTAGAGTTGAGTTTTCAATGGCAATTTTTGTGCCAACACAGAACTCCAACAACTTCAAGACCACATTGAAGGATCGACTTTTAAAGCTTAACAAACCAGTTGACTTGATGCAAGTCGACCAGTCAGCTTTCTAATTGGTCAGTTTCCCCATGCACATAGTAGAAAACTTAACAATCCAAATCACTTATGCACCAAATAAATGTTGACGTAATAACCATAAGTTTTGAACTATTCCTCAAAATCCGACATCCAAAGATGCTTTCGCTGGTATATGATGCCACCAAGATTCTCGTCGAGAGTGAAAACATATGAGTTGGTACAATACAACAAAATATGGATCGGTCTTCAGTTGAGTAGGTTGAAAATACTTTTGATCTTTCAATGAAATGATGCAGATCTCCAACACCAAAATAATTGTCTGACTTCCATGGCCCTTCTAATGTATATTGAGTTGAGATTGTATCACATATTTGTCATCTCTCCAACATAGCCACAATCACCTAATGTCAAACATGCGAAAGAAGATTCACCACGAGTAACAAACATTATATGGTGGAGATAGCTAAGCTTTGCTGCTAAAGGAACCAGGTCAACTTCCTCCCATATAGTTTTTATTTCCAATAAAATGGAATTGAATAAGAATTTCAAGTGTGGACACTGACAAGTAACAAAAAGCCATGCACTTGGTCGTTTACCCCGAGTGGTTGGGACGGTTGGCTTATCGCCTCTCCACCTGGGTTCTACTCTCGTTGCATGTTGGGCTGCTCTGCAGCATATTGTACTATTCCCACTTCGCTGCTCTGCAGCATATCTGTTGTACGGTTTCAGTTGTACAAATAATGTATATAAATGTAACATGATCTTTTTCAGCGGGGATGCCATTCCCCCTGTAAAAAAAAGTAACAAAAAGACATAGCGGTTTCAGTTGTACAAATAATGTATATAAATGTAACATGATGCTTCTTCAGCGGGGATGCCCTTCCCCCTGTAAAGAAAAGTAACAAAAAGACATAGCGGTTTCAGTTGTACAAATAATGTATATAAATGTAACATGATGCTTCTTCAGCGGAGATGCAAATAATAGCCTCTACAGATAAAACCAGTTGTACAAATAATGTAACATGATGCTTCTTGAGCGGGAATGCCCTTCCCCTGAAAAAGAAAAAGTAACAAAAAGACATGGCCTCTCCAGATAGAACCATAAATATTTTATAGCATTCCATGTAATCAACCGTTAATCCTCCGATATATTATAGGATTCCTCTGTCAAAATATTACCACATTCCACCCAGACACGGAGCAGTCAATCAAATTTATGCAAGCAGTCTCCTTTCATATAAGATACTTCCATGATGTCTTTTTAACCACAATCTTTCCATTAACATTGTCTAGATAATATTTTTACGCGAATAATTACACCAAATTACTGAACATTCAAATATTCACCATCAATTTTCACAAATATATTTATCTTACAATTTTCAAGTTACAAAATTTCTATTCCTGGAACAATTTTATGCATGGTAGATTTTCTTGGTAAACAACTTTATAGATCCTCGATATTAATATGGGAAACAACCACGAACGTATACAGTTTTCTTTTCTTCATCTTCAAGTTCACATTATCCTAATCTCACTCTTCTTTGGAAGGTCTTCAACATTAGCACTGGAAACATCTTCTAACATTTATATATTTCAAGTTGCATCTCCAAAAAAAATTGACTTGCAACTTCTTTAATTCATTCTTTCGCTTGCTGGTCTGAATTCTCTGTTGTTGTCGCCCCTCCAAATGGGGGGAAACAATGCCAACTATAGTGTACGTACAACAACAGGCAAGAACATGGTACATGATAACATCAGTAAGAACACACACATATAAATCAAAGACAACAAATTGGGGAAGGATCTCCAATCATGTTTCCATTAGACTTTGGGTATACTTATACATAGATAATATAGTTGAGGCGGTCGTACCAGGCTTCCAACCAACCCTTATTTACTCTATCTTACACATTTACTCAGATTTACTCCCATTTACTCAATACATAATATATGATGGCATGCATTGGTTTAAGAGACCTCTATAATAGTTCCCAATCTGACAAGCACCTAGTGTCTTCTCTTCACTTCTCTTCTTTTTGAATTCAAATTTACTAAGTGGTTTGTTGTCAACCCAAGGCAAGCACTTAGTAATAGATAAATATTAATAAGCCTAATTTGTACCCCATGAATATGGGCAATGCTAATATCGGTACTCTTTTCTCGACAAAAATATAGGTGTATCCCACACCTTCGTAACACTACCTCTATCAATAGACAATAGGTAACACTACCTCTAGTGTCTTTCCCATGCTTCACCGCATGCATCCACAACCCAAATTTGGTGCCTATGGTTTCTTCAATTAACCATGTTTGTCCCACCATGCCACAGATCACACTACTTTTGTTTTGTTGATATATCCCTCAACACTCCCTATTCATAGTATAACATAGGCATATTATAAGAATCATATTCATATGATATTAAAATAGTAGAATAGTTAGGGCTACTTTTGCCCAATTTATTCCTCATAAAACCAAGATTTTTTTTTATGCCATTCACATTTGCATTGAATAAATTGAAACAATCATTCTTCGACAAGAATGAGCCTTGACAACCCTCTTAGAAAAAATGGCATTTTCATATATATACTCATCAACATGATCGTGTATTAAATACATAATTACATGTTATTTAGAGTTAAGGTTAAGATAACTTCCTTTGTCCCATTTCACTGCCCCTTGTTACCATGGACCCAACCAACCCATTTTGTTGTCATATTGCTCTCCACTTACTCAAGGACATGGAAGATATTGAGTTTTGTCAATTAAAACAAGGGTCAAATAACTCCATGCAGGTAAGCAAAGCATGCATTAGTCAACGAAATTCTCTTTCAAGAATTCCTCCCCTTTCCTCTTCCTTTCACTTTGTTGTTTGTGTTGATGCTTCCAAACTTTATTTTCTGCTAGCAAAGTTTGCACAATTAAACTCTAGCCATGCACATTTATTCATTTATGCTTGTTGTCACATTCAGGAGCAACACTCCCAAGTATTTCAACGATGGCATGTTTTTGCTGATCTGCCCAAGGTCAGCATATTTTTGTTTATGTCAATCATGCACTGCCCATTTCCAACCTTCCTCATTTTTGTTCATGCTCTTTAGTTATTCTTGGGGACTCTTTCAGGTCGTAATTTTATTGATCCTTCTTAGCTCTCTTACCAGAGCCCCGTGGCTTTCCTACCATGCCCAACCAATGTTCCCAAGGCCCCAAAGAATGAAAAAGAGAGGCAAAATCCAAAGGAAAAGAGGGAAATATTAAAGGGGGAGAAATTCATGACAACTGTTATAAAATCACAAAACAAAATAGCATGGCCATGCAAAATCCAATAGTCAAAATGACAATTCAAACATAAACCAATCAAGGAAAAAAAAACATAAAATATTCAACATCATAACAACTCAATCCCCATGAGTTTCGGTGTTCCCAAGGGTTCGTGAATAAAAGCTTAGGAAATTTCGAACCATTCATGTGTGTTGTGCCATGCCTCGATACAGGCTTTTTTACTGCCATTGTGTCTTTTTAGGCTACTACATACACTCAGGTATTAGTGTATTAATGGAAAGGACATATTAGTTGTTTCCTTTCCATGCTATACCAAACATATTGTCCTACGGTTGTTCACATATCCTTAAATTTTTTCAATCACAAGTCTCAAACCATGACACGATTAACAACTACATTAGCTTGATTTCAAAATTCAGAACTACACACACACACACACATATTCATATCAGTAGGTTTTTTGTCTTATTCTTACAGGTTTTAGAAATCAATCCTTAATCAAGTCCAATGACAATAATTAAAGTCAACCATCATCATTAATTTTAAATTTTAACTTTCTTGCTAAGGCCAAAAGAGCCGTTAAGTTTAGTCTCATTACCAAGGTCAGCTTTCATGACATCTACAATCTCAAAAGGTGAGCTAAAATTCATATATATATATATATATATATATATATATATATACATTAACGTTTGCCATCCTTGTAATTCATTCTTATCACATTTATGGAACGTGTCATAGATATGCATGCAACACAAAACTATGTAGGTAGTTCTTCAAAAACTAAAGAAATAACAAGCATCCATGGTCACAACAATAGATTGTTCGGACCTTTAAGATGCCTAATCACAAACTCATGCAATACTATAGTATTTTTTAGTACAATCAATCATACCAGAACATCCTTGAAACCAACATACAAATCATAATCAAATTTATGAATAACATGCAATCATACCCACATTCGGCTACAACATTCAGACCTAGAACCCCGCCCTAGCTCCAAAGATCCAAGCATTGGACCTACTACTCTGTCAATTTTGTAACAGGGCACCAAATTATCCCCAAAGGTCTAAGATTGAACCTTTGTCTACATTTCTTCTATAATAGAGCCCATCCAGTCCAAGTGTTGAACCTGGAAGCTCTAATACCACTCTATAACATAGCCTATCCTAACCCTAGCCAAAACTAAGGGTATAAGGAGGCAGTTAATATGTTGACCCAACTTACCATAGTCTCATCATTGAAGTGGGGTCTAGAATTTTTTACCTCTTGCAACTTCTTCAAAACGTGAAATGGATTATACTGTTGCATTCATCTCATCAAGAGATTTCAATTGATAGAATGTTTTCTCCCATCCAACTCCTGGATCAAAAGATATGACTATCCAAATTTATACCCATTATAACCATGCGACATCATTAGTGTCTCCCATGTGGCAACCAAACAACAACCGATGTGGCACCTTACATGGTTTCTCTGCCACCGTGGACTTCTCCACATAGATAGAAAGTCACAATCCTTAGGGTAAGTGGGGGTTAGCCTCATCCACAAATCCCTGAAATGAAATTCTAACCAAGACCCTGACCATGACTTGGCAGACCAACCTGGCCCCTGACTTTGAGGTTCCACCTGAACATACCTCTATGGCTGACTACATAACATAACTCGACTGGCCCAACTCCCCACTAGCGGGCCCACCTAACTACTCAGCCTACACACCGTGGGTAGGGCACGAACTCATGCCAAGTTCAGCCTTTTTGACTAACCATCCAGACCCTTGACTTGGTGGGTCCTACAGGTGAGTTGAAGCTCATTTGTGCACTTCCTTTCACTTAGAGAAAATTTCTGATTTTCCTAAGAACACCCAGGCCCAAAGCCATCACAACTTGACCACATGGTTAAACTTGATATTCATGAGATCAAGGATGAAGATCCAAGATCCTTCACCTCTTTTCTGACTCACCATGGCCATAGAGACCAAGAATCCACACGCTCAGATACATTAGTTATACTTTATTGAAATATAATGAGTTCTTACTCTCAAAACCCAATGAAACAAGAATAAACTCAACCACTAAATGTATTGGTAAAAATACACAGATAACATGCATCTAAGTACACTCCTCGGAACCATAGAGAAATCATTCCAGTTTCCCAAACCATGCAGCACAGTTCACATACATAGAGAAATTAATAAAATCAATAGAACTACATGCTAACCAACACATTCATCATGTTAGGGAAATAGCCACAGACATTTACGATCTCCTCATGACTCAAAGTCATCGAGAGTCAAACTCTCCAACATATACAAGAATTAAACCATTCCTCATAAATTTATATAGGGAATCAACATTCCACTTACACACAAGAATCTACATTCCTCATTAACAACATAAGCATGCAACCAGTACTTACATATTATTCAAATATAAGAAGCATAAGTAAATAATTATCTTATATAACCAAATTAATAGGAAACTAAGATCGAGATTTTGACTCTCCACTCAACCTTAGAAAAGTTACAACCACGATTACTTGTAGTTGTCACCACTGAGCCAAATTCCAATGCTTGAGGTGGAGTGCTTCTGAGGAGTTTTAACAAACAGAACAACTGAAACAGGATGCCACAAGGCCACACTGCCTTCATCCACCAGCTACACACATTATCATTCATACTTTTTAGGCATAATCACATCTCTGCCAAGATATTATATTGTAGATAGATTCATCTCACTTTCAGGAGAAGATATTCCATAATAAGGGAAGGTTCATTAGTGAGTCAAGCACCAAAGCTTCAACTCCAAGACAATTCTTGGTGGTTCAATAGCCCTGACGAGCACCCAAGTGACTCTTCCCAACTAGTAGGTTCATTAATCCACAAGCTTCTATTGGGTTCTTTAGACTTATAGGCAAGCCTCTTCTCTTTATAATTATTTTTCCCAAAAAGCCTCAGTGAGATTTATTCAGTTGGTTTCTATTTCTCTAAAGCTTGATTTCTGCAAAATCTGAACACTACTCTCTCATTATTTTTCTCACTGCATCATTTCTGGTGCTACTTGAGTATATGCATGAGAGCATAAACAGAGTGTGTTCCCTTCTTCTCCCATTGTTTTTGTGCCTCTACCCTCCCGGGTATGACAATGTTTTGCTCCTTAACATTTGTGTGCACGTATTCTTTGCCCACACAAACTTGTTTTGTGCCTTCTCCAATAGACCGATCGTCTATATTTTTCCTAGGCCCGTGTAGGTCAACTTCCTTGGATAGTGCAACCCATGTTGTCTTCAATTTTTTTGTCCTTTTGTTATTTTTTGTTGGGCCTTAAAGGAAACCTAGGCTTTTCGTCTTATTTTCAATTAAATTATTTCATAATTATCCCATTTAAAACCACTCAGCCATCAAGGATTGTTATTTAAAACAACCCATTCCTCAAGTAATCTCCTTCCTCGAGCAATGGAATCTATGTCCCTCTCTTAGCCATTTTAATTAATTACAATTTATTTCAAATGAAAGAATATTAACCAGAGGATGTCATGGTTGGCTTATTGAGCTAAAATAAAACTTAGAAAAGTAAATTATTTAATTTAGTGAATAAGTTTTAATCTTAGCCATTGATCTCAAGCGACGCGAGATATAATCTCTATTGTCAGTCACTTGGAGATTAGGGTTAGGTTTAGGATTAGTGTTTTAGTGTTATGAAAAGTTATAAAGGCAAGGCTAAGGTGAGGAGAAGACACACAAAAACAACACAAGTTTGAGATCGACATCTCAATGAGCGTGTGTTGGGTCTGAGAGAGTGCAGAGGGGTTGTAGATCCAAATCTGCAAGAGAGAGAATATCTGTTGGATAGATCTGCCATATTGTAATTTGTAATTTCTCAATTAGGCCATTATCCTAGGCTGGGAGCCAAAGTAAGTTTTGAATTTTAATTAATGAAGAATTGATTTGTTGCGAATGAATTTGTTTATGATTATGTGATTCATATCTTAATTTTCTTCTACATAATTTTATGTGTTAGGGACTTAGTCGTCTATTTATTCAATAATTGATTGTTGGGAATTAAATATAGGGTGTTGGGTTCAGGAAATTCTAGCATGCTATTAGACCACCTACTCTAGATAAATCTTGGAATCACATGTGTTGGGTTCATATCGGATCATCGAAGCAAGGTTTAGTTGGGATTGTACCAACCAATTTTTTTTTAACAGGTTAAGAAAGGGGTTTTTTATCCAGGCATGGAATTTTTTTTTAGAAAATAAATAAATAAAAAAGGGGGTGGCATGGTTTTGGTTAATAGGCTTAAGACCACTAAACATTAGGGCAACTGTCATCGGGAAATACGATAGTCACTGGCGAATCTAGCCAAGCTGAAAAGTGAACTTGCCAATGAGAAGGGAGTGTGACTAGCAGCCACCACTCAGCCACTAGAGTAGACGATAATGGCCAATGAACAAATGATAGAATAAAATAAATGGCATTAGGATTAGACAGAGACTCATACCATTAGCATACATATTGGATGGTGACTTAGGCTATATCCAACTAAGATGAAAAGAAAAAAAAGGGACTTGGTTCAACGCTACAAGAAGTTCATAGAATAAATACATGGGGTATAATCCACCATCATCATCCACCACTCAGTCACTGAAGCAATTGAAAACAACTAGTGACAACACTAATAGCACATCCATTGAGTATGCTCCATCGGGGACACTATAAAGATAATTGTGATCACAACAAGACTTACCAAGAAGTTAGTCAGGTTGCGCGAGGGAGAAGGTTGAGTCACTGACATAGACATTATGCATAGGACCAATGTGGAATGGAGTTAGGAAAACACGTGTAGCATGACATGGTCTAACCGAGGGTGGTTGATAGCCCTGTCTTGTTAATTTTTTCACCAAGACTAACATGATTGTTGGAGAATAGTAGTGTAGGGTTGTATATACAAAATTCGTTGGTAGAAGATCACATTGTAGCTAACTGAAACATTACGGAAGCTAAGTCATTGGGTACAGAGGGTATTTGTAGATTGTAGCAGTAAGGAAATTTATTATTGGTTAGTTAGGTTTACGATGGCTACTAGGTTGTGTTATAAGGATATGTTGGATTGATCAGGAAACTTCAGCTTGTGGAAGGAGTAGATTGTTATGTTGTTTGAGGAGTAGGAGTTGTGGGACATTGTAAAGAAGGTCATCACTATTCCTACAGATCCTACTCAGTTGGATAAGTTTAATAAAAGGAATGTGAAGGCCAAGAGAATAATTATGGATTCCATTAAATACCATATTATGCCTCATGTGACAGGGAAGAAGAATGCCTTTAAGATGCTGGCATCCTACACCAAGTTATACCATATTACAAACCAAAATAGAAAATGGTGTTGAAAGAGAAACTAATAAATATCAAAATGTCTAAAATTGACATGATTGCATCTTACATGACCAACGTCACTCATATTAGATATGATTTTGTAGTAGTGGGGGAAACTATTAATAGTAAAGAGTTGGTTAGATCAACATTGAGTGGTTTTCCTTCGAAAAGGGATGTCTTTGTTGATGGGATTGTTGCATGCGAAAATATACCTAGTTAGGATAGATTGTGGGATGACTTCATAGAAGAAGTCACAAGGAGACATTCCTAAAATGCAGGCCAACATGTTGGTGGGGATGATAAGTGGAATGTTGCTCTTACAAAAAAGGCAAAAAGTAAAGGGAACTAGAGGATCTAATTATGTGAAGGACATGAGCAAAGTGAAATGGTTTGCATGACACAAGATGGGTCACTATGTGAGCCAGTGTCCATACAAGAAGAAGAAGAATAAAGAGAAATAAGTGGTTGCAATAGCATCAACTGAGATTGATGAATTTAGGGAGAAATTTGAGAAAGGGTTTTCTCTTATTTCCTGTATTTTAGAGAATAGTAGTATTGTGTATGAGTACATTGGGTTATGTCTAGTGGAAAAAATAGAATTTGGACACATTACAAGAATGAGTTCAGTGTTCCATAGTATTTCAGAGACAGGCTTGGACTTCCATGTGAGTTGTGGAGCTAGCACCATGGACATAGTGAAGGGGGGTGGATGTGTTAGGTTCCAGCTAGAGTGAGGAGCATTTCTAGAGGTGAAAAAGATGTTGTTTGTTATAGGGTGATGGTACATGTGCCTTCAGTATTAGCCTTTAAGGATGATGGATATAGAGTTTTGTTCTTGGATGGACATGTGATTCTATAATCAAAGGGAGTGGCCTTGGATGTAGCAGTAGTAATTGGCATCAAACAGGGGTAGTCATACATGTTGTTGGTATATCTTATGGGTGTATGCAAGGGGATCTTGGATATAGGATTAGTGTCAGTTACTGAGAGGGGACAACTTACTAGGAAGAGTGATTATTTAGGTACTTCTAGGAGTCTCAATGGGTATGACACGACATTAATAGATGCTCATGAGTGTGATAGGACTCCTTAAAGCATGATTAGTTGTGATAGGTTCTTAGGTCAAGTAATAGGATAGGATTCAGGGTCAGAGGGAGCATCTACAAGTACTGAGATGGGCTTGGAGATAGATATAGTTGGAGGAGGTTCTTCTAGAAGTACCTTACACACTAAGAGGGAGTGTTGAAGTTTGTATATTGGGTAGGTAATTTTGCATAGTCCTTGTGCCTAGGCATGCAGAAGTAACCATATATCACCTTAGAACACTTGCTCTAGGTTCAGTAAGTTGTTGATATAACTTAACCTAATTTTAACTTAAGAAAAATATCATATTAATATGTTGGATTATTGAGCTAAAATAAAACTTTAAAAACGTAAAATTATTTACTTAAGTGATTAAGTTTTAATCTTGGCCATTAATTTCAAGTGAGGCAAGATCTAATCTCGACCATCAATCACTTTAAGATTAGGGTTAGGGTTAGGATTATGGTTTTAGATCGGTCTAAAGTTATAAAGGTGAGGTTAAGGTGAGGAGAAGACACACAAGAATAACACAAGTTTAGATTGACATCTCAGTGAGCATGTGCTAGGTTTGAGAGAGTGTAGAGGGGCTAGAGATCCATATCTGCAAGAGAGAGAAGATCTGCTAGATTAGATCCAACATATTGTAATATTCAATTTCTCAGTTAGGCCATTATACAAGGATGGGAGCCCAAGTAAGTTAAGAATTTTGATTAAGGGAGAACTGATTTGTTGGGTAATTTTTTTTATGATTATATGATTCAAATCATAATTTGCTTCCATTGAATTTTATATGTTACGAACTTAGCCATGTATTTGTTCAATAATCAATCACTAGGATTAAATACCAAGTTTTTGGTTTGAGAAATTATAACAAGTATCATGGTATTTTTTTTCATCCATATTAATGCTTTCATAGTGGAAAAAGTAGAGGAATTAGCTCACAAGACCATTTTTAGTAGTGGGACCCAATTTGGAAAATTGGGATCTGAAACCTTCTAGGAGAATTTTGATGCATCAAATGATATTTTTTGGGGATAATTTTTTTTTGCTTTATCCCAACATAATTTTTTACTATGCTACACACAGATACCTTTCCAACAGTGAAAGAATTTCCTCAATCAGGGCCTGTATGCAAACGTTATGCCACTCGGAATTTGATCTTCCTGTTTTGTCCACTATAATTCAAAAGGATGTCACATCAACACCCACTACCCAATGAAAATGGGCTAGCCATGTGATTATGATGAAAAATACTCTAGAAGAGTCCATATTGTAACTATGGTTAAGATTTGAAGGAGTCAAGCCTAACCACTAGTAGGCTATCGGGTTGTGTTATAACTGGGCCACTAGGAGGAAAAGGGGTCACATTATTTTCAAGGGAATTTGTTCCATATACAAGAGGACTATCGAGATGGTTAGGGAGAGAGAAAATAGAGAGGGTTTGTGAATTGGGTAACCCATGGGACACACACCTTACTTCTTTTTACTTGCATCCCTTTTCTATTCAAAGAAATAGAGTAGAGCAACCTCACCTTCTAGCTGAGTTTTCTCCCGAAAGGGTTTCCTAGGTTGTATCTTGTGTCAAATAATGCTTTGTGATTTTTTATTTCATTTTTCTCTATTTTCTACATAATTATAATTTGCATGCAAATGAAATAAACATAATTTAGAGATACATAAATCTAAAGATAAATAAACCCTCATAGTGTAGATTTCATATTTCTAAGTATAATTTTATGAGATCTATTGTGATGAACTATACAAAGGAATATCCATAGTATTTTATGGATAATATTGGTATCAGAGCAGGTTTCTTTGGGTATATTATAGATATTTGTGAGGAATATAGATCAGCTAAGCCAAAAGTCATAAAAGTCAAGAAGTGTGAGTTTGCACAATAGCCTTTAATGTATCTAGGGTATGTGATAGGTGGAGGAGAGTTGAAAATAGATCATGCCAAGATGGAGGCCATCATGAGATGGTGGATGCCTAATAATTTTTCTAGGTTTGGATTTTTGTTGGGGAAACATAGTACTTGAGGAAATGCATAGCCTCGTTTTCAGCGATAGTAACACCACTCCACAATGTAACAACAAGTGGCAAGAGTCTCCAATGGAGAAAGGGGTAGGTAAGGGCCTTTGAGGAGTGAAAGAAAAAGATCAATTAAGAACCAATTCTGGCATTATCAAAATTATAACATCCCTTTGAAGTGGAGACATATGCTAGTGCGTATGTTATGGGAGCAGTTTTGATCCATGGGAGGAAGGCTTTTATGCTACCATTCTGAATTATTTCATGGGCCAATTCTTAACTACCCTACCTATGACAAGGATCTTGATGTCGTGTTGCAAGTTGTGAAGAAGTGGAAGCACTATCTGATGGGGTTTCTACATGCTTTTGAGGGCACCCACATCAAAGATCGTAGCTTTGAGAACTATGATGCACATGGATCCATTCACCCATGATGCATACAGAGAGGAATATTCAAAGGATGAGGACTTCAAGGAGGTGTTTTGGCAATTACAGGGCTAGAGTCATGTGCACAATAGTAACAACACCATTGACTACCACCTCCAAGATGAGTTACTCTATAGGTATAATAATTTATGTGTTCCTAAAGGTGATAAATTGCAATTGATTGGAGCAGATCACATATCCAAGGATGTGAGACACTTTGTTGTAGGTAAGACAATGACCAACTTAGAAAGGTATGTGTATTGGCCCAATATGCAAAAAAAGTAGCTAGTTTCATAAGAGGATGCATGCTCTTTTGTACCATCAAGCCTAGTAATAGGAAAAAGAATCTATATCATCCCTTACTTGCATCCACTCATTATTGGGAAAGAATTTCCATGGAAATTTATGGGAGATTTACCAAAAACCAGGAAGGGACATGACTACCTATTTGTGGTAGTTGATAGGTGCAACAAGATGTTTCTTTGCATGCCTTGTAAAAATACCATCATCAAGAAATAAGTAACAAACGTGTTCTTTGCACAGGTCTAGGTGCACTTTGGGATACCAAAGAGTATTGTTTCAAACAAGCACACAAGATTTATTAGTGATTTTTGGAATATATTGTGGGAGAAGATGGACACGAAGTTAAATAGGACTACAACATTCCATCCTTAGATATATGGTTATACAAAAGTAGTTTGATGAGGCTCATCATTGGGTAAAATATATGGACCTTAATACACCTCCAAGCTTACTAAAATCAACTCTTCTCATAATTCTTTACATGTTTTAATTATATTTTGCTTAATGAGATGAGTAAAAGTAAGATGTTATGTCTAGTGGTCTAATGTGCATTGATTGCAGGTTTTTGGGAGCAAATTATGGCTAATTAAGGTGTAGGAACTCGAATGAGACAAGAAGGAGAGATTATAGGAGATGGATCTCCCTCATTAAATCCTCACTCATTCGAAGATCCCTCAATCAAATCACACCAGCTCAGAGTTGCAGGCAGCCGAGTCATGAGGATCATTGGCAGCCGAGCTAGTGATAGTTAAGAACCAGTTAATATTAAGATTGGGAGCCAAGCCTCCCTATATTTAAGGAATTTGTTGGCAACTTCAATTGTATAAATAAGGAGGCCTAGAGCCTCATTAGGATTCAGATTTTTTATGCAAAATAGCTAAGCACTTTCGAGTTGAAGGATTGTGACAAAAAATTGTTATGTATTTTTTGATATGTTAATGAAAATGAGCATTCCCTTGATCCAGCACTGAGTTGACTCAAAGGGCTGAAGCTCTTGGGTTAGGGCCCAACCCTAGCAGCAAAGGTTCCTCTTACTGTACTTGTATGCTTAGGTTACTTCATAGATTACTTGTTAAATTGATTTTGGCATTGTTACATTGCAAGTATTGTTGAATTTGATTAGTTTGCTTCCATTTGTGCATAGCTTTAACAGTAGCATCAGAGAGATAAGGAAATATATATAAAAAAGGTTGATAACAGGTGGATCTTACCTCCTTCCTCCCTTCAGGGACCATGGTTTGAGGAAAAACTCCCATTTAGCCCAAAAAGATAGAATTTTGGTTTCTTATGAAACTTAGGGTTTTTCTGCTAATTAGGTCAGCATATTTCAGTTTTAGAAGATAGGTTGCAGTTGTCATTTTTGATATCTTAAGTTTTGTATTAGATTTCATGTGCTTTCATCATAGATTTCAAGCATTTCCATGCATGAACTTGGCAAATAAATGATGCAAATTACATTTCCTTATATTGTTGTCAACCCTTCTTGTTTTGAAATGATTTATGGATAAATGCCAACAATAATGTGTATGTTGCAGGAGTTTCAATATTGTAGGAAGACCTCATATCATCAGCCTTAGCCAAACCATACCCACCCATGATCACCAAAGGTCGTTAAGTTCACAATCTGAGTCATCATTTCACAAGGACAACTTGTCATGCTTGTTGAGCAAATCCAACCATCATAGAGCTTCGGTTTGAGTTCTGAGTGTGTTCCAACCACTTCCTTGCCTTAGTCCTCCCATCACTCACCGTCCCTAAGCTCCATACCACTATCCAAATTACTCGTTATGTTTTCGACCTGTTCCTGTAGGAAAATAGGGGATCCTGTAGGTGAATTAGGACATCTTGTAGGTAGACCTGTAGTGGCCTGTTTTGAGCCTGATTTGTGAAAAATGCATCAAAAAAGCTAAGAGAAGACCCCTGTTTTCCTGCCAAGCCATTTGACCCATCACAACCATCTCTATCCACACCTATCCCACCCGCCATGCAATCAATAAGGATTAGCATTCATGTTTTCACAAAAGGACAAAAAGAAAAAGGTTGTTATGCTTATTCATGTGCACAAAATTTAAGTGTTTGATTAAATTAGATTTCATGCTTAGGTTAGTTAGGATTTCACAGGTGTTAAATTATAATTCTTCTAAAGCAAGGTATCTTAACAAATAGCTAGATGAGTTGTGTGTTTTAGGCATCTATTTCAGTCTTTCATTATTGCAGTAGGTAGCATTTCAATCCTCTCAATTAGGGTAAAATTCCCCTTTCTCAATTGGTAATCAAACTTCTTCTAAATCAATAGATGGTTGGTTTGAGAAACCCTAGTGGTTGATCGCTCAGCTCAACAGTGACAAAGAGTGGATCCATTACATCTATTTGTGTATACAACACTGTCACCTCCAAGTTTGTACAAACCCCGGGTTGATGAAGTAAAGTTGGTAGCCCTAGGAGTTGCAGCATTCTTGCTGCAATACTGGTGCTCATCACAGTTAAGAAAACTTTGGTGTATATTTTGAGGGGTTAAAATCAGAAGCATCCAAAGACCTAGGATGAAAATATGATATATATGCAACACTCTTATAATAATGTAGTCTGTATTTCTAATGTTAAGCCCCCATTTTAATCTTTTTTTCGATATTTTCCACCTTCACCTTTGTATATTGCATATGGCTAGCAAGGAGCAGTAAGGGAGGATCTTACAGGGGATGTCTTGAGGGTTAAAAATTTTGTAGCAAAGATCGAGAAAATCCATATATAGGTATAAGAGACACTGCAAAAGTCATGGGAAAAATACAAGGTCAGACATGATCAACATAGAACAAAGAAGGCATTTAAGGTGGGAGACAATATAGTTATAGTTGAACAAGGAGAGGATATAGGGTCTTGGTAAGAAAATCTAAGCTCTCTGATATGGCCCCTTTGATATAATACAAAAGGTATATCACCTATAGACTCAATCTATTCCAATACATGCACATCATTTACTCAGTTGTGAATGTAGAGAATTTGAAACTCTATGAGCCTTCCATGGTAGATTAGAAAGAGGAACATGTCCTACCTTCTGAGGAGGATTTGGATCCAGGTGCTCAAGCAGAGTTAACAAAAGGTTCAACTTTACAGAAGAGATCTAGAACTACAAGATGTGGGAAACATGAGCTTTGGAATATTGGGTTGAAAGGACAACTTCTAGGCAAGGCTAAATGGTACACATGAGAAAAAGTCGAGGAAAAATTTCCTCACCTCATTCAGTAGAAGCTTTTGGGGACAAAAAACCTCCAAAAATGGGGAGTTGTGATCTGAATCATATCATGGTATTATTTTTCATCCATATCGATGATTTTAGAGTGGAAAAGGTGGAGGAACAACTGACAGGACCATTTCACCATTGAGACTTAGTTTGGAAAATTGGTGTATAAAACCTTCTAAAAGCATTTGGGGCATCAAATGACATTTTTGGTGGTAAAATTTTTTCACTTTAGTGCAGATATTTTATTTCCTATTCTACACACAGAGACCTTCACAACAACACACGAATCACCTCAATTGGAGTATGTATGCAAAATTGATGCCACTTGGAAGTTGACCTTCCTATTTTGTCCACCATAATTCGAGAGTGTCATGCCAAGAGTAACTCCACAAATAAATTGTTGCGTTTGCATTAAGATAAAACATAGATATATACATGGATATGGAGACTATTTGGTTTCATCTCCCAATGTTTCTTCATCTTCCAATTCCCTTTATTTTGCTATCTACGATATTTACATGGATTTTCCTAATCCCAAATATTAGGTGTGAACATTCCCCCCTTTAATCTAAAGGGATGTTGGTGAGTCCAAGCATCATTCTGAATCTTTCAAACTTTTACTTTCCAAGAACTTTGATGAAGATGTCTGCATTCTGCTCATTTTTGGATCAATGCCATATATGGATTGTTTTGGCCTCAACATGATGTCGAATCAGATGGTATTTTGTATTAATGTGCTTTGTTCTATCATGGAACTTTGTGTCCATGGCCAACTTTAATGCATAAGTGTTGTCAATCAAAAGAGGAGTTGAATGCACTTGTTTCTCCTGCAAATCTTCCATAATGTTCCTCAGCCACACAATTTCCTTCATTGCTTTAGTTGTTGCCACATATTCTACCTTAGTTGTGGAATTTACTGGAATTGATTGTTTGCATGACCTCCAAGAGACAACTCTTGATCTAAGACATATAACATAGCCTGAAGTAGATAGCCCAGTTTCTTTATCTCCATCGAAGTCTGAATCAGAGTATCCAATCAAGTTGAATTCACCCACCTATATATACTTTATTCCAAAGTCTTGAGTTCCCTTCAAGCAATTTGGAACTCTTTTTGTAGTAGACCAATGACCCTCACAAGGCTTTTGCATAAACCTAGAGAGGATTCCAACAACAAATGAAATGTTTTGTCTGGTAGTATTCAGGTAGTTGAGACTTCCTATGACCTGTATGTACTTTGTTGCATCCTCAAATTATTTTCCTTCAGTGGATGTGAGATTTAAGTTTTGCTCCATTCGAGTAGTCAAAGGATTGCACTCAGTCATGCCAAACTTGTTCAATAGATCTCCAATGTACTTCTTCTGAGAGAGGAATATAAAATTCAGATGTTGAGTCACTTCAATACCAAGATAGTAGTGAACATAGGCAAAATCTGTCATTTCAAAACCTTTCCTCAATTCTTTCTTTATGGATTCAATGTAGCTCTCATTCTTCCCTGTCATCAGAAGATCATCTACATACACCATAAGATATACAACTACTTTACCAACTTTCTTGAAAAATAGGGTTTCATCATCAACATCATAATGTTTGAAATTGAGTTTCAGAAGATGCTCAGTTAACTTCTCGTACCAAACTCACGGTTCTTGCTTGAGGCCATACAAGTATTTTACAATCTTGCATACTTTGTGTTCCTGACCCTTCAAAACAAATCCTTCTGGTTGGGACATAAAAACATTCTCTTTCAGATCTCCATTCAGGAAAGTAGTTTTTACATCCATTTGATGGAATTTCCAATCGTTTTGAGCTGCCAAGGCAAAGAGTGTCTTGATGGTAGCCCGTTTTGATGTGGGGGAAAAAGTCTCCTCATATTCGACCCCTTCCTTCTATGCAAAACATTCTTCCACAAGCCTAGATTTATACTTGTCGAGTTAGCCATATGATTTATACTTGTTCTTGAAGACCCACTTACAACCTATTGGTTTGGTTCCCAATGGAGGATCAACCAACTTCCAGATGTCATTCTTTATCAAAGCATCATATTCTTTCTACATCGCTTCTTTCCATTCAAGTGTCTTTGTCGGCCATTTTGGATGACCTTTTTGAGATGGACCAAGCTACTCAGTTGATTGAGATGGGGCTGAATCAAGATTTTTATTTTTATTTTTTATCCCCCACTTTATTTTTATTTTATTTTTTTATTATCAAAATTGTTCTATTTTTATATTCTTTTATTCTCTATCTAGTTTTATTTTTTTATTATTATAAAAAATTTCAGTTTTCCTTTGACTCTGATTTGTTTTAATTTATCTTGGATTCCTTTTTTATGGATTTAAGCGCCCCTCTATCAGATAATTTAAACATGATATTATTATTAAATAATCTGAAATTAATGTTATTAATAATTAATGAATTATTTTGGATTAAATATATTTTCCTAACAGCTAGTTTTCTAATATGAATAAGTCAACCCATAACAAACAAGATGTTTTCTACATCAATCGATAATATTGAATTACTATTTTTATTTAACAACTATTTTTAACTAAATATAGATTATTTTTCCTTACCTCTAATCCCTAAATAATTAATTTCTTTACCTACTAACTAATCCAAGAACAACTAATTTTTAACGGCTAACTTTGGGCAATGTTGCATCCTTACTATTTATTCCTTCTAATTAATGGATTTCTCACCTTGTACTGAGGATGAACCACATTAGTTGGTTTGAAATGTCAACCAAATCCTAACGATGTGATTAATCCGAAAGATTTATTTCTACAAGATTTAGTCTCCCAATTCTGTCAATCACTTCACTCAAAGTGTCATCAGTGGTTGGAGCCTCATGTGAGGGAGAGAGTGATTCAAAAAAAGATTCCATAGATTTATCCAGTATAGGGATACCCCCTTCAAGATGTGGAATCTCATTATCAAACTCTTGAAAATACTTTGCATGTTCAAATCTATCAAAGTGATCAAGTTGGCGTTCAACAACATTGTCAATATTGGAAGATTCAAGAAAGATCACATCTCTAGATATTATAAACTTTTTATTCACATCATGATAGATATTGTATGCTTTGGAGGTATTTGAGCACCCAAAGAAGATACATTTGCAACTCTTTGCACCAAGTCTGTTTCTTTGTTCCTTGGGTATCAAGGCATAAAAGGTGGAACCAAAAACCTTGAGATGCCTCGCCAAAGGAATGTGGCCATACCACATTTCATAGGGAGTCTTGTTTTTTATAGCATTAGAATGACACCTATTCTTTATATACAGAGCACACAGAACTGCATCAACCCAAAAAATCAGTTTAACATTCTTGAAAAACATCATGGAACGTACCATATTTAATATTGTCTTGTTCATTCTTTCAACTACTCTACTCTGTTGGGGATTATAGGTCACAGTTGTTTGATATTTGATCCCATACTAGTGAAGATAGTTTTCAAATTCATTTGAAGTGTATTAATTTCCATTATCAGTACGAATAGAGCCACTATGAGATTGTGCATAAATTTCAATCCATGCATGAAAGTTCTTGAATGTTTCAAAAGCTTTAGATTTGTTCTTCAATAAATAAACCCAACACATTCTAGTGTAGTCATCAATAAATATCATCATATATTTATGACCATTTGCAGAAGGAACAAACATTGGGCCACACAAATCAAAATGAATGAGTTCAAGTTTTCTATGTGCTCTGGAATAAGAATCATGAAAAGACTGTTTGTTGTGCCTTCCTAAGATACAGGTATTACATTACTTAAGTTTCCTAGGAATAGTAGGCAAACCAGTAGCACCATTTTTCTTCAACAAACGAAGGTTGTCATAGTTCAAGTGTCCAAATATAGCATGCCATAAAAGACTTGATGGAAATGTATCTTCATCATAGTGAGAACTGTATGGAAAGTTTTGTGCACGAGCAGAGGTTCCTTGCAACTTCATAAGTCTTTCTTCCTCTCTCCTAGTAATGACAAATGAGTTATCTGATGCTTTTCTGACCTTAACCTTTCTATCAAATATATGAATAGAGTGTTGTTGTTGGTGGATGTGGACCAAAGACAACAAGTTTCGCCTCAACTCTGGGAGGTATAGAACATCATGTAGAAGAAAATCTGGAAGAATAGGTAGTTTGACTCTGATGGTGCCAACCCCTGATGGCTTAAGTTTTGACTTGTCAGCAAAGTATACTTCTTCATCAACATTATCAGTGAATTCTTCAAAGAAATCTCTTATGAAAGTCATGTGGAGAGTTACTCCTGAATCAAGCAACCAAGCATCTCTCCATGAAGCAAGTGAAGCATTGAATAAGTCTTCCGTTACTCCAACGTTACAATGTGCCACAACATAATGAGTGGACTTGGGTGCTTTTCCTTTCCCTTTTTCAGTTGTTTTAACTTTTCCTTCATTTCTTTCCTGCTCGATTATGTCCCAAGGCAACTTACATGTGGAAGCATCATGTCCATCTCTATTGCATCGTATGCAATAAAGATCAGACCTTTCTCCTTGGAAATGTTTGTCACCCTGCCTCTAAAATTTTTCTTTCCTTTTCCTCTTTGGCCACCTCTTCCTCCAGAAGAATCTTGTGCATGATTCTTCTCTTTTTGTGCAAGGCACACAACTTCAGAAGACTGAGGAGTTGTCTTCTTCAAAAAATCCTTCTCTCTTTCAACAAACTTCTTCTCAAGGGAGTCAAAAGTAATCTCCTTAATGTTTCCACTTGCTTGAAATGACTCAAGATAACGTGAATAGGTGGGATATAGTGCCTTGACATAAGATATGAGAGGAATATCTATTTCAACACAATGGCTTTTATGTCATGCATAATCGATCTTACTTTTGATCCTAAGACAAGAGGGTCATCATTTATCAACTCAAGACTGAATAACTTGATCATCGATTAAACAAATTCAAGTTTAGAGTGTGAGTCATATAATTCCTTCAACTTCTTTAAGGCTTCAAAGGCATTTGAAAATGGAGAAATATGATGACTCACCTCTTCATTTACTGACACTGCAATCAAGGCATAGGCCTTGTTGTTTTTATTTTCCCAAATGGCAAGCTTCTTGTCTGAAGTAGGCTTCTCGGGTATATTGTCTCCTTCTCCTTCACAAATTCCTTTCCAAAGTTCATTGAAAATAACAATGTGTTTTATCTTCCAAGACCACTCATGATAGTTCTCTGTGTGAGTGAGAACTACTCCCACTATAAAAATAAGTGAATGCATTCCTATTAGATTTCTAAATTGAGCCTTAAATAAACAAAATTCTTACACCAATAATATTAAAAGATAAAATGGTTCAATATATATAAAAAGAATACATAACTCAATGATCCACATGTAAACTTCAACCATATATTATATGAACATATATTGAACTCATATAATGAGCAGATAAAAATATTCACCAACTATTATAATCCAATTTCATATAACTCATACAAAGGTTTTGTTTTAAAACTCATATGAATCCACCATACCATACGACCCCTTTTTTAAGTCCATCGGCCATTTATGCCACGACTATTCACCATTTAAAAACAACACTTAACCATACCATTCGGCCTTTAAAGGTATTCAACATATTTCATATATATATAAACAAATTTCTCATGTTTACGGCCTTTTAAAATATTCAACACATTTTTAAGAATGGTAACTCCACACCAAGACTCGGTTCTCCTAATGAGTTAACGCATGTGTATTTTACATTCAAGCCATTATAAAACTTCAATGCATATACCAGTCTCGGACTACCAATTCAACGACTTCCAAAGAATTTTGTAGAGATTGGCCATAAAAAAAAACTCACCGCAGCGTTTACTCAAACACAGACATTCTCCCATCACATATACTCCACGCACAAGCCAGGATATAATCCAGGACCATCATATTTCAACGCCCTCTTCCAAGACTTTTCAACATTGCTTCAATGCTTCACAACATGCGTACACATCAACCATGAGCAGCAGAGAGAGTGGATCAATGTTGTATTCGCATTGTTTTAACACTGCATGCTTCTATACCAGCGTACAAAACTCATGGCAACAGTTAACTCATGGTATTTAAGCAACAATGTCACACAAGAGATATGCCAACGTAGGGACATTTAACCAGCGCCCTGACCATCAACACAGAGAACAACGAACAGTGAGGAGATAGAACAAGCGTTTAGATAGGAGACAAAAGAATATGTTAGAGAAAAATTAGCTGAAAACATGAGTTACAAGTTTAAAATGGTATTTGTGCTCTGATATCGTGTTAGGTCAGGAGTAACTCCACGAATAACTTGTTGCATTTGTATTAAGATAAAATGTAGATGAGCTAGCCACATGATTATGATGAAGAAGACTCTAGAAGAGTCCATATTGTAACTCTGGTTAAGAGTTGAGGGAGTCTAACCTAACCACTAGTAGGCTATGTCACTAGGAGGACAAGGGATCCATTCTTTTCGAGTGCATTTGTTCGATAGACGAGTAGAGTATTTGCATGAAGATAAAACATAGATGGACTAGCCACATGATCATGATGAAGAAGACTCTAGAAGAGTCCATATTGTAACTTTGGTTAAGAGTTGAGGGAGTCTAACCTAACCACTAGTAGGCTATGTCACTAGGAGGACAAGGGATCCATTCTTTTCGAGTGCATTTGTTCGATAGATGAGTAGAGTAGCCAAGAGAGATAGGAATAGAGCACCAAGCCACAAACCTTACATCTTTGTGCTCATAGCCATAACCTCATTTCTGGCTAGGTTTCTCCCGAAAGAGTTCCCGAGTTATATCTTGTGTCAAATCATAATTTGTGAGATTTTATTTCACTTTTCTCTATTTTTGGCATAATGCCTTGTCACTTGCAAGATTTGAACCTGGGTGGGGATGATAACAATCATTCCCCCCAACCACCATAGATAACCCCAATTGACTTTATTATTATTATTATAAAAGGAATTAATATATGAGTAAAACATATGCATACATACATATATGTGTGTGTGTTGTGTAACATGATCTTTAACCATAAAAATTCAACCCCACATTATCATGAAGATTCTTAAGTTATATATAAGCTTGGTTACAATTCCATGGCTTATTAATACCACATGCCTAAACAACCATAAGGCATATTTGTACCACAATTGTTTCTAATTAATCAATTTATTTAAAAAGACAAAATAGAGATAACTATTAGATATCATTTTTGGGATTCAACTGCGTTAAGTAAGTCATTCAAACGTATGACCATTTCCATGAGAGGTAGTCGTAACTGACTAATTTCTCATGATTTTTGAATAGTTCACTTAGCACTCATTGCATCGGGTGATGCTCACAGAGGTGAAGAAGTGGGATTGAAACTAGTGAAATGTGGAGAACGAATCACATAGCATCAATCATCACTTCCGGGGCTTGCACCCGGTAACCAGGACTTCCCAGGAGGTCACCCATCCCAGAACTCCTCTGGCTCAAGCGCGCTTAACTGTGGAGTTTTTCCACAATCAAGCCCACTTAGCTTGCTACCCCATTTGCAAAACCTTAGCAAGTATTGTGCCTCATGAACCATTCAAGTAGAGATCCCTTGACTCTTTTTGAATTTAAGTATGGGGGATTTACGCAGTGCATTATATTAGATATCATTTTTGGGATTCAACTGCGTTAAGTAAGTCATTCAAACGTATGACCATTTCCATGAGAGGTAGTCGTAACTGACTAATTTCTCATGATTTTTGAATAGTTCACTTAGCACTCATTGCATCGGGTGATGCTCACAGGGGTGAAGAAGTGGGATTGAAACTAGTGAAATGTGGAGAACGAATCACATAGCATCAATCATCACTTCCGGGGCTTGCACCCGGTAACCAGGACTTCCCAGGAGGTCACCCATCCCAGAACTCCTCTGGCTCAAGCACGCTTAACTGTGGAGTTTTTCCACAATCAAGCCCACTTAGCTTGCTACCCCATTTGCAAAACCTTAGCAAGTATTGTGCCTCATGAACCATTCAATTAGAGATCCCTTGACTCTTTTTGAATTTAAGTATGGGGGATTTACGCAGTGCATTATATTAGATATCATTTTTGGGATTCAACTGCGTTAAGTAAGTCATTCAAACGTATGACCATTTCCATGAGAGGTAGTCGTAACTGACTAATTTCTCATGATTTTTGAATAGTTCACTTAGCACTCATTGCATCGGGTGATGCTCACAGGGGTGAAGAAGTGGGATTGAAACTAGTGAAATGTGGAGAACGAATCACATAGCATCAATCATCACTTCCGGGGCTTGCACCCGGTAACCAGGACTTCCCAGGAGGTCACCCATCCCAGAACTCCTCTGGCTCAAGCGCGCTTAACTGTGGAGTTTTTCCATAATCAAGCCCACTTAGCTTGCTACCCCATTTGCAAAACCTTAGCAAGTATTGTGCCTCATGAACCATTCAAGCAAGGAAGTAGAGATCCCCCATACTTAAATTCAAAAAGAGTCAAGGGATCTCTACTTGAATGGTTCATGAGGCAGAATACTTGCTAAGGTTTTGCAAATGGGGTAGCAAGCTAAGTGGGCTTGATTGTGGAAAAACTCCACAGTTAAGCGCGCTTGAGCCAGAGGAGTTCTGGGATGGGTGACCTCCTGGGAAGTCCTGGTTACCGGGTGCAAGCCCCGGAAGTGATGATTGATGCTATGTGATTCGTTCTCCACATTTCACTAGTTTCAATCCCACTTCTTCACCCCTGTGAGCATCACCCGATGCAATGAGTGCTAAGTGAACTATTCAAAAATCATGAGAAATTAGTCAGTTACGACTACCTCTCATGGAAATGGTCATACGTTTGAATGACTTACTTAACGCAGTTGAATCCCAAAAATGATATCTAATATAATGCACTGCGTAAATCCCCCATACTTAAATTCAAAAAGAGTCAAGGGATCTCTACTTGAATGGTTCATGAGGCACAATACTTGCTAAGGTTTTGCAAATGGGGTAGCAAGCTAAGTGGGCTTGATTGTGGAAAAACTCCACAGTTAAGCGCGCTTGAGCCAGAGGAGTTCTGGGATGGGTGACCTCCTGGGAAGTCCTGGTTACCGGGTGCAAGCCCCGGAAGTGATGATTGATGCTATGTGATTCGTTCTCCACATTTCACTAGTTTCAATCCCACTTCTTCACCCCTGTGAGCATCACCCGATGCAATGAGTGCTAAGTGAACTATTCAAAAATCATGAGAAATTAGTCAGTTACGACTACCTCTCATGGAAATGGTCATACGTTTGAATGACTTACTTAACGCAGTTGAATCCCAAAAATGATATCTAATATAATGCACTGCGTAAATCCCCCATACTTAAATTCAAAAAGAGTCAAGGGATCTCTACTTGAATGGTTCATGAGGCACAATACTTGCTAAGGTTTTGCAAATGGGGTAGCAAGCTAAGTGGGCTTGATTGTGGAAAAACTCCACAGTTAAGCGCGCTTGAACCAGAGGAGTTCTGGGATGGGTGACCTCCTGGGAAGTCCTGGTTACCGGGTGCAAGCCCCGGAAGTGATGATTGATGCTATGTGATTCGTTCTCCACATTTCACTAGTTTCAATCCCACTTCTTCACCCCTGTGAGCATCACCCGATGCAATGAGTGCTAAGTGAACTATTCAAAAATCATGAGAAATTAGTCAGTTACGACTACCTCTCATGGAAATGGTCATACGTTTGAATGACTTACTTAACGCAGTTGAATCCCAAAAATGATATCTAATATAATGCACTGCGTAAATCCCCCATACTTAAATTCAAAAAGAGTCAAGGGATCTCTACTTGAATGGTTCATGAGGCACAATACTTGCTAAGGTTTTGCAAATGGGGTAGCAAGCTAAGTGGGCTTGATTGTGGAAAAACTCCACAGTTAAGCGCGCTTGAGCCAGAGGAGTTCTGGGATGGGTGACCTCCTGGGAAGTCCTGGTTACCGGGTGCAAGCCCCGGAAGTGATGATTGATGCTATGTGATTCGTTCTCCACATTTCACTAGTTTCAATCCCACTTCTTCACCCCTGTGAGCATCACCCGATGCAATGAGTGCTAAGTGAACTATTCAAAAATCATGAGAAATTAGTCAGTTACGACTACCTCTCATGGAAATGGTCATACGTTTGAATGACTTACTTAACGCAGTTGAATCCCAAAAATGATATCTAATATAATGCACTGCGTAAATCCCCCATACTTAAAGAGATAACTATTTTTTAGATAAATCTCAACCTTTGATCGTCTACGATTACTATTAAAATTATTTTATGAGATTAAATCTCTATCATCCACTTAATAATTATTGATAATTAAATTAAAATTCTGAAAATCTTATTCCAAAATAAACACACCTATCGACATAATTACATATTATTTAAATAAAAACTTTAACAAATTCAAAATAACATCATATCTCTAATTCTACTTACTATAACAAAATGCCATTCCCATTTCTAATTTTACCTACTATAACAAAATGTCATTCCTGAATACCCTTATACATTAGTATATCTCGATATTAACACCCAACCACAAAATTATTTTCAAATAAACATAAAAACTAAAAAGATTAATAAATAAAAAAATTGAGATTAATATTCACAATATAAAGTACTAAAAAGATTATTTAATCAAAAAGCCTTTAGTAAATCAAGAAAACTTGAGATTAATATTCACATAGGCCTCATTGATATATCCAAATCCATATTGACAAAGTATTGTTAAACAATTTCTCCCTTCTTGGTTGTCAACATATATAATCTGTCATTTCCTAAGAAAATATACAGCCCCTGTTTGAATATAGTAATATTAACGTGTCGAAAATTAAAAGTACTTTGGTTTTGGATGAATTTTATAACTTTTCCGGTTGGAATGGGATCTTATTTTGAAGGTTTTTTTTGAAAAAGAAATGGAAACTCAGAGTTAGTAGAGCGCTATAAATGGGTATCGAAAGAAATTAATGGGCTTGTAAACTACTAAATCGACCATTAAGTTACAGTTAAATGGAATTCCAATTTGATATATTATTTTCTAAGTTTTAGAAAAGATTAGAAAATTATTTAGATTAGATATACAAATTAAAATTAAAATGTTTTTAACTTATTTTATTTTATTTTTATATAAATTTTTATATAAAAATGATCCGTATTCTTACCGAAAGTAAATTAATTTTTTTTTAAAATTGATTGGTATAAATGACCATTTTAATTCAATATTTTAGGATTTATCATTCTAATATAAATTTTAATATGATTTCTAATTTTTTTTAACCTTAATTCAAAATATATTCAAAATATTCATTAGAGGAAGAGATATATTTATAAATATTTAAAACAAATTATTTCTCAAATTTTTTTTATATAATGCTATTCAAGATCTATTTTAAGATATATACAAAGTGAAATGTGATAAAATAAAAATATAGATTTATTTATTTTACAAAAACAACTTCATGAGAAATCCTAACATGAAAATAATTTGCACAAGAAATCCCCGAACCAACTATCTATCAAACTTTCAAAAACACTATCAATAAACTCGTTGTTCCTAACAATTCAATTTTATTATAATTGTTTGAAGAAGCAGAGAATTTGTAAACCTAGCCACTCATTAAAAATAAATAAAATATGCATTATTTCTTGACTTTGCAAAATAGACTATCGATAAAAAAATCATCAAAATATTCTTGAAGGAAATCAATTATTTCAAAGATTTGCAAAGAAACAAATTATTTTAAGCATAATCTTGAGGAAGTAAATTATTAAAAATACTCTTCTAATATATTTAGTAATACCTTGATGTAAACCATTAAGAATTAATTAGCTTGCAAATTTGCCACACCTAGAATTAAATGAAATAGATGTGCATAATCAAACCTATAAACTACAAATTAATTATTGACAGAATTGTCTCTCTTTTTCATGAGCAACTAATTACTAATATACAATTACATATACATAGATAAATACAACACAAGGGCAGTGATATCTACAAACATTACCATCCAAATCTAGACAAAAACACACAAACCACTCAAAGCATCCAAACTCAAACACACAAACCACTCAAAATGTCCAACAAATAGACTAGATTAAAAAAGAGAATGTTAAAGTCAGCTTAGGCAAAGAAAACAACCTTTAACAATGGCCAAACACATAAAAATAAAACATGATATAAAGCCACAAGAAATCATTTTAACAATGGCCAAATGCATAAAAAGAAAAACATGATTCAAATCCATAGGCTCACAAAACAACTTTTTAACAATATCGGGAAAAGTGCCTACAAACTTTGTGTATAATGGCAAGATTCAAATTTATGATTTCACCCCAAAAAAAAAAAAATTAGTAATAATAATAATAATAAATAAATAAATAAAATTATGCGAACGCAATAATAGTTGGGAACCCAAGGATGGGGGGCGAATCCAAAGATGGTGGATGGACCTACCTATGGTTTTGCGCGTGGTTTTCGTACATGGTTTTTGGACACATTCGTTTTTGCCCATCATGGAAATATGATTATGTTCTAATACAAGGTTAGTGGATTGGGGTTTATGAATACTTCTGCATGCATATATATATGTATTGTAACATTGAAATGAATATAATGAAAAAACAATCTGGTATTCCTGGTTTTGGGATAAAGGGGAAAAGCTATGTATATTTGTTTTACTTTTTCTGTTTTAAGAATTCTAATTTCTATAAAGGGTTAAAACCTACAAATGAAACTTGTATTAACACATCATTGCTTTAAATCCTCAAACATATACATACTAATAAACATGTAAATTTTAAAGTATGAATTCCATCTCAAACATATATATAATAATGATAATCTGAAAACGAGGCATTGCTACCATCAACTGGAATTGGCCTAGTGATGGCCTAGATCCATACCACAAATCTCTAGAGATGCAAACCTTTCATCAAGTTTTACACTCCAAAAAGAAGGTTTGCACCTCTAGGGATTTGAGAGTTATATTTGGAGCTAGATCCTTTATTCAAGTTCTACACTCCAAAAAGAAGATGGCACCTCTAGGGATACTCTCGTTACATATGGTATATCTGAAGTTAGATGGATCTAGATTCCTTAATAATATGCTTTGGTAAAAATCATTCCTTCGCGTGCTCCAAAATATCTTAAATCTTAGAGTGCACAATTTCCATAATCAAAGTACTCTCCTTATCCCTTGTTTTATGCTAATCTTGGGTTTGTGCCACCAGCAAAATCTCATAAATCTTAGAGTGCACAGTTACCATAATCAAAGTACTCTCCTTATCCCTTGTTTTATACTAAGATTGGGTTTGTGCCACCAATTCACGATGACAAAATTATTTTCCAGAAATAGAATTTCCTGAGTCCTAAGCTATCATTTTAAGTCTAAAATTATGAACCTTGTGCATTGGGCTTCCCTTCATGTTTGCATTCCGAATTAGTTCTTAAAAGGTCCTTCAAAAGCTATATGAAAGTGTCCCACTCTCCCCAGAGCCAACTAATCTACAACTTGAACAAGATAAAACTAACACAACCATATTTATTAATATGGTTGATATAGTCGGATTAGCCTCATTTTCCACTTTTATACACCCCAATAGGCCTATGAAAATGAATCCAATAATATTAAATATTTTCTTAAATTTAAATAATAAACCTAACATTAAAATAGCATACTATATATTTAATATAATTTAATAAAAAATTAACATAACTTATGATTCATAATTTATATAGAAAAGTAATTATATATATGGCACACTTGATAATATTTATTACACTTATTAATTTTTTTTTTGTTAAGCTTGGCAGGACCATTTCATTTTCTATTCAAACATAGGCAAATTTACACCACATAGATTGGCTAGGTGGCCTCAACTTGCCTAGGAGGGAAACCAAGTCTGTTGGCCACCTATCCGCATTGTAAGCCATCCAAAAACAATAGAGTTTTAATCTCTCTAACCAAGCTATATATGTCTCTGTTTCGTGTCCATACTCTAGATTTCTATCTATACATATACTTGCATGACGAAAATTAAAAGTTATCCACATATAAAGCAAAAGTAAACATAGGAAAGTGACTAGCCCTTCTACTCCTCCGAGGCCGATTCCACAGGTGTCAGGTCCTTGATTGTTGATCCAGGCATCTCAGATAGTTCTAGGATGCATGAAATGTGCCTTTCAATTCTATCCAACTTGATGTCTTTCTTATGGAGCTAGAATTGGATTTTTTGCAGGGCTTGCTTGTAGCTCGGTATACCTTGGAGTGAAACCGCCATGTCTATTGAGATTTGTTCCATAGCTTTGCCCAATAGGCTCTTCATCAACCAATAGAGATATAAGGTCTGTTTGAACTATGTAATTCTTCCTCTAGTGTTGCCCGGGTCTGGGACTAAGGTCCTCCAATTTTCCATATCCTCCTCTGTCTCACTGCTCTGCTTTATTTCCTCTTCCCACTCTTCTAACAACTTCTAAATTCCCTCATCAATATCCTCACGGTAAACCTCAACAACTTCGGTGATAAGGTGTTCGACCGACTTTCTTCCCCTGCGGGGCTCTAGCATACTCAGCTCCTTATCCTTCCTAAGGGCCTGTCCCTGCCTTCCTTGTCCACAACCTTTCACAGGCCGAGTCATATCAAAAATTTCTAAAACCTGTTCACAGCGACAATTTGTTAATCTAAAACAGTTTAATATAATTTGGTTCCTTCCCTAAATTGCATTTCCAGTGAGGTAAGCCACGCCATGCTCCTCCTCTATCCTTTCACTATCGAAGTCAGAGCTAGGATGGCCGAAAACCAGTCCCCAGAGGGGGTCTGCCTCCAGCAGCCCTCTATCACTCCCCTCCTCCATACCTAATACCTTCCAGTCACAGTTAGGTAAGCCGCCCCTTGCCAAAGCCAAACGCGCGAGCCCACCCTCAATCCAGCAAAATTCCAAGTAGTAATTGGTAACCCTTCCCCCTCTGCCCAAGAAATTTTAGCGTTTCCACTCTCTTTTTCATACTCAGCTTTCCGCTCTAAGTCCCTGGCATTGCCATATTCCTAGTGGGGATTCTCGTTAGCCCAGTAAGTGCTTTGGCTGTGGCAGTATGGCCTGCCTCCTATGCACCAAGTTGATGGCTCCCCCCTTCCCCCAACATCCAGCTCATTGCCACCACCCACATGCCTTCTACAGCCATGCTCGCACCAACCTTAGTTTACAGTACCCGTGTTCTCCAAACCAGATGGCACAAGGTCAACACAACAGAGGCCATAGGCAATACCCGACAGGCGCAAGACATAGACACAGAACCAGGCAATTGCGATCAGTTGCATACCCCATTGCCACCAATAGTTCTCAACCCCCCAATTGATCTTCCTACTTTGCCCCCTCTCCCACCAGTGAAACCCCAAATAAGACGTCATTGCAATGGAGGAGAAAGGCCAAAAAACATACCCGTATACAGTTGCAGGTTGTCTCCAAGCTTGGAGCCGAAGAAGCCGTCGCCTTCTCGTTCCTTTGCAGCACCTCTTTCTTCCGCAAGCCAAAACTCCAACTTTTCCCTCTTGCCTGCCGTGCTCTCCTTTACATCCTACCTTGCCACCTTCCCTGCCACCTTTCCCACCACCCTTACATGCACTCATGCCAAGGGTCACCATAGCCATTGCCTTGAGCATGTGGGGGCGGCAGTACATGTCTCAGAGGTACGTATCATTACTATATTCAAGTTGTCTCAACCACCAACTCGCACCTCGATCAGGGTATTACACTTATTAACTTTTAATGACATTGTGAATATTTATTTTTATAAATCCACACAACCCATTTAAAAGAAAAACAACTTCCTAAAAAATTTCATTAAATAGTAATCACAAATATATTAAACCCTAATATAAATTATATTTATAATATCAAATTATTATTGTAAACCCTAATTTTTATAATATCAAATTATTATTGTAAACCCTAATTTTTATTTTAAAACTCAAATTGGTAAGAGCTATTATAAAACTATAAATACATTAAACCCTAATATAAACCTCATTTATGTTATAAAATTATTTTAAATCCTAATATTTATTTAAAACTCAACATTTATATTTTACAACCTAATATAAATATCATTTAAGATATCAAATTATTTTAAATCCTAGTATTTATTTTATATTAAATCTTAAAATTTATTACATGATTTGAATTCATTGAAATTATATAGAATTATGACAAAACACAATTTAGAAATTATATAAAATTATAACAAAACAAAATTTAATAAAAAACAATATGTTCTACCTAATTGGCTTGTTATTTTAATAAAAATAAAACCTTAAATTAATTAAGTCTCATTTATTTGAAAGCACTTTATCATTTTATATCAGTTCTTGTTTGCTCCGGGGCTACCAAACTTATGACATTGTAGGCTCCAGATCAAATTTGGTTTATGCCCTGCTTCATGCCATTCAAGACGGTTGACTCTTAGTTCAAATTCTAGATGCTTGGCTTAACTTATATTCAATTATAAAATTTAAATTTTTTTTAATTTTTTTATAAATATCTCATGTTTTCTTATTATTTCACGTAAAATATGTTTTCTGGTTCTTTCGTAAAACCCAAAATGATTATCTATAATATAATTATTATGTAACTTTGAACCTCAATGATAAATTTATCAATCCAAATTGCTTAATGAAGAAACGATAAATTTATCAATTTATGTGGCAATATACAAACATCTGTAACAATTTGATTAAAATTTTTGAATTAAGACTTTTGTGATCCATAATAAAATAAACTACATTAACTGATTCAAGATGCATCAACAAAAATTTTTCTTATATAATTTTTGTCAAAAAATGCTGGTACAATTTGGTTAAAATTACTTAAAATGGTGAAGCCCATGTCAGACGATGTTTTCAAAACCCATGTAGGAAGAAGTTTCAAAAGGCCATATAAAAGGACGTTTCACAAGAACAACAAAGTCTAGTTAACCCTTCGTTATGACTTCTCGTTCTGTGTGGTATTTCTTACTACATGAATGTATATGGGCATTGCATGTGAGTTTATGGCCTAGGGTACTATGTTTTTATAACATTGAATTATTCTTTCGGGATTAATTTGGAATTTCCTTTGAGAATAATAATAGTAAGAAAAATAAAGTACAATAGTTTACTATTTTATCTATATGGTATTAAAAGCCAGCACACTTATAAATAAATATATTATATTTTAGTTTGAGATTTTATTTACAATAAAAATTTATAATATAATATGACATATATGTTTATGGAAATATGTTTATTTTTAAAAACATTTAATTATTAGGTAATCAATATTTTAAAATTTTTAAAATTATAGAATTTAATTCAATGTAAAAATGGAAAATATTTTCTCTAAATCTTTAAAAATGCAATTTAGGAGAATTGATACATCTTTCAACTATATATAAAGAAATAAAATTACTAATATTTATTTTAAAATCACTCATTCATATAATTGACAAAGTAAAAAACGATAAAAATATTATTTTTTTACTTGATGGAAATGTCTTTCGAATTTGTTAAGTCTCAAACTATTTAGAAATCATTCTCTAAGAAATACTCTCCTACAAATGCAATAATCCTTTGGAGGGAAACATACATCCTCTTATCTAATTTATAATGAAAAAATCTAAAAAAAAAATTAAAAAAAAATTACTAAATAATTTTCTGTTTTGCTTTGGACCACACACCCCTATATCCCTTAAATATTCATATACAAAAAAGATAAAAAGCTTACATTCTCACCATTACACCTTATACCCTATAGAGTAGCACAATATTCTTCTTAGAGAGAAAGCATGAAAATAATTAATTTTGTGAGTGAAAGCTTCACTCACTCATGGTGAAGGATCTTATATGCGAGATGAAGGATGGAAGAGGATCAACTATTGTTACCAAATGTACACATATATAATATATTTCTTTTATAGAAATGAATAGGGAGTTGAAGACAAAGTAAAAGATTTATGACATGTATGTCAGCAATGTGCAACTAGAGAATGGCACTACTCCAATCTTTCTTCATGTTTCCTTATTTATTTGTACAAATCTCATTTCCAACATATGAACCAAGGAATGGTGATGAGCAAATGCGTGCTGTAACTAAGAAAAGATAGATACGCTAATTGTGCCTCTGTATGTAAATCACTTATTAGAATTTAAACCACTCATTATAATTTATGATGCACAGCTTAAATACTTGAATGTCAAATTTATGGTTTGAATTTTTTTTACCTATCACTTTTGACAAGTTAAAAATATTTTGTATAACGTTAAATTATATGGCTGGGATGAATCCATGGATACTTCTTAATCATTTAAATTTAATTCTTTAACTAGTTCAATCATATAAGTTAATGGTGGATGAAGGTTGATAGGATTAGGATAGTAGTAAATAATAAAGATAATTGTGGCAACGAAATAATTTAAATCTTAGAATTGGAAGTGGGCTACTTAACTAAAAAAAATAATTTGAAAAAGCTAAGAGTCGCAAATCCTCATTTATAAAATAAAAATAACTTAATGAATTTAATCACGACCTTTTTTTGTTTAAAATTTGGCTTTATGTTTTTGTAAAAAAGAGTACTAACATATTTTCCATGTGCTAATGGCCACCCAGACAGGAAACCATCCCAATAACATAAATTGATCAACTTCAGGTTACATACATTGTGCTTGATCAGTTTGACCTTAAAAACAAAAGTTTTCCTAGATACCGTCTAAGAATCTCAAAATAACAAAATTCATAGCTTGGTGAAGTTGAGCCACACACAATTAAACTATAGAAAGATTTACATGCCATGAGTTGACAAAGACAGAGGCGAGATATGAAATCTCTAGTAGTGACCAGTGATCCATGCAATGGATAGAGGATTGAGTTCAGGCGTTGATGCAAGATGAGGTCATTGTAATTGAAGATGTGTCTCCTCACCAACACCATGACCCAGCGAAATAAGAGAGCCCACACCACGAACTAATTCATGCTCATCTCTTGCCTAAAACCATGCCTTTATCCTGCCTAACCAAGGGTAAAACATCCATTCTTTGCCATAATGAGTCAACCAAGGAATGAGACTTGGCATTGAGAAAGCATGTGGCGAGCCCGTCTACCACTTCCCATCATTCCAATTAGATGTCATTTGATTGTCACCCATGATGAGGGAATTTAATTATGACATTTTATTAAACGGTGACAATCAAGAATATTTTTTTTCTTAAATCATAAATAATATGTATAATTCAAAAAACTTTAAAATATTATATTTGGTTTTCAATATACACATAAACATGCCTATCACTTTCTGGGTTATTTTTTTAGTTCTTTGTTTTAACTCATGTTTTATTGATTAACTTATAAAACTTTCCATTTAATGTTTTGACAATATAATATAATAATGTCCTACCCTTTTAAATGTTGTCACCTTTTTGCTATTGGCTAATGGATTGAACTTTTCATTTATGAGAAAACATGATAATACTCGACCTCTTCAAATCTCACCAAGTCTTTACTAACTTTGACCAACTCTTTACTGACTTTGAGAATGATTTTTAAAATTAGATTGGACTTTGCCCATATTATTTTTAATATTTTCATTATCATTTTTGAATTTTTAATAATAAAAATTTATTTATATATTTAGGTACTAATTAAACTTATTTCCGAAAAAAAAAATCCCAACCCATTTATAAATATTTTTAATTATTTTAATTCTTTTCCATTAAAATTAAAGATAATCCTCCTTATTCTTATCACCTCTCGTAAATGAATTATTACCAACTATATTGACATGTCTATATACATTAGACGTGATATTAATAATCTACCCAATGTATCTATTAAAAAAAACAGCTAATGCTTTAAACAAAGGCATTATAGACTACCTTCTTTTACAACCTTTTGACTTGCAACGGCGTGATTTCAAGTCCGTTAGAGGGAAGGGTGTTGGACCATGGTGAGGTATAAGTATGCCGGGAAGTTCGACCAAAAATATAAGCCGAAATTATATATATATATATATATATATATATATATATATTCGTTTTAGAATATTACATTATGACAGTAATGTTAACAACACTATAAATTTTAGTGTTGGTAATTAGAGTTATGTAGTTAAAAATTTATGCAAATAACCCTAAGTACTTATTTATAGAATATAATTAATATTTTAAATTTAATCATAATATTTTATTAAACACCATAATTGTAAGGCCTCCGGGTGATTGTGCGACGGGCACCGGGCACGGGCGCACGACGGGCGCACGATGGGCGCGCGACAACCAATTGTGCGACGGGTTTGCGACGAGCGGCGGTGGATGTGCGACACAATGCGACGACAAATGCGACGATAAGGGGAAGGCGGAAAATTGGCTAAGTGTCATAACGCCTTGAACGCATATGTGAGAGCGTGTAAAGAGTTTATACGCGTTGGACAATGGACAATAAACTATGCCAAGCCGACAACATAAAATATAATGTGGGAGGGCTTCATATTATAAATTAAGTGGTCGGCCCAAAGGCTATGTACATGGGTGATGAGCGTATAAATAAAGAGGACTGCAATTCATTTGAAACAATAACTTCGCTCACCTTTCATACGCTCAAGGGGTAAAACACTTGCGCAGATTTGGAGGTAGATACGCATACCTCATGCGTAGTCTAACCCAAGTGCGAGGAGGAAGTGACTTACGGTTTGAGGTATGAAGGTTCAGTTGTGAGTGCAGATTTGGGTTTCTAAGTGCCGGTTTGGGTGAGGCAAGTGTGCCGAGGTCCAGATTATGTGCAGATTGTGTGCAGGACTTGACAGAGTAAGATAGGTGGCCCGGGTGGGCATTCTTCTTTGTGCAAGAGTGCATATGATTGTGAAAGGCTGTTCTATGCCTTGATTGTAAAAATATTTTAAGTGTTGGCTTGAAGTCTGTCAAGCACACTTGTATTGTAAATTTGAAGAAGTTGATATAATATATTGATTGGGTAGACTTTCTGGGAGTTGCCCCTCCCTTTGCACTTGATTGTTGTTGACGTTCTCGGTTTATGATATACGGTTAATGATTGAGAATGTTCTTTGTTAAAGTATAAAGGATAACACTTTATTCGGTTATAAGAACACAAGTTAAGTATGTTCATGTTGGAATAGGGGTAGCCCATAAACGTTAGTATTGTTAAAAAGAAGGCGTTCGGTGGTGCCGCACCTCGCTACAAGCGGTTGGAAGATCACCGCAGGTGTAGGGGCGTGACAGTTGGTATCAGAGCTCGGTCGGAGCTGGTGACAGGTGAAGCAGGTGCAGATAAGGTTATGGAGAACAGTCTGGGTTTCGTAGACTTGATGGTTTATGGCAAGGCCATTCAAGCTCTGGTAGACACGGGTGCTACACATAACTTTATGACAACACGGTTAGCACAAGAGACTGGGCTGGAGGTCAAGGCAGTGAACTCTAGAGCTAAGGTGGCAGGTTTCGTACACGATGTACCTGTACAGATGAGAGGATGGAGGAGTCAGTTGGACTTCATAGTGATGGAGATGAATGACTTCGATGTGATACTTGGACAAGAATTCTTGAAGGGCAACAAGGCTATTATTGTCCCCTTCTATGATGAAGATGTTGCAGGCATGACTACGATGGAGGATGAACTTGAGGCTGATCAAGTTGAACCAGGATCGTGTAGTTTGTCAACATGTATGGATGAGGTCACTCACATGGAGGAGCCTCATGATGATGAAGTAAGTGATGATACTTGTGTTTCATTTCGGCATTTGGGAGATGGACCGTGTGCAAGAAAGGGCAAAGCCAGTTTGCCAATGCTAGGGAGGATCTCACCATGGATGGCTAGGATGGAACCTTGTATGGAGAAGCAAGGATTGTCGGTTGTTGCAGGGCTTGTTGGGGTTGCTTGTGACCTTATGATGAAAGGTGCAAGGACCCGTGACAAGGGCGGAACATGATGATCGTTGTGGAGGATTGGGTCATGCTTTAGCCACATGAAGAATTGGCTAAGTGCCCAGCATGACTCATGGAAAGATTGAAGGGCACACACTTGTGATGTTTTGGGTGGACTTCTCATGGCCGAGACCAAGAGGTAGTCTTGGTGGACACTTTGGTGGAGGAGCTATGGTGAAGGGACTCATGACATGATGATGATGAGATGGTTGGGTGACCGAGTTCACTAAACCGAAAGTTGAAGACTTGGATGGGATGGCCAGATGTTGTGATGTGTCTACTTGGTTGGACTACATGAGCAGCTTAGTCATGGACATCAGGTTGGAGACTTGAAGACATGGAACATGGCATACTTATGCAAGGACATTGTGTGGAAGCACTTGTAGAGATGTCAAGGGACATCCAAAGAGGAGTGCTAGGGCAGGAATGTTATGCAGGAGGACTTGCTAGTGTGACATGGGGACTTGAGGATGGCACATTGCAGATGATGAAGAAGGCTTCATGGACCTGAATGGGGCACATCAAGAGTTGATAAGAGTGGAGACTTGAGGATGGCACATTGCAGATGATGAAGAGGACTTCATGGACCTGAATGGGGCACATCGAGAGTTGATTACTTGGATGGAGTTGTGAGCAGCTATGGAGCATTCCTACTACATGGGGAGCTGAGGCATATTGTATGCTTGCTGAGGTGTTGGTTGGAGATGGCTCATGGAGCTCATGATGACATGAGATTGTTGTGACTTTTAGGGACTTCATGTACGGTGGACTTAGAAGATCTGATGCATTGAGGAGCTGAGGTCAGGTGACTTTGATGCAGTATGGGATGCATACTTTCAAAGTGCATGTATGGGCATGGCTTGGAAGAGTGACTTGATGTAGAGGATCGATAAGAGGCACTTTGAGGTGATGAAGTTACAATGATGATGATGATGCAGGGATGGCTTGGCATCAAGCATCGTGACATGTTGCAGATGAGATGGATGGAGTTTCCATGGACCTGGGCATGGATCGTGGAGATACATACTTTGGTATAGTGAGCTTGGTGGCAGTTGGTCACTAGGCCGAGACATGGTGGAGACAGTGGTTCTACATATGTTGCAGTGATGTTTGCCTTATGTGGAGGAGTCAACATCATGGATGATGGTATGTTGTCGAGGACGACAACGATTTCAGGTGGAGGAGAATGTAAGGCCTCCGGGTGATTGTGCGATGGGCACCGGGCACGGGGGCACGACAGGCGCACGATGGGCGCGCGACAACCAATTGTGCGACGGGTTTGCGACGAGCGGCGGTGGATGTGCGACACAATGCGACGACAAATGCGACGATAAGGGGAAGGCGGAAAATTGGCTAAGTGTCATAATGCCTTGAACGCATATGTGAGAGCGTGTAAAGAGTTTATACGCGTTGGACAATGGACAATAAACTATGCCAAGCTGACAACATAAAATATAATGTGGGAGGGCTTCATATTATAAATTAAGTGGTCGGCCCAAAGGCTATGTACATGGGTGATGAGCGTATAAATAAAGAGGACTGCAATTCATTTGAAACAATAACTTCGCTCACCTTTCATACGCTCAAGGGGTAAAACACTTGCACAAATTTGGAGGTAGATACGCATACCTCATGCGTAGTCTAACCCAAGTGCGAGGAGGAAGTGACTTACGGTTTGAGGTATGAAGGTTCAGTTGTGAGTGCAGATTTGGGTTTCTAAGTGTCGGTTTGGGTGAGGCAAGTGTGCCGAGGTCCAGATTATGTGCAGATTGTGTGCAGGACTTGACAGAGTAAGATAGGTGGCCCGGGTGGGCATTCTTCTTTGTGCAAGAGTGCATATGATTGTAAAAGGCTGTTCTATGCCTTGATTGTAAAAATATTCTAAGTGTTGGCTTGAAGTCTGTCAAGCACACTTGTATTGTAAATTTGAAGAAGTTGATATAATATATTGATTGGGCAGACTTTCTGGGAGTTGCCCCTCCCTTTGCACTTGATTGTTGTTGACGTTCTCGGTTTATGATATATGGTTAATGATTGAGAATGTTCTTTGTTAAAGTATAAAGGATAACACTTTATTCGGTTATAAGAACACAAGTTAAGTATGTTCATGTTGGAATAGGCGTAGCCCATAAACGTTAGTATTGTTAAAAAGAAGGCGTTCGGTGGTGCCGCACCTCGCTACAAGCGGTTGGAAGATCACCGCAGGTGTAGGGGCGTGACAATAATGGTGTTGAAGAATATTATTAAATCTTGAACCTAGTAATTTTGTATTATTTTTCCAATATAGATATATTTATCATATAATTAGTACAAATGTAATCATATATAGTTGATAAACAACAATCCATAATAGGTATCAAGGCACTTACTTCACATTATCAAGATAATAATTAAATAAAATAGATTAAGTTATAAATAAATAGATAAAAAAACATAGTAAAATAAATATAAAATAAAGATTCAAACCCATAAATAAAAACTATTTTTTTTTTTTTTGCCTGTAGAAAAACCTGTGAACAGTTATTGAACCAACGTTTCAGACTAGCTTAGTGAGTCCATCATCAGGGCAATGAGATTTGTATTTTGAGAAGAGAGAGCGTGAAATTATGGAGCTATTAATAGTTGATTGAAAAAATATTCAATGTTTTTTTTTTGGTCGGCTTTCAAATGACTAACTAATTAATAATTATTTCCTTATTAATTTATATGTATATTAATTAATTAATTTATCTATATTAATTAATTCATTTATTATTATTAATAGTCTTATTATTAATAATTTATTTTTATTTAATTTATTATTATTATTATTATAATATATATATATATATATATATATATAGGGATTGATTATGTATATATTTAAATTTAATAATTAATTAATTATTATTATTATTATGATTATTATTATTATTATTTTTTAATAAAATTAGTTTATATAATTAATGTATTTGTCTTAAGAAATATTAATAAATATTAATCTGGGAAAGATCGAAAAGATTAATTGCTAAAGCAATTAATCTAATATTAGAAATGCATTATATAACTTAATGTATAAACAATTAAATAATCTATTAATATATTAGTATATTGTTAATAGTTAATTAATATTATAGAAAATATTACTATGTTACTAACATAGCACTATAATATTAATATATTAATACTTATATAATGTAATATAATATATCTTATATTAATGAAGTGTCTTAAATGAATTAATGGATTAATACCCTAATATCAAGATAATAATCTATTAATTTATTATGGAAATGTATTAATAAGTTATTGTATTAAAATTAATATAATAATAAATTAGTAAATTAATATTAATGAAATACAATAACAATTTGGTGTGCTGACAGAACGGCACGAATTGGGCTCTGACGGAACGGTGCGGAACGGAGGTATGACGCGGGGTTCGAAGGGATGGAGCTCCGAGACCGCGAAGGATTAGGGTAAGAGCTCACTATTAACCGCAGGACCGCAGGCTGTTGTCCATAAACCGGCCTGTACATGTACCGGACGACGGGGTCGAGCTCGCGCCTGCCCAGCTTTCAACGCCGATTAACAGCCGGTTGACCGACATGGAGGGTTTTATGGAAACGGACCTCGTGGATTATTCCGAGGATCCGCTGGAAGGGCATATAATATTCAGCAGCCCTAATTTTACGGTCCCGGTTTCTGTTCCACCGACTGCAGCGGAGACTCACGCTCTGGACACCTCTCCTGTGGTTTCCCTTCCAGATCCGCACTCCCTTCGCGCAACTGCCTCGCCGCCCGGACTGGAAGCCCCGCCCCTCTCACCTGGTACGGCACTCCTCCTCACTTCCCTCTCTCCCGATTCTCTGTCCTTCGATCCGTTTCCATCTCCGCCTCACGATCCAGCTCCTGCACAAGAAGGAACCCGGGTGACGGAAGCACAAACCCTCCAGGACACAGGGACGCGGCCATCAGGATGTTTCGGCACCCCGGCCATTAATGTAAAAGCCACGAAACCCTCCCTCCCGGATGGAGTAAAAAACCCATTAGTGGATCATCCGTCGGCGCCACGAACGAAGAAGCGGAAATCAAAGTGTATCAGAGCGACGGCCAAAGATATTACCATAGCATTCGGCGATCCATCGGACCTAGGGGAAACAATGACCATGGCACGAACGGTATTGGTAGGACATGTGCGGGGGCGTGTTTTCTCAGCAGGCAGACTGACGCAATGGGTAAAAGAAATCTGGGGGGCCCTGCTCATAGAATTACCGGAGGTTCATGTTCTCCCGAGGGGGTGGTTCTCCTTACACTTTGCGAAAGAGGGTTACACAGATTTAGTACTTGCACAGTACTGGCACATCGAAATGGCACCAGTGTTACTTAAGAGATGGAGCCCCCTATTTGATCCCGAGCGTGAACAGATAGGAGCAGGACCTCTATAGGTGCGTCTGCCAGGGCTGCCGCTACAGTATTGGAGTGAGGAAGCACTCATCCGAATTGGAAATGCACTGGGCACGTACCTAGATCATGACCGCTCATATGTGGAAACGAAGAAACGAACCCTAGCACGTGTACTGGTGTACTTGGATACCCGAGACGGACTGGAGGAAAAGATTACTTTGCAATGGGGTAAATACAGCAGAACTCAAATCCTCGACTACGAAGGTGTCCCTTTTCGCTGCAATCGCTGCCACCAAGTGGGACACCTCTTCAAGGATTGCCCACTGAACAAAAGCCCGGAAGACTCTCCAAAAATTTCGCCCTTATCATCCAGAGGAGTCTCGCCCATCATCCCCCGCCCATCTCAGGGTAATGCATCAGCTCAGGGCTCTCCAGCGAAAGCAGGACCGAAAACGCTAGACTCACCTTCTTCTCCACTGACAAGGGCTCAGGTAGCTGCAGCAGCCGCACAGGCCTCGGGTACTACTCTTATCCCTCCCTCTATTTCTTCTGGCATCTCATCTGATTTCGTTTTTTTCAAATGTAACTTGCACCATGGCGCATTGCTCCATCCCTTCGCCCCCCTTGATCCCGTCTACTGCTCCGCCCTCTTTGCCCCCTGCATCCTCGCCCTCCTCGATTTCATCCTCCAGGAAGCCCTCCTCCCACCCTTACTCCCTTCGCCCTCGGCCCTCTCAGTCGAACGCCTCTGGACTGCAGGCCGATTTGGGTATTGTCCCACTAGGCCCTAGATCTCTGTCCTCCCGGGGCAGAAAAACTGATCTTTCCAAAGCCATTAGGCGTGCAGGAGCGGAAGTCGCATCTGGGCGCCAATCCACCATTGACGGGGTCCTTAGAGCAGCCAAATCCCCGAGGATCGGCCCCCCATGAAGTGTCTATCTTTCAATTGTCGGGGCCTGGCTAGTGCCCCAAAGAAACTAGCTCTCAAACGACTTTTTGAGGTCGAATTACCTGATATCATTCTCCTTCAAGAAACACTTGGCCCTGCAGAGGCTATATCTCTTTCCTTAAGCACTCTGGCGGCCAGATGGAAGTTCCTGGCAATTGATGCTAACGGAAGATCGGGGGGACTGGCAATTGGTTATAACCCAAAATCTATCAGGCTGGACTCCTCATGGGGTGGCCAAGGATTCATGGGAGCAGACATCTTTTCGGCGGATCTCGGCCTGTCCCTTCGTATTGTCAACATATATGGTCCATGCCAACAGAGGGAAAGCTTCTGGAGACAATTCTTCAATCGTAATCTAATGGCTCTTGATCGAATCATTCTGGGAGGAGATATGAATTTTTCAATGGGATTCAGGGAATCATGGGGTTCAATGGCGCAAGTGGACACCATCACAGAGTTCATGAGAAATACCTTGGATCAGAATGACTTCATTGATATACCTATGCAGAAACCACTGCCCACTTGGAGAAACAGAAGGGTGGGAGCATCTACATTAGCTCGTAGATTAGACAGGTTCCTGATGAAAGGACCCCTGATCCATCAGCTACATTTCTACAAGCAATAGGTGGGATCGGGACGCATTTCAGATCACTCCCCTATCTTATTGGAAATCCTGGGCCCTCACCATAAGCCAAAAGCCCCATTCAAATTCAATCATGTGTGGCTTCAGGACCAAGACTTTACTAAATTGGTTACAGACTACTGGAAAGCACATCCCATTGACAGAGAATCATCATTGGCTAGGGGATTTTGTAAAAATCTTACTGAGTTAAAACACCTAGTTATCAATTGGGCAAAAGAAAAGAAAGCAAGAGAAGATGTTCAGATCACACAAGTGGAAGAAGAACTGAAAGTCCTTCTGGATGAGCGAAATCTGGGTTTCGTTACGGGAGATGACAAAGCCCGACTGGTGGAATTGGAAAATCAGAAGAACAATATTCTCAGGCAGAGGGAGGAATCGCTCAGATTGCGCAGTAGGGCAACATGGCTGAAAGCAGGGGATGAAAACCCAAGATTCTTCCACAATTATGCCAAGGGAAGGAAAGTGGCAAACACTATCTGGAATCTACCCATACCTGAAGGAGGTTTTGCAGACTCCTTCAACAAGCTCTCCCAGCTTGGAACGGAGCACTTCAGAGGTTTATACAAGAGCCCTGCTGGCACAAATTTGGCAGAAATCATCAATGTGGCCACTCATTTCCCTAGATTTGTAAATGATGAGGACTCTGCAGATCTGACAACCCCTGTCTCTATGGAAGAACTGGAAAGCACTCTTAAATGGTTCAAGAAAGAAAAGAGTCCTGGGCCGGATGGCTGGACTATAGAATTCTATATTGCCCTTTTTGATCTCATGGGAGGAGACCTGCTTGGGGTGATTGAGGAAAGCATAACATCGGGGTGCCTCTATAACGCCATAAACTCCACCTTCATTGCCCTCATCCAAAAATCCGACTCCCCTACCTCCTTTGATGATTTCTGCCCCATCTCACTGTGCAATGTACTATACAAGATCATCTCAAAAATAATTGCTAATAGGATCAAGCCCATTCTATCAAAGCACATCGCCCCCCAGCAATTTGCTTTCCTAGAGGATAGGCAGATTCATGAGGCCATTGGATCCGCCCAGGAAGCGCTTCATTCCATCTGGACTAAACACCTCAAATGTATACTCCTGAAGATCGATCTCGCAAAAGCATTTGACCGTGTCAGCTGGCTTTATATCAAAATGATCCTTATCCATTTGGGCTTCCCACATCCCCTCATAAATTGGATCATGGCCTGTATTACTACACCCTCCTTCAGCATCTTGATCAATGGTTCTGCCTCCCATTTCTTCCACTCAGAAAGAGGACTCCGACAGGGCTGTCCACTCTCGCCTCTCCTATTCCTATTGGTCATGGAAGGTTTGAGCCGTCTAATCATCACTGCAAAAAGGGAAGGGGCTCTGAGAGGTCTTAAGATAATAGAAGAATGTTACCTCACTCACCTACTGTTTGTAGACGATGTATTAATTCTCTTGGATGGCAGCATACAGGACTCCACAAATTTCTTCTGCATATTAAATCTTTTCTCACAAGCCACAGGCATGGAGGTCAACCGGATGAAATCTACCATAACTCTGGCCAGGACCTCTGTAAATGAGTCTCAAACTGCCCGGCAGGCTTTCCCATACACCCCACAATTATTGGACAGGGGGCTAAAATACTTGGGTTTTTGGTTAAAACCCACAAGCCAAAAGATCGCAGATTGGGCTTGGCTTGTAGCTAAAGTGGAAAAAAGGCTATTCTGTTGGAGTCACAGATACCTCTCCAGGGCTGGGCGGTTAGTCCTGATCAAATCAGTGCTGGAAGCAACCCCGGTATTCTGGATGGCGCTCGCCTGGATTCCTCGGCACATATTGGCTCGTCTACAGCAACTATGCAACAGATATCTATGGGTAGGTAGTCAAGACAAGCGTATCTTCGCCTGGATCGGATGGAAAAAGATAGCAATCCCGAAGAATTGGGGAGGCTGGGGGTTAAAGGAGCTCCCTATCTTCGCACAAGCTCTGGCTGCGAAAATGAGCTGGGCACTGTTAACATCTCAGAGTTTATGGACCCATCTCACTTATCACAAATACATCTGGCCTCTCAGCACCCTGGATTGGATCAGACTTCCAAATTGGAACAAATCTGGCATATCTTCCATATGGAAAGCTCTAATACACTCTCTTCCCTTAATTAGAGACAATATGGTATGGAGAATCAGGGATGGTACTCGAGCTCGGATCGGTCTTGACCCTTGGACTAATAGTGGCAGGCGGCATATCCTCTCACAAGAACTGGTGGAATACCTCCTCACACAGGACATCAAAGTAATTGCGCAAATTGCTGATCAAGAAAACTCTGACATATTCCACCAGGCATGGAAAACAACGCATCACCTAAATCTGCCTCGAAGATGGCACCCTGAATGGCAGGAATACAGAGAGGCTCTAATTGAATCACATATCAGAATCATAGAGGGGCCAGACGAGCTCATATGGAATCAAGCCGAGGACGGAAATTACTCTCCTAAGGCAGGCTACAAGCAGCTCATTAGTCATAAGAAACCTGATGTCTTAGCTAGCTAGTGGCATAACATATGGAAACACTCTGCAGCGCCACGCTCAAAACTATTCACCTGGTGTATCTTGAGGAACAAGATTCCCACGGGGGAACATCTTATGCACAGGGCACAGTATGGACCAACTTGGTGTGTATTATGCAATGAAGCCTCAGAATCCACGGAGCATTTATTTTTGAGATGCAAAACAATTCAGAATCTCTGGTCAAATCTTAAAAGCTTCATAAATTACACTGGAAATTGGGATGGAACAGACCTCACAGAAGCTTGGATAGAGTGGGAAAGGAGACACAAAGGATCGAAGATCACCAACCTGCCAATTATTGTAAACTGGCACTTATGGAAATCAAGAAACTGCATAATATTTGAAGACAAGTAGGTTCACTGGCCCCTGGTGGAGGCTGGTATTATAGCTGCATTCAGAGAACTACCTGACCCACCCCCTCCAAAAACCCGCCTCCCAAATCCTCCCCCATGCATTGATCATAGCACCCCATGGGCCTATTTTGATGGTGCTGCAAACAGACAGAGCTGTGGGGGTGGGTTTATCATACATAAATATGAGCATCATTATTATAAAATAAAGGTGGGTCTGGGCACTAGAACCAACAACTTTGCTGAGCTTATCACTTTGAGACATTTACTCCATTTTGCATTGGGACATCACTGCACTAGCATCAATATTTTTGGGGACTCTCAAATTATCATAAATTGGTTCAATGGAATATATGCATGTCACATCCACACACTCAGCATTATCTTGAATGAGGTACTCGAACTCAAAGTAGCTTTTAACAATATTACATGTTCTCATATCTACAGGGAACATAACAAAGGCGCTGACAAATTATCCAAGGAGGCCGCGTTGATGGACAAAGGTATTTGGGAGATCACAGAAATTCAAGGCCAGCAGGAACACAAATATTATCACCGTCCATACATAGACCCGGGATACCAGACTACACCGGGTCATCAAACAAACTGAAGTTTTTTGCATGTATATGACAGATGAAATTTGATAAGCTTAACATATTTTTGTCGAAACAGTAAGATGTGTTGCCGAAAAGGCATACTGTAACAGCTCAAACAGAATGCCCTGCGTGGCAAATCTGAACTGAAAACTCATACAGAATCTTTTTGCAAAGGGTACAATGTACAAAGTGAACATCAGCATATGCGTAAAAGCATCTACAATATGTAATTTTCCTTAATAATGAAAATTACGGATTTTTCCAGTGGAAAAAAAAGAAATACAATAACAATTTTATTTAATTAATTATTTATTATTATTAATATTATTATTATTAATTATTATTTTAGATTTTACTGTTGTGTATTTAAGTTATTAATTAATTATTATTATTATTATTATTATTAGATTTTAATGTTATGTATTTAAGTTCTTTGCAATGTATTAAATACTATACTAGTAATGTGCTTAATCAAGGTTTATTTATGTTGACTAATTAAATTTTGTCTAAAAAGGGTTAAAATTTTTATTTTATTTATTTATTTATATTTTTTTTAATGAATGAATGATTGTATATTTGTGTTTACTGTTTTTTAATTTTATTTAATAAGGGTTTCCAGGTGTTACTTAATTTTAGCCCATCGTCTCTATTCATGTTGTTGGAAGATTTTTCGATTTCAATTGCTTCTTTCACCCTTCTTTTTAAATAATGGTCTTCCTTATGAATTAATTTTGCTTGTTCCATACAAATGTAGTGTGAGGAGGAACATGCATGCTCTGCTAGACCTGATTTTTCCGACCTGTTTCTTGTAATATCATTAATGTGTTCTTTTAACCTTATGCCAAAGGATCTCCCTGTTTCACCTATATATACTTTTCCACATGAGCAGGGAACCGAGTATACTCCTTTGTGATTTTTTGGGTCTATTATGTCCTTGGCAGAGTCAATATTACTTAATTACTTAATATTACTTAATTAGTCCACTGGTTCTTAATATTACTTAATTAGTCCATTGGGTCTTAATATTACTTAATTAGTCCACTGGGTCTAAATATTACTTAATTAGTCCACTGGGTCTTGGATATATGGTGATCAGGTGCTTTATTAAGACACTCCTTGATGTGAAGTCACTGGTTCAATTCCCCACCCTGATCGGGGTGATATATTGGACATGATAAAGATGTAGTCCCACCAAACTTATATTTTTTTTTTGTTAAATTAAACATCATAACTTTCACTAAAATAACATATATAACAAGTTTTATTTATCTCATGAATAATTTTTTTTATTTTAAGGGATGTAAATTGAAAACATAAGCTTTCTTGTTTATATATATATATATATATGGTATTTTCTCCTTTTTTCTGTTTAGTTATATTTGACTCATTATATAGAGAGAGAAAGAGAGAGGAATAATAATTTTAGAGAATCTATAACTTGGAAAGATAGGCTGCCACTATTACACCAAAAATAAATATTTCATAAATGGCACAAATGAGTTAGACTTAAACTTACATAGATGAGGAAACGAATTGTCACCAAAACATTGGAGCTAAAATCCTTTGAAAAATATATATAAATATTTTTTTACGTTTATATAGATTAGATATGTTATTTTTTATTTAATTCTGTTAATATATTATGGTTATATGGTGATGTAAATGTTATCTACACGTAATTATCTTCTCTATATTTTAGTGTGAAAATTATTTTTTCAACAACGCAATATATTATTTATGAAAATGATGTCGAGCTAATACTGGTTGTGCCAATATGTTGCCTTAATTTTCCCACAAGGCCCAAACTTAGGCCAAAAAGGAACTTCCTTAACCCAATTATGGGACTTAACCGCATTTTAAAATTCATTTAAATTTTAAGTGGGAGGAACCATAAGTGCATAGTCCAACCCTGTTTATAAAAGCATTGAATCCAAGCTCCTTTATAATATGTGTGCATGTCTATGCCCAATACTTAGGTAGAACCATCACGGCCAAGACTATAAATATAGTCTTACTATCATGACTATGGAGTGGAGGTTCTATAACACAAAGTTCCTTTTCCTCTATAATGCAGGTCTGAGTCCCTGGCTTGTTTTCTTTCTTCCATGCACAAAGCTCCCGATACTTTTAACTCCTCTCGCATATGATTAAGGTTATGACCTTGGCCCGAAACACATCACTTCCTTTTTGGCTTCATCGACTAGTGCGTCTACTCCACATCGTTGTCCTTTACACGTCATCCCATCATGACGTCATCCCGGCTGGTCCAAAAGTGTGTGCAGAGGGAATAGTCTAGGAGATAGACTCCGGGTAACGGAGTTTCTCCCATCTATTACCGCACTTGAGTTCCATCAAATTTGACTTTGCTCTTTACATGTATAACCACTTATCAGTTTCACATTTGACATATTGAGTCCATTTTACCTTGATGTATTCCATGTTCCAGACTCACACATCACCCCAATGCTCTCCTCATTAGCTAGTTACCACATCTGCCCAACACCTATTAATCCCAACGTTTCCTTCTGTTGTGCACTCTAAAAAATTCCCAAGAGACAGAACCTGGGAAATGAGAATAATTCCCCTCAACAAATGATCCCAACCTCTATTAAATGATGCTCTCACTCTTTTCTAAAATGTGCTTTCGAATTTGGCCTTCGGGATGAGTTAGTGTTCCCTCACGGTCCCACTCGTGCTCCATGCTAACCAAATTGCTTTCTTATTGGTGACCTTACATGCTAGCTTGGTCCTCGCTAGCCCAACTGTTCCCTTATGCGTTCCTCTTCGATTGTCCAGGAAAGAACCTCTGGACTGATGCTATCTCTAGATGGGACAATTGTGATAGAACTCGAGTTCTATTTCCTAGTGCTCGTCAATTGACATACTCCCCCATTAGTCTTAAAAATTAAGTCTTCTGCTATTTTCTTTTTTATGCCCTAGGTTGTTGTTGTGTTGCCCTTACACAAGAATTGATCCAAACATCTGTTGCACTCCTCTTTATGGATCCTTTCAGCCCTTTATAGCCTCCACACTTCCTCTTTTCTACTTTGGTTGTGTTCAAGGAAGAATTATATTCTTCGTGACCTCTATTATCTTTGTATACTCTTGTGGGTGCCTTCCACTACGTAAATCCCTCATGATTTTCACTGCAAACATTCTACAACATTCTCACTTGTTACAACAACAAGAATTCATTCATATAAATATGACACATTACTCATTAAGAACAGAAGCTCAATTCCACGCATTTGACACTCAAAACAGACTGCTTCCTATATTAATAAATATTTACTCATATACAGGGATTTACAAAGTCCTCTCCTAACCTAATTTACAGTAATTTGACCTTCTCTTGCCTCGAGGCCACACTCGGCCTCTAATACTTCATATTCTCTCCTCTCCCCTCTATGATTGCTCTTGAATACCTTTTGACTTACAAGATATACAAAAGGATCCTAAACTAGAATTAGTTCAAATCCACAATTTTCTCAACTAATAACCTCCTAAGAATCCTTTAAAACTATAAAATTCTCTCAAGAAATCTATCATATCCGAAGATCTCTCTAACTCACTCAAACTTTTGAGACTTCTTAAAAGAAGATTTCATTCCGTCATTATAAGGAAAATACCCTCTAACGAAGGTTTTTGCGGAAGCCCCTATAAAAATATCCTAAACATTTGTTTCCAGTAGAGGTCATTAGCAAAGTTGGGCAAGCAGATGTTTTACCATATATTTTTTAATAGTGCATCTATAATAAGCTAATGCACTAGTGCATTACTATAAATAGGCACATCAGTGCTTAATAGCATATGGTGCGCTGTGGTAGAGTTATTTTTTATAGAAATAAAAAATAGTGGTGCACTGGTGCGTATACTACTCGATAACACTAAAAAAGGGTTAAATTTAAAAATATGTTGGTCGTAAAATTCATTTTTCTTAGTCTGGTGCTATACTCTCACGAAACCCCAGTGCTAAACCGATATACGAACACCCCAGTGCATAAACAATATGATGCACTATTGTGGCGTTTTTAATTTAAAAATAGTTGTGCAGATATTATATTACACTCACCGATAGGGTTATATGAACTGAAGTCCCCGATGCTTAATATAAAATGGTGCACTGTTTCAGGGTTATTTTTTATACAAATAAAAACAATGGTGTGCTACATTTATAATGTGCACCGGTGCATACATTTTATTGTCATGAAGCATCGGTGTTATCCTTATTTAGGAAAGCCCCGATGTGTAAACAATATGGTGCATGTGGGAAAGGTTTTAATTTACAAATGGTGGTGCACTTCGTATAAAATAAGCATTGGTGCAATTAATAAAATTGTATGCCCGGTAATAGAGAATAGTGTACTGTGGCAGGGTTATTCTTAATTTATAATTTATATGGGTTAAAAATTTCATAATTTATACCTTGTGGATGCTATATGTATGCATTACTAAAATAATTTCTTATCATGTAGCCTTATTGCTTATTATTACCAAACTTTTGTATGATATATTCTTGTCGGCATTGCGATAAATATTGATTGAAAACTATTTATATAAAAAAATCAAAATCTCAAAAAGTTCGATTGCACTCTTTTCTAAATTTTTAAATCACTTTAGATTTTATGGCATGACATTCAAATAGTTAATCAATTTGGAATCTTGGAATATTATTGTGAGACTCGCAACTGTGTCTTCAAAATTTGAAAAAGTTGTTGAATTTCACCATGATCATATTCAACTTGCATTGGAATATTATTCCGAGGATAGTGGCGACGCCCTCCAAACTTGAAAATGATGTTGAATCACATACTCTAACTATTTGATGGTATTTTTTTAAAGAATTTTGTTTTAAATTTGTGAGGAAATTGTCTAAATTGTAATTGGGTATAATTTGCGTGTTTTCGAAGGTGATAAAGGTAGTATAGCTAGGGGGGATATTTTGGGTACAAAGGGAGGTACCTAAGGGAATGAGGTAATAATGGGATGGGTCATAGTAATAAATAAAGTGGTTAACCCGTATCATGTAAGGGACCACAAGTAGTTAGCAATAATGTAATAAGCCCATGGTATTAGATAGATGGTATTGAGGGAACCATGGTAATGACCCATGGTATTGTATGCATGAGGCCTATATAGATGCTAGAGACTCCCCCTCGAGAGAGGTCAAGGAATATTGTATGAACATGCATATGGCTTGTGGAGTGTTCTCCTTCCTTAAGGAGTGAATGTACGGTGTTGCCCTACTTTAAGGGTTTGATCAATAAAGAAGCATTCTAATCTATTCAGATCTTTTTATTTCTTGGGTATATTTCTAATATCATATATTTGCAGGTCAGATCTATTACAAGTGGTATCAGAGCACTTTCTTGGGCAAAGCGGATTTTTTTATTTTTTTTTCATTTTTGCAAACATTTTTCGGGGCAGCGAGTTTGCAGATCTGGTTTGTATGTTCTGGTGCAAAATTTGCAAAATATCATTGCAGATTTGGGTTCTTTGAAAAAAAATACCCAATTTCAAAAAACAAATCGGCTGAATCGGAGTCCAGATGAGGGAGATATCGTTGATTTAAAAATCAATTGTGTTGCAAACACTTTTTGGAGCGACAAGTTTACAGATCAAATCTATACGTTTTGGTTCAAATTTTTCATAATCTACTTGTATATCTAGGTTCTTTATGAAAAAATGCCCAATTTGAAAAAAACAATCAGCCAAAACAGAGTCTGGATGAAGGAGATATCACTGATTTAAAAATAAGCTGTGTTACAGACATTTTTCGGGGCGGCGAGTTTGCGGATCAGATTTGTATGTTTTGGGACAAAATTTGCAGAATCTAATTACAGATCTAGGTTTTTGCGAAAAAATACCCAATTTGAAAAAAAAAATCAGCCAAATCGGAGTCCGAATGAGGGAGATATCGCTGATTTAAAAAATCAGTTGTGTTGCAGACATTTTTTGGGGCAACGAGTTTTCAGATCAAATCTGTACGTTTGGGGTCAACATTTGCAAAATTTAATTATAGATCTGGGTTCCTTGCCAAAAAATATCTAGTTTAAAAAAAAATCAGTCGAATCAGAGTCCGGATGAGGGAGATATTGCTGATTTAAAATCAACGCATTTTTAAGAAATTTTTGTGACAACGGGACAACTGCAGTGTGAATCTGAAATTCCAATACCTAGATAGGGATTGCTATCACATGGAAAGATGTAGAATGGTTGTTCCATTTCCAAAAATAAGTCATAATAGGGATTCTGAGCAATATTGACTAAATTGTGCCCACTTTAAATTTTCGCCAAGTGATTTTTTTCAAAACCCTCTTCATGGCTTCTAGCAAGAAATATTTTACAGGGAAAGATAATGGCCCTACTATTGAAGAATTCATATAAAGAGAAAATTCATTATGGCCAAAACATTGGAAAAGTTTCCTATGGCTTAGTATGAAAGAAGAGGCTGCCATATGGTGGAACTCACTTGACAACAAGCAATTGTCCAAACTTTCGGATGAATAATTTGAAGAACTCCTTGTGGATAAATGATCTCATGCTAGAAAACAGGGAAATGAGACATGTAAGGGGTTATTTTCTACTGGTATCTCCTTATTACATGTTCATGGATGTATTCAGAAGGAGAAGATCATTGTGTCTATAAATCCTAGTTGTAAGCAAAATTTTATAAATGTTAATTTGGAAAAAAAGATTTCAAATTCCAGCGAAACAAATGGAGCACACACAAGTTAATAATGAGCAAGTGCAAGTTTTTAAAGATCTAAAGATTTCTATGGATAATTATGTATTGCATTTTGATTTTTATGCTTCAGATATGGCTAATGTGGATGTTGTTTTGGGATACCCTTGGATGGAATTTGTTGGTACTATCAATATTAATGTGCAAAAGAAATTCTTGAAGCTCTGGTATAAAAAGAAGAAAATTACATTACAAGATATTTCCATCAATAAACAGGTAGAGTCCAAGGAGGCTGAAGCGGAAGATGTTCCAGGGATTGACACGTCAGATGATGAGCCCTTGATGGTCGAAAACCAAACACAAACATCAAACTAGGTACCAGAAAAACAAGTAGAGTCCAAGGAGGCTGAAGCAGAAAATGTTACAGGTATGGATACATCAGATGAGGAATCCATGGTTGAAGTAATATTGGAAGATAAGCAACAACATCAAACGCCACAACATGTTCCAGATACCAACCAGGCTCCATTATATTTGTAAAAATACTCAAATTTATAATGATCTTATATATAGTCTCTATACAATTTTGGTGATTTTTAACGTAAAAAAAAATTATATTGTAAAATTTGGGTGAATAACATTTAAAAAAAATGGAAATTGCTGAATCCTTTTTTTGAAAAAATCATTAAAAATTAGCCCAATTGTGAATATTAGCCCTTAAAATTTTCCATACGCCCCGGTGCATATGTAACATGGTGCACCATTGCAAGGTTTTTAATTTAAAAAGAGCGGTGTGTTAGGTGGAATTGGAGGACTGATGCATACACTACTTGATAGCACTGGACAAAGGTTTAATTTAAAAAATGTCGATCGTAAAATTCATTTTCTCCATTTCAGTGCTATACTCCCATGAAGCATCGATGTTATTATTGTTTTGAAACACCCTAGAGCGTAAATAATATGGTGCACCACGGTAGGATTTTTAATTTAAAAAATGGTGGTGTGCTTTGTGAATAATCTGCCCCAATGTGATTACACGAGTGCACTAAAACATGGTTAAATAAAAAAAATTCACTGGTCATAAAATTCATTTTTACCATTTGCAGTGTTGTAAAGCCCTGAAGCACCGATGCAATCTTTGGCTTTATGAACCACCCTGCCATCAATGCTTATCTTGCTTGCCAATATCCTTCCATCCATTTCTCACTACGTGCCTTTCGAATTTTTTGAAACGGTGGTGAAATTTGATTTTTTTATTTACTTGGAAACCATCCCTCCTCAACGAGAAAATGTCCAATTAATGTATGTGTTTCTTCATAACTTAATTTTTTTAGTGTAGTAGAATTGAAAATTAAGTTAAAAAATGCATTGTTTGAAAAAAAAAACTTTGTGGTGTGTTTGAAATGTTCAACTCACACCATTCATAGTGCACCTGTAAATTTACAGGGTGCACTACAAATCAGTGTGTAACATTAACACATTGTTAATGGTTCATTGCATTGGGTAAATTGAAATGAACCGAGCTGTTAAATTCCATGTTGCACCACTTTAAAAATTATAATTTTTACGGAAGTGTTTGGTAAAATTAACTTCTCAGTGCATTTATTTTTTCCCAACGCATCGCCCAATATTTAAACCTGAACAGGCAACTTAATTTGTTTTTTTCATTTACTTGCAACCATGCCTCCTTGATGATAAAATGTCCAAGCAATGTTTATGTTTCTCCCTAACTTATTTTTTCAGCGGAGTAGAATTGAAAATTAAGTTAAAAAATGGGGGAGAACGGCGCTGTGGGGGAAAGCGCAGAATGAGGGTTTGGACCAATAGGGGATTATTGCTGGTAGCCATGGAGGAGTGAGGAGGGGGGAGTTCCACTCCCTCCTCAGCCATGTAGTGGCAAACAGAAGCAAGGAAGTGGGTTCGGATCACTTCAAAAAACCAATGGAGGCAGAAACGGAGAGGATCAACACAGAAAAGCCGAAAAACATCAATTATCATGAGCAGGAAGAGAATCATGAGGAAGTTAGAGGAGAGAGGATAATAGGAGGCAGCAGTCAGAGAGTTGAGCATAGGAGTGTGACAGGACTCTGCAAACCTAGGTCAACCATTAGACCTCGGGTTGTTATAAATAATCCAGCACTACAGGAGCACAGGGATCACATGGAGGCATACGTAGTTATATGTAAATTTACAGGGATATGGCCAACGGAGAAGGCTTTGCAGGTTTGGATAAGAAAGCAATGGAAACCTAAGGGGGAAATAACCCTCCACCTTGGGTCCAAGGGTTTCTTCACAGTGGTGTTCACAAACCTAGAAGACAAAGACAGAGTGTTCGAAGGAGGACCATACTTTTATGCTGCGGCTGGCCTCTACATGTGACCATGGGTGATGAATTTTGTCCCGGAAAAAGAAACATTCACATCAGTACCAATATGGATATGACTCTACTCCCTACCTTTAGATTACTGGCTGCCTGAATCCTTAAAATCCATAGGCAATAAATTAGGTCATTTTTAAAAAATATCAGAGGCGACTCTGCGAGGAAAATACACCTCCTTTGCCCGCATATGTGTAGAAATGGACCTATTAGGAGAACTTTCGGATGAAATCATTCTAGAAGTATATGATGAAGAATGGATGCAAGCAGTGGACTATGAACATGTCCCATTCAGATGTCGTAAATGTCATGAGCACGAGCACCTCATCAGAGATTTCCCTTTAAACAAACTGGAGGACAATATGAAAACCAATACAGGAAAAGACCCCAAAGGCTTTACTAAGATGGGAGGCAAAGGGAAAGGAGGAAAAAAGTACCAAAGAAAAAATAGTGAGGATAAACACCCAAGTCATAATAGTTTCAAGATTTTAGAAGAAGAAGGTGGGAACAATGAGATGAACCAAGCATCGGAGGATAATCCTGCAGAGAAGGAAAAAGATGCTAGCATGGAGGATGTACCAGAGAATAGAAAACTAAAGGAAGATCTGCCAAGCATCATGGAACTTGGCAGGGACCATGAGATGACCCCAAGTGAAGGTGGAATAGAGGACCATGAACTACAGGAGATTCTTGAGAGGGAGAATCTCGATCTAGAAAAGTTCTTGGAGCAGGGAACCACCAAAGGGGTTGATTCTCTACCACAAGAGGAGTTTGACAAAGTACAATAGCTCTTCCTCTGGAGATCTCAAGAAAAGGGTTCTGGAGTCAAAAGAAACCATGACAACGAGGAAAATAGAGGGGTTAAAATGACGAAGGCAACATTAGGACACTCTTCCAAGAACCTAGGCAAGAAAAGAGGAAGGAAAAGACAAAATGAGTTGCTGACAAAGTGTGGGGAATTCATGATTAACTAAGGTAAGATGAAAGATCTTACTAGTTACTCATTTATAAATCATTCATAATGAAGCTCACGACCTGGAACATTAGGGGTCTAGGAAGTAAAAAGAAACAAAGAAATCTTAGCAATGGAATAAAAGAAGAAAAACTAGACATGGTGTTTATCTAGGAAACAAAATGTTCAATAGATAAAATCAGAGAGATACATAGCAAATGGCTTATTAAGTATGAGTATCTAGAAGTTAAAGTAGACAACATGGTAGGAGGGATTCTCACACTTGGAATCCCTAGAAACTTGGAATCCTAGATGCTAAAGCATCTAGGAACTACCTTTCAATGGTGATCCAATCTTTAGGTGATAAGGAAATATATATGATCACAAATTTCTATGGTCCTCAAAAACTTGAAGACAAACTCAGGCTTCTCACCTCACTGGAGGAGTTAAGAGAGAGACATCCTGTTATGCCTTGGATTCTGGGAGGGGATTTTAATATTATCAGATCTCTTACAGAAAAAAAAGGAGGGACCAGAATACTAGGCAGAGACTCCATTGCCTTCCAGAACTTCCTAAATGGCATGAGGCTAGTGGACACAAAGACAATAAATGGTACTTTCACCTGGAATAATAAGAGGGGAGGGGCTTCTCAAGTTGCATCTAAACTAGATAGATTTATAATTTTGGAGGACCTCCTTCTCACTGGCCCTGACTTGACTACATCAATCCTTCCTGTTGGAGGCTCAGATCACTGGCCTATCCAACTTGAAGCTTCTTTTATAGGCACTCCGAGGAATAGACCTTTCAGGTTTGAAAATGTCTGGCTCACCCACTTTGACTTCATCAGTAATATTGGTAAATGGTGGGTGGAAGTTTTCCCCATTCAAGGCACTAATATGTTCCTTCTATAATAGAGACTGAAACACATCAAACTCAGGCTTAAAGAATGGAACAAGAAGGAGTTTGGCAATATTTTCAAAGCTAAAAGAGAGGTTGAACAGAAACTACAAGGAATCAATTAGATCCTTATCGCAAATGGCTTTACCGAGGAAAGAAAAATGCAAGTTGACTCTCTTCAACAAGAATGGGAAGATAGATGCCAGCAAGAGGAGATCTTCAAGAGACAAAAATCGAGAGTGAAATGGCTTAAAGAAGGAGACAAAAACACAAAGTTTTTTCACAAGTCAACCATGGATCATAGGTCACATAACAGGATTTCAAAACTCAGAGACACTCAAGGGAAAGAGCTCAGCACCCACAAAGAAATGGAATGTGCTCTGGTACAACATTTTCAAAGCATGGAAGAGGAGCCTCTCGTAGACAGATCACAATCTATCAACAACTTCACAAAGTACATTCCAAGGCTTGTAACCAGGGAAGACAATTACAATCTTAACAGGTCAGTGACTGAAGAGGAAGTTAATGAAGTCATCAAAGAAATGCAAAATGGGAAAGCTCTAGGACCGGATGGGTTCAATGTTGACTTCTTCAAAGCATGCTGGGAAATAGTCAAACAATATATCCTTGAAGTTGTGGAGGACTCGAGGAGATCCAAAACCATTTTGAGGGCGCTCAATGCTTCTTTCATAGCTTTGATTCCAAAGGAGGAAAAAGCTATGACACCAGAAAGATTCAGACCCATAGCTTTATGCAATGTGGTGTACAAAATTATTTCTAAAGTAATTGCAAACAGACTCAAGCCCCTTCTTCCAACTCTTATGTCTGAGGAGCAAACCGGATATGTGGAGGGAAGACAAATTCTAAATAACATAATTCAAGCTCACGAGGTGGTGCATTCTCTCAAAAGAAATAAGCAAGCGGGTATGATCATACAGCTTGACCTAGCGAAATCTTATGATAAGCTAAGCTGGTCATACATCAGGGAATTATTAAAAGTGTCTGGCTTCAACCACAACTGGATAAGGTGGGTAATGGCCCTTGTTAACTCAGCCAATTTTTCAATCCTACTTAATGGCTCTCCATCTAGAACATTTAGGCCTTCGAGAAGCCTTAGACAAGGAGATACGCTCTCCCCTTTCCTCTTTATACTCATGATGGAAGGATTATGCAAAGTGATCAAATCAGCCAATGAGGAAGGAAGAATCCAGGGTCTCAAACTAACCCTGAATGGGGATACCTTGACTCATCAACAATTTGTGGATGATGCTATGCCGCGGGGTACACCCACGGTCAAGGAAGCTAAAGCTTTCAAAAAAATATTGAACGATTTTGCTATGGTCGCTGGTATAGAGGTAAGCCTCACAAAATCAAAAAATTATTTTTTAATACTGATATTGCTATTCAAAGAAATCTCACCAGAATTCTCAGCTTTCAAAGAGATCAACTACCCTCCAAATATTTGGGAATACCTATCACTGACAAACCTTTAAGTAAGGAAGTTTGGGAGTCAGTGACTAATAAACTGCAAGAAAAAATTAGGAAATGGACAAGTAGATCTTTGAATATAGCAGGATGGCCGGTTCTCACAAAGATGGTCCTGCAAACCATCCCCATCTTCATGTTTTCAGCTCTTCCTACTCCAAAAGGAGTTTTACAACACATCAGGAACATCCAAAGAGATTTTCTTTGGGGCAAAGGGGAAGAGAAAAATAAATGGGCTTTGGTAGCTTGGGAAAAGCTCTGCAAACCCAAGACCCATGGAGGTTTGGGACTTCATGACCCGGAAACCCTAAGCAAAGTTTTGGGGGCAAAACTTTGGTGGAGATGGCTAAAGGAAACGAGAACCCCTTGGGCCAAGCTCTGGAAATAGAAGTATGCAAATAACTGGCAAGAAAGGGATCATATTCGAATGACAGGGCTCATCAAGGGCTCCCACATTTGGAACAATGCTTGGGAGAATAGAGCCATTGTTCAGAAGCATAGTTTTTGGGAGATTAGAGATGGAAACCTAGCTTGGTTTTGGGAGGATAACTGGCAGCAGGAGCCTAACCTATGTAGAGAAGACCTAGCCATTCTCAAGAATGACACTGACAATAAAGGGCTACTTAGGGTGAGTGACTTTTGGGATAAGACAAGGGACAAGGAAAAATGGAGAACATGGAAGGACCTAATATATAGTGAAGAGACCCCTTTGAAGGCCCAGACAGAAGCTCTTGCAGTGATCTTGGAACAAAGAAAGATTTTGACCTCAACATCGCCTGACCAACTAAGATGGGGAAGAAACAGTGAAGGCAACTTCAATCTCAAAGAAGCCAAAAGAATTGCCACTGGGCTTGACTTTCCAAACCCTGATAAGATATGGAAGGACCTATGGCAGAACCCACATTGGATGAAAATCAAACTGTTCATGTGGTTGGTGCAACATAAAAAAATTCTAACTTTGGAAAATCTTAGAAAAAGAGGTTTAGCTGGTCCATCCAGATGCCAATTATGTGGTCTACAAGAAGAAACGATGGATCACCTACTCAACCTATGCCCATTCACCTCTACCCTGTGGAACTGGGTAACCACAATGTTTAGGCAAACCGACAAGGATAAATTCAGCATCACTGGCACTTTGAAGAACTGGAGGAAGGACTTCTCAGAAAATGAAATAATCAACAAAGCCTAGACTCTGATACTAGGTTTTTTGATCTGGAATGTATGGAAAGAGCGCAATAATAGGATTTTCAAGAACAGAATTGGCTCAACCCAAAGCATCATAGCTCAGATTATAAGACAGCTTAAAGAAACTGTGAGCACCCTTCTGAAGCAACCCCTCGAGAACCCTCCTCTAAACTAGGATGCTCAGATACTTGTGAACTTGGGTCTCCAGCTGCTTGTTCCCCGAGGCATAAGCAAGATCGCCAGACATACAATAGAGGGGAAGGACTTCTGGTAACCACCTCCTCATGGCTTTTTGAAATTTAATATAGATGGAGCCTCTAAGGGAAACCCTGGGGTAGCTGGTTATGGAGGAGTCATAAGAGATGAGCAGGGATACATAAAAGTCATCTTTCATAGTCATTTGGGGAATGCCACTAATAATATGGCGAAACTCATGGCCTTAGAGAAATGCCTAGAAATCTTGATTAAATCCAATTTACACAATGCCATCATAGAAGCAGACTCTGAATTGGTAATTAATTCAGCCAAAAAGATAGGCAACGACACAGCACCAGAAAAAGTATCAAATCACTGGTGGTTATTTCAGGTCTATCAACGTATACAATCCCACCTGAGAGCCCTAAGAACATTCTGATTTGTTCACGTGCGCAGAACAACTAATAGGTTAGCGGATCATCCGACGAATGAAGGAGTGCTTTGTACAAAAGATAACAGAAGCTATGCTTGGAAGTCAACACCCTCAAGGAATTTGCATGAGCATTGCCACAGACAGGCGAGCGCAGACAACGAATATTTCCAATTTATGAGAGATAAGCAGTAAATAGACCAATGGAAATAGGAGAAGATGAAACAATAACAAGGAAGTCACAAGGAGTAAACAGTGGGTAGGTTGACAGGAAACCGACCAAACATGGCAGTGAACTCCAATATCCAATAGATTTTAGGCAGATAGTTGCACGAAGAATAACCCACAAAATGGACCCGAAATATTATAAAGCAGTTTTTTAGGACACTCATCAAGTCCGAATGGCAATTTAAAGTATGGACATGTTTCCAAACCAAAATCCACTCTGGACCATCAGATCGACGAGGGCCAGATCGCACGGTAGTCGGGTCATAAAAAAAATTGAGGGCTAATCCACTAAGTAGACCCGAAAAACTATAGAAAGATGGTTTTGGTTCTTCATGGGGTCCGAAAGGCTATTTATGAAGTGGGCATGTTACCGGCCCGAAATCATCGCTAGACTGTCGGATCGTTGAGGGCCAGATCGCACAGTAGTCGGGTAATGTAGCCAATCGAGGGCTAATCCACAGGTTAAAGCTTGTTTTGTAGTCAATTAATGTTTCTTTGTGGGCCATAGGATATGTGGGCCCTCGTCATTAAGGGCTGTCGGGCTCTTTGTTGCACGAGACTTATGATGTTTAGTGAACCTGAAAGAACCTTAGAACTTTACAAATCTATCTTTCGGGTTATGAAGGAAGGCAGGTTTTCCAAAGCATAGCTTTGAGGATGAACAGTTCATTGGTGGTTTAAGCATCAATCCTTTTGTAGTTTTCTTGAGTTAGGTACGGGGTTGTGTCAACCTAGCTGTCTGCTGAGTGTTCACAGAGATGGTGTTGCTATTCTTGGCTCCATTAAAAAAGTGTAAATTATGTATTTTTTCTAGATTAATGGAAGATTCTACTCTTACTGGATCAAAAAAAAGAAAATTAAGTTAAAAAATGCATTTTAAAAAAAAAAAAATCTTCGTTGTGTGTTCAAAATATTCGGCTCACATCATTCATGATGCACCTTATAAATTTACAGGGTGCACCACAAGTCGGTGTGTAATGTTAACACACCATTAGTGGTTCAGTGTGTTGGGTAAATTGAAACGTGTTAGGATGTTAAATTGCATGATGCACAACTTTAAAAATTATAATTTTTATGGCAGTGTGCATGGTAAAATTAAATTCCCATTGCATTTATTTTCCCCAACGCACTGCCTAGTATTTAAAAATGAACGTTCAAGTGCAGTGTGTGACGTAAAATTAACACATCGGTGTGAAATGGTATGTCAACATGCTGCACTAAAAAAAAAACTAATGTTATGTACGTATGCGAACAAAAGGCAGTGCATCAAGTCGATGTATGCACTGTTTTTGGTGCATTCTTGTTTTTTTGTGCATCATGTCTAGTGTGTTCCTATTTTTTTGGTGCACCGAGGTTAAATTTTTCTTTTAATTGAAAGTTATATGTCCATATTTATAAACACCTTTTTCATTTAATAAAAAAAATTTATATTTTATGTATGAGGTTGATGTATTTTATATGTCAATCATGCAAAGATGTAAGAGGAGAGAGGAGCAACAATAGGAAGAGCATAGAGTTGACTAGTACAATATGGTACAAGGGTGGGAGGCATGAGAAAAGGAGAGGGATTTGTACCCTTTCCATATTACCACAACAACCAAAGGCCTCTTGAGGAATGTAGGCCTCCTTAAGTACTATGAGGAGGCTACATCCCTAAAGGGGCACTCTGGGTTGTTGGCACAACTGATCCGCCAATGGGATTTCCATCGACAATATTTTTGTGTTGATCATGATCAGTGGTTTTAGCCCAATAAGGAGGGAATTTATTTTATCACTGGCCTATCCAGGAGAGGGGAGGATTTTTCCTAGTTCCTTGATGTCCCTCATGGTGTTGTAGTAGAGAGTTATCTTGTCTACTCTCAGAGATATGTTGGGATCATGTAGTTTCTCCAATATATTTTCAGGTGTCTAGTGGACAACTATGGATCACTTATTTTGGTGCAGAGGAGGTTAGGTGCCTCTCACTATTAGTGAGTACCATTGCACATTATACTAGTGATGGGTAGCGGATTAGTTTCCCTCTTTTATTTTATGTTGATTCTTTGGTGCATAGGGCACGATGTATCATATGGTCTGCCATTTTTTTGCAGCAGTTTTGTATAGCTTTAGATAGATGTCGTGCTATGATACATGGGAGGATGAACTTCCCTTTTCCTTCATATCTTTTCTGTTTGTGTTTTATAGGTTTTCGGAGAGGAGGCCTACTTTTGACCGTTACCCTCATAGGCCAATGACTGAGGTGTGGATACACATGTGGGGTGAGATGATGCCCAAGAGAAGCCAACTGGAGTATTCGACCAATAATTTTGTCGAGGCACTAGAACTATTGGCCAGTGAGGAGGACCACATGTTTGTCTTGGTGTCGTCTCCTTATGCGGGGATGTGTTTGCGACAATATCAAAACATCCTCTTCACACAGGATGAGCCAACAAATGATAGAGGTAATATTATTGTTTTCTTTAAATTAATGTAGTTTCATTTTATTGTCTTAATTAATTAGAATAAAATTTATTCTAGCATGTTTTTAAACTTGCTTTATTAAATTGTTTAATGAAATTGTCTAATTATTGTTGTGTACTATATATTTTGTAGACATCAACACTTTATTTGGGGGACATGCCTCCTCCCCCACTGGATGGATATACGAAGATGGTTGAGGCTGCGAAGGGTGAGGTCGGACGTCTTGATTGGATATATTCATGCATGCGATCGCACCATAGGCTTGATATTGGGTTTAGGATGGAGTTGGGAGACCGAATCTCTAGAGTTTTGGTTGAGATGGGAGTCCATCTTGCAATGAATCGAGACATCAAGGTAGATCCTAGGCTCCTGGAGATATTTACAAACTTGCCACGTGATATGATGAGTCATATGCATAATATCATCAGAGCTAGTAGTTTTATACTGACATTGAGGAGGGATCACTTCCATGTAGAAGATACAGAGTCTTCAACCAGTATTACCCCATCAAATCATGATGATTAGGGTTGTGATCCTTCTGGTAGTACTCCACCTCCTCGGGATGGCCATGCATTAGATGATGATCAGGGTGTCGATGATCCTTTTGGTAGTTCTTGACCACCTAGTCCTCCTCATTAACCTCATGATCACCCACTGGCTCATGTTTCTCCTCAGGGAGAAGACCAACCACCTCCTCCTCCACCTCGTAGTTTGACTCTTAATTAGGCAGTTGACCATATATCTTCTTTTTCTATAAACTAGGTTGCCACTTCTACTGTTGTATCATATACTTTATAGTAGTTATTGGACTTGTTTATATATATATATATATATATATATATATATAGATGGTGCATTTTTTTTTGTTCATGTTGATGTACTTAATTTATATGTTCATTTAATGTGCTTGCAAGTAGATGTGTATATTATAACAGTTATTTCACAATATACGATGTATATTTGAGGATGTGTGTGCTGATGATGTTAGACAATGCTTTTGTTTTGTTAGATGTGATCAAGATGATGATGCTTTTTTAGATTATAAGATTTGTGTGCTAGCTAATGATGTTTATATGTGCTAGAGGTTTATATAATTAGATGATGCTAGCGAAATTTGAATGTGTATATTAGATGATGTTTATATTTTTTAGATGGTTATTATCATGATGTTTATTTTTATGCAACGATATTTATTATAGATTATGTATTGATGAACTTATCTCAAAATTTTATATATGAAATTACATGCAAAACGACTTACCTTAAATAAAACATGCAAATATATTTTTATAAATTACATAGTTTAATATAGTTGAAACTATAATTGTAAAATTACCATAAATATTTTTCTATTGCATAGATAGTTCATACATATTCATTCTAACTAAATTCTTAATATTCAAATAAGGGTTGTGAGCAACATATTCCCTGCCTATAGAAAACATAGAAAAAAAAAATTGTTTAAAAAACATGTCTAAAAAATAGTCACTACAAAAAAAAAAATCAATTTTACACAATTAAATTGTACAGACCTCTAAACAAAACTACCTTTCTAGTCATAGTCAAGCATAGAAATCAAAAACTTGTGACCTATACTTATAATACAAGAGTTAGACAATATCTAATTAATTGTTGCAATTAATTTTCAAAACATATATTGCAACATGTACTCATATAATAAAAATTTCAAAAAATTTATAATAAGATCAAATTATATAGCTAATTGGTCTATCAAATAAGCTATAATTAAAAATTGTTCATAAATTATAGAATTATAAAAATAACATTACATTTAATTTGATTTAATAAATTAAAGTTTGTTTATTAATAATTATTATGAATGAAGCATCATTAAAAATATAATTATTAAGTGTAATTATTATTTAAAATACAATATTTAAATTAATATGTATTTTTAAATTTAAATTATAATTATTTTTTAAATTTATAATATTTAAATTAATAAATAAGAAAATGCAATCAATAAACTATTGTCAACAATATTTATTTAAAAAATATAAAATAATATTTTAATTTTATTTATAAAATCCAATCTATTATTGGATTTAAAAATCTGAAGTCTTAATTTTTTATAATTTATTTAGATTTAATATAATTTAAAAAAATATATTAAAAAAATTATCATTAAAGTTATTATAGTTTCAAGCAATTTAAATTTAATATTTATAACAACTCTTACTAATTTAAATTTAAATTTAATATCTTACCAATTATATAAAATGCCAACAAGACAAATAAAAAACAATATAATTAGCATGGGATATTGTTAGATGTGATCACGATGATGATGCCCTATTAAATTATTAGATTTGTGTTCTAGCTAATGATGTTTATATGTGCTAGAGGTGTATATAATTAGATGATGTTAGTGAATTTGAATGTGTATTTTAGATTATGTTTATGTTTGTTAGATGGTTATCATCATGATGTTTATTTTTATGAAATGATATATATTTATTATAGATTATATATTGGTGAACTTATATCAAAATTTTATATATGAAATTACATGAAAAAAACTTACTTTAAATAAAAAATGCAATAATATTTTTATAAATTACAAAGTTTAATATGGTTGAAGCTATAATTGTAAACTTAGCATAAATATTTTTCTATTGTATAGATAGTTCATACATATCCATTCTAACTAAAAATAAATTAAAAAACAATTACATATGAATAAATGTTATTTTTCATGGTACTATTTACTTTTTTTGAATAGACTCTTTACCCTAAGAATTGTTACTATAAGAAAGTTATGATCTCTAATCATAAGTATTCTATTGACCCTAAAATTTTATGGATGCAAATCTTCCTATATTTGTTTTTTTAATCGTTATTTCATAAGTTGATTGCTATAGATTTTTTAATTACTTCATTATCTGTGGTTTTAGTCAACATTGGGGGCATAATTTAAATATTTCAAAAAACAATTATAAAAGTATATAAACTAACAACAACTAAGTTGGAAACCAAATTGTCACAAAATCCAAATTAAAATTATCAAAAACTTAGAATTAAACAATTATGTTAAAATTTTATTTTTTAAATTATAAATTACACAATTGGAAATACTTAGTTTTAAGTGTAAAAATGTTTCCACTGGAAAAAAAACATGTAAAAATGTTTTTGAATCTTACCAATTATATAAAATTCCAAGAATTAGATGAATAAAAAAAATATAATTAGTGAAATAAAGAAAACAAAAACATACAATAATAGTATAAATAATGAAATAACAGAAGTACACTCTCTATTGTCATCACCCCAATTATCTTCTCTGCTTGGCATGATAACATTGTTGTTCTCAAAAACATGTTTTGATCTAGGTACATGTCTTAGTATGATAGGTCAATCCCTATCCAACACATCTGGGTAAAAAAACTTAGAATTAAACAATTATGTTAAAATTTTATTTTTTAAATTATAAATTACACAATTGGAAATACTTAGTTTTAAGTGTAAAAATGTTTCCACTAAAAAAAAAAACGTGTAAAAATGTTTTTGAATCTTACCAATTATATAAAATGCCAAGAATTAGATGAACAAAAAATAATATAATTAGTGAAATAAAGAAAACAAAAACATACAATAATAGTATAAATAATGAAATAACACAAGTACATATCACTCTCTATTGTCATCACCCCAATTATCTTCTCTGCTTGGCATGATAACATTGTTGTTCTCAAAAACATGTTTTGATCTAGGTACATGTCTTAGTATGATAGGTCAATCCCTATCCAACACATTTGGGTAAAAAAAACACCTGGTTCCAGTGTTTGGGGAAACATAAGTCTCCCTAGCTTCATGTCACATCTTTCTAGAGTTTATAGATATCAACCCACTATCGTGATCTTCCTTTACATTATTCTCATCAAAGGTGTCCCGCCACTTGCACCTGAAATAACACATTGGAATGAAGAGAAGTCCACTTCAATGATCTCTTGTATCTTTCCAATGTAACTTAACATCCCCTATATTAGGTTTTGATCGTGGTGGCTAGCACAACTAGATTGGTCGAACTCGACTTCCTCTCCATAGTCTTGTGTCATGTGTCCATCATCGGCATCCTCTATGTGAAAATGATGTCCATATGCCCACATAGATGGGAACAAATGCACCAATAAAAAAGTGAAAAAATCACAATTTCATATGTCTAATATCCCGAACATAATTAAAATATAAAATATAGATGTTACAATTCAAAGGTTCATTATGAAATTAAAAATGTTTGAGAGATATTATTACTGAGTTGTTGCACCCAGTCCTTATGTTTAGAAAATCATCTTTAGCACACGGGTAATGACTGGATGCACCATATTTATCTTTGACTTAGTCAACAACTCGATTGTTGGGGCATATCATTGGAACATTTTCTTTTAAATGATCAGGATAAGGCATGCTTCTACCATTCAACTACTTGAATTCTTCCATGTCACTTTCCCATTCCCTCCTCTTTTGTTAGTACAATGCAACCCACAGTTGTGTTGCTTCCCAGTTGCAAAGAATTAATTTGTTTATGGCCTCAATTTTTGAATTCATTGATGAAATCAAACCGACATATACAGTACATATGAGATCAAAATATACATTATGAAGTTCAATGTGAATATTTACTGTGTAGAAATTCGATAAATGATAAGTCACTTACTCTTTATCACACACCTTTTTCCATTCATTTCGAGAACCTCCCCTTCTCTTTCATCTTCATCCCTTTTGTTGTCCCAAATCAATGCACCTGGTCTGTTGTAAATCTACTTAATGTACTCACTAGAATAATAGAACACTCATATGATATCTACCCCTCTACCATAGACCCCTTGGGTTTTTCCCTTTAGTGAACAAGACCTTTCAATTTCTTCATGTACCTCTCTAAGAAGAACATCTAGTGACAATAAACCACCCCAACTAATTCAACCTCATCTACTAGGTGAATTTGAAGATGAACCTGCAAGTTCATGAAACTCGTCGACAGTTCCTTCTTAACACATACAAACAATCTCAGCTATCCCTTGATTCTGTTGTGGAATGTTAGCCATATGAATCTCTTTTGATGTGATCCAAGATACAAAAGCAAATAATTTAGATATGGCACATCGTAGGTCTTAGGGGAATTCATGGTTCAGACATCCGTGAATGAGCAATGGATAATGACATTACAAAGTAAAAGCATACAAAATTAATTATATTTTATCCCATGGCATAAAAATAATCACAAATAATAAAATCATTTTTTGACATACGTATCTTCGAAGGTTCAAATGGTCATGCGATTTCAACCTCGACAAATGGTCTTCCATAGTGTTACACAGTATTTTGTCACCGACCTCGTATCCCCTGATCCCGAGTAAAATTGGTCCCTGAATGGCATCTTCTCTGTGTCATACATCAAAATATGTGTCCACGTCTTCCAAATCACTCAAGAAGATTAACCATGCTCATTAATCCTGAAGTTGACCCTTTTTACCCATGTTTCAAGATCGTCACAAGACATCAGTATCTTGTCTGCGATGATGGACCAAAGTGAACAAGAACCTTGCGACACCCTCGCAAGAGTGCATATGTTCTCTACGACGGTCAAATTTTAGGGATCATCGCAAGTCATCAGTATCCTTCTTGCGATGATAGCTCTGAATACACTATTGGCTCGCGATGTCATCTCTGAGTCTTAGTGTTTGACTTGCGATGACCCAGATATGGTGAACTAGTTCAAACAGAATGCTTCTAGGTGGTTCTGGAACTAGTTGTTGGGTCAATGAAGTTTGCCTTTCCTCATTTGAGATCGTGGTTCCGCCTTTTGAGTAACCTCCCATGAAGATAAGCTTCCTCCCCCTCATTTATGGAGGCTCCTCCTCTTATAAAAGCACCCTTCATTTCTATGATCACCTAGTTTTTTGGTGTGAGCAAATTAGCTAGTTCTTGGTGTTGGATTGATAGTTTGTAGTGTGAATTGCTGATAGTCTAGCAATTGGTTGTGGATTGTTAGAAGGAAGCTTGATTGTGATTGCCTTAGCCTTATACTAGTATTTTTGGTAAGATAGATATTCATCAGCCTCTCTGGGAGACCTTTGAGAGTGAATGCTTTTGGAGACATATTGACTGGACCCTTCAAGGAAGCTTGCGATGTCAAGGCATGGTTGTTACTTTTACTTTTGCTCATATTAATACAATCAATGGTTGTTTCCTATATCATGTATGAGATATATTTGATAGCTTATGGTTCCTTGACTCTGTAAGTGAATAGTTCATTTTTGTGCTCTATTATGTGTTTTGTTGTTCTCTTATGTTGTTTCAGGTGAATCACTCATCAAGGAGAAGAAAACGATAGTTGGAGTAGCGTAACAAAGACTGCATCGAACAACAGCATAAGGTAGGCTCTTTCAATGATGACTATTTAAGGAATTAGTTGTTGTATATGTCTTTCTGTGACTAGAACCACTCTAGGGCTAGAGGGGTTGCCTCTGTCCGTAGAGGGAACTTTACCTACATCACAAGTTGGCGACTCTACTCAGGAGTCCTTTGTGTGTTGTCTCTTGTTTTTCTCTTGATTTGTTTTTTATTGAATTACATAGTGTCTCTTTGTTTTGGGACTGAACCATCAATGTTCTAGATCACTTGAGTAGATCTGGTAGTCCACCTCACTATCTGAGTGACAAGCCTAGTGTCTTTCAGCTGCCTTTGCCTTGTTTTTCCTTTTAATTGAGATCGTCGCTATTTAGATCTTAACAACTGTGACAAATCGCCCCTGCCCTGTTTGACCAAGTTGTACGTTGTGGATATCCCGTCATACAACTGTGACAATTCCTTAAATCATACCATTGCCGAAGACAGTTGTACACTTGCGACAACATCGCACAGTTGCCAACATCGTTTCTGCGATGATTTGGCGTTCGTCTCATGTTGCTAGTTTACCCCCTGCGACGATTCCTGTAGGGTTGTTTTTCACAGCCCTGCCTCCTGAATAGGCCAATGTTGCTTGTCCTCTACTGTCTCTTACATCTTATTAAACCTGTTTTAACTGTGTTTGCTAAGCCATATCTTTCTTGATTCCGTTTGTATGAATTTTGGTTTTTGGACTGTGTGACCTAAGTCTTTTAAGGTTTCATCAAGAAGTCACTTGTTTTGGGTTGCTTATCCTTCCAAGATTCTAAACTACGTCCACAACCATCTTATTGGCTTGTTTGAAATTGTTTCCTTATTGCTTGTCTATTCTTTCTGATTGGTCTGTAGTGATTAGTCATTGAATTAGTTTGATGTGTTGATTTGATTTCCGTTCACTATCGAACATAGATTACATTTGTTTTGATCAGTCAGGATTGCATTTGCTTGTTTGTTATTAAGTCCAAAAATCAAAAACATTGCACTCATCTAGCATACGAGAGTGCAAGCATGATTTCATTAGTGGATTTTTCATGATTGAGAAATTAAGAAGAAAAGTTTAAATCTTTCATTTTCCGTCATAGTAGTTGCAAGATAAGCGAAATTGATGCATTGTGTTTCCTAGTGATTGTATTGCTTGCATGCATTGTTGTTCTTGCATTTTCTTGTGATTGTTTTCGTTCGCTTGGAAATGAACTCCTTACCCTCATTTAGGTAGTCATTCATCGAAAGGAATGGTTTTTTACTCATTGTAGTTGCATCCTAGAAATCGTTGGAATACATTCGGTAGGGCCTTACAACCAAGACTTAACTCAAGATTAACTGTTAAATTTTTTTGAATGAACTTAAAAATGCATTGGAACCTAACACTCACATATCTAGAGGTCTAGGCTAGAGACATGTTCCGACATCGTTAAACCTAGTTGCTATTGTTTTCACTAAGGTTGGGTGATTCCTCCTTTTGTGATTCAATAGGTACTAGTACAGATTTGTGCTCCCCGTACCATCGAGTATATATTGGGAGACCCCACTAGGTTATCATCCTGTTATCCATAGGAAGCCGAGTCTGCCACCTTATGAATTGTAACGCACCAAACACAACATTCGAGAAGATTCACTGCTGTATGGAAAGTCCTTGGTCATTTCTCTTTCATTTATCACCAAGGTGTATATGCAGTTTTGTGATTTGTCTAGTAAACCTCTTGTTTAGTACTCCAGAGCAGTCCCTTTCATTCCTTTTCGACTCTTTAAAAGTAAAAGGATCATCTGAGAACTTGTACTTTCAAGCTCATTAAACACTTGAAGGTGACTAGAGTCATCTTTTGTCCTTTTTCTCGACTTTTTAAATATGAAAAGGCCAAGTTTAGTTCCTATGTCATAAAATTTATTTGTCCACACTCACATTTTACCTGTTAATCTTGGCCATGTTCTTGGTTCTCACAGAGCTGCACCCTACTCGGTTATCTCTTTTTCTCAGATTTTTGAGTTTAGGCCATCCTGGCGGACTCACCGATCTCGTCCTCTTTACCAAGTGACAGAAACTCTGCATCCCCTCTCTCTTCTAAAGTATTGACTATTGGTAGTACCCTTCCCATTGTTCCGAGTGTTTAGCCTCTTCACTCTCTAGCCCCGGGAGAGGAACCTTTTGATATCAATTGGAATCCTCTTTGGGAGCTTTTAGAAGAAGACCTACCATCTACTCCTCCTGGTTTTTCGATTGCAATGTCTTCTTCTGACATGGATGAGACGAGTCCTGTTACTAGTGAAGAGAACCTTGTGTCAAGTGGAGAAATTCCTTTTCCCTTGGAAGGTCTCCCTTTTAGTACTCTTCTTGGTGTGTCATTACCATTGCGCTATCGTGCCTTGTCTGATGTCATGAGTTCCACATCTCTAAATCGGAGTTCTATGTGGTCTCGTGCTATAACCCCAACTTCAGGGCCTTTCATACCTCAGATTCACGACATCTCAGTCACGTCTATTCTGTCAATGCCCACTATTTGTGTGGCCTCTATAGCTCCTGCTGTTAGTGCAGTTATTGCGTCCTCGGTGGTTACTACTATTATCGGGCCCTCTTTTGAACCCGCTAGCGGTGGTCCTTCATCCTCGGCGTTCGGAGTCATTAACCCTACAGGTACTATGCCACTTTCTTCCGGTTACATTCCGATAGGATGGTCATATGAGAAATACATGTTTGCTCTTCAAAACCCAAATTATAACCCTCTGGGCTCCCAACTGCCATCCTATCCACATAACCCATTGCACTATTATGATCCTTGAGGGGATCATATTTATGACACTGGGTCTCTTCCTCTGGAACCCACAGTCAAAGTTTCCATTCCATTAGTGGTTGCCTAGAATCATACCACTTATCATGGCCCGTAGAGCCTACCTTTACAAGGGCAGCCTTTCGGTTTGCAAGGGAAACCATATCAAGGCCAACCTTTACAAGGGCAACCTTCCGGTTTGCAAGGGCAACTGTATCAAGGGAAACCTTTAGGCCTACAAGGACAACCCTTTCAGGGACAACCTTTGGCCTCCACAGGTGCCTCTTTCGTTTATTTAGGGCAACCTTCTGGTCAACCAGGTCAGCCTCAGTTCTAGCTAGGCCAACCAGTCGCCCAGCAAGGTCAACCTTCTGGATAGCTAGGTCAACCTCTGTTTCAACCAGGCCAACCCGTTGTCTAGCAAGGTCAACCCTCTAGTCAAATGGGCCAGCCTCAGATCCAGCAAGGCCAACCTACTATCCAGCAAGGTCAACCCTCTGGTCAAATGGGCCAACCTCACATCTAGCAAGGCCAACCTACTGTCTAGCAAGGTCAACCCTCTGGTCAAATGGGCCAACCTTAGATCCAGCAAGGCCAACCTATTGTCCAGCCAGGTCAACCCTCTAGTCAAATGGGCCAGCCTCAGTTTCAGCAAGGTCAACCTATTACCCAACAAGTTCAACCTTCTAGGCAAATAGGTCAACCTCAGTACCAACAAGGTTAGCCTTTTGGCCAGTTGGGTCAACCCTAATTTCAACAAGGACATCAGTCCGGTCAAATCAATCCACCTCTTAGTCAACTGGGCATTCAAATGCTAGCTTTTTCTCAAACCCCATCTGGTTTCTAGACTCAGGCTGGACTCCAGACTCAACCCAGTCTCCAAACTTAGGTTGGATTTCAAACCCAACCTGTTTATCAAATGCAGCTTGGGCCTCAGGCGTAGTTTGGAGCTCAGCCGCAATATGGTCTCCAAGTACTTCACCAACTCCAAGGGAAACCTCAAGCTGCACCGTATCAAAATTATCAGTAACCACAGCTCAATCCTTATCAAAATTTTCAACAGCCCTATGTTGCCCCTGTTGGTCAAGCTGGTAATCAATGGGTTGCTAGTGTTCAAAACCTGGGACAACCATCAAGTTATAATTATAATCCTTATGGACAAAACTCTTATGGGCAAAATCCTTATGGACAAAACCCTTCTAGGAAAAATCCTTATGGAAAAAACCCATGGGGGCAACAAGAATTTGGGTGGAACCCTAATGCTGGCCCTTATCAAAGGCCTATGATGTCCTTTAATCCTCAATTACCTTTTTTGGAAACCTTGGAGCTGCCCGATGTGTCCAAGCTAACGAACGATCCAATCCTTCATAATCCATATTGGCCACCAGTTCCGACCAAAATTCATGGTGATTGTCCTAAATTTGATGGTAAATCTGGAGAGGACCCTCAAGTGCACGTCATGACTTAACACCTCTGGTGCTCATCTAACTCATGGCAAGACGATTCAATCCGTCTCCGTCTTTTTCAAAGGACTCTCACTGGTTCTGCCACGAAATGGTATATTGAGCTTGCCCGCGGAACTTTCCAAGACTTCAATTCACTTGCGATGGCATTTATTACCCATTTTCAATTACCAATTCATTATGAAATGGGAACACACCTCCTTACTTTTCTAAAATAGGACACGACAACACACATCTCCGATCATATTCATGAATGGAGAAGGCAACGTCATTTGATTAAGTTCTGGATCCCTAATAAACTTCTGACTGATTGGTTTACTACCTCTTTTTTCGATTCGATAGCCCGCGATATCGCCATGGGGGCATGTGTTATTGAAGAGCAAGCTATCGCGCGTGCTCAGTATCTCGATTTGGTTTATTCCCAATCTGGTACGCTGTATGATGTCTTGCCTGATGCTCCACGACCTGGAACTACTAAGGCTCTATCGACGCCTTCCATCGACGGTGTTATTGGTTCCTTTAATTCATCTTCCCAAAAGTCTTCCGCGACCCCTGTGAAGCAAAAAGCTACCACTCCTAGAGAAAATGCTTCTCAAGCCACAGCTAATACTGTTAAAACCTCTGAAGTCAGTATCGTCCAGTCCACTATGACAGATAAAGCTTTGAGATGTAAGAAAAAGGGGAAAGGCAAAAATAAGGCTGATCCACAGAAGCAGGACCCTCCTAAGCCTCCGGCCGATGATTGTGCTAAATGCAAACCCAAGTATCCTTGTCTTATCTATGAAAAGGATCACTACACTAAAGACTGTCCTAGATGGTCTGAAGTTAGTCGTTTGCTTAAGGGGACCCCAGGAACTCCTACTGTCCTTAAAGAGCCTTTTCCCTCTCAAAAAACTCAAATGGTGTTCGATCAACCTCAATCCTCTTCCACTTTTGGCTCCCAAGTTTTTATGGCAGGGAATATCCCTATTCATGTGAGTACTCGAGCGAAAGAATATCCTTCGTTTGTCGGCAAGGAACCTAAAGTCCCATCAAACATTCCTTCATCTAGTTCAGGCCCTCTTCACATTGAATGGCCTAGCACTGAGTCTGTCATTCGACCTCCTACTAAGGGAGTCCTTCGGAAATCTTCTTGTAACCCCAATGCTCATGCCGCATAGCATTATAGTATTGTTGAAGACTTAGCCCAAGCTCCTTCGACTGTGTCCAGTTTGGAAGTTCTCCAGAGTTGTCCCTCCCAACAGAAGTCTTTGCTGTCAGCCATTGGTGCCATTGATCCGGCCGATTCGGAATTAATTACATTCGATCTTGAGAACCATGTGCCAAGATTGCCTCATCAAATTTCTTTTCTCATTCAAGTCATCGTTAACTTGAAGAATATTCATCGTATTGTTATTGATGAGGGCGCCTCCACTTGCATCATGTCTGTTGCTTATTGGAAGGCCATCGTATCCCCGTCTTTGAGTCAATCTCCTAATACTTTGGAAGCCTTTGATGGAAGAGATTCTCGTCCATTTTGTATCCTCCTGCGTTTTCCTATTACCCTAGAAGGGAATACAGTCGAGGTCAAAGTCAAAGTTGTTGACGCAAATTTGACTTACAACCTTTTGTTAGGTCGAAGTTGGACCTACGCCATGCGTGAAGTGGCTTCATCTTTATTCCATGTACTTCGTTTTCCTCATCAAGGGAAAATTATCATGGTTGATTAGCTGTCCTTCTTTGCTTCTTCTTCTTCAGATGGCAATGTTCCATTTGTGGATCATTCCAGTATTCCATATGAGAGTGTGGGTGCTGGACTCTTCAAAGATCTTGCCCTTATGGGCATTTTTTCACTCCCACCTCCCATTGTTGCCTCTATTAATATGATTTCTACCCGTTCTAATCCTTGGGTGATTCCCCTTGTTGATCAGGTGGATTCATGGGGTGAGGTTATGGCGTTGAGCCCTACCGAGCTAACTATGTTGAAATTGTTTTAGCTTCGGTTTCATCTTCTGACTCTGCTCCTTTGGGCAGATCTCTCGATGCATATGTACAATCCCCTTGGCTGGGGGACACTGTTTCTCCAGATCCGTTACAAGAGACATTTCCTTCCAATGAAGCAATTATTGAGACTATGTTTTTTGAGGATCCTCCTTGGTCCGATCATCACCATCATTCCTCGTTTCTCCCAGGCCATGGGGCCATGACTGCCTATCTAGAGAAGTTTGCTCCCTATATTCCTTCTCAGCCCCTTCAAATGCCTATTCTGATTCATGAAGTTTTTTCTGAAGGAAATATGGGGAATATTATGCAAACCATGCCCATCGACATCTCTGTCAAACCAAGGATTGTTGAAAACATTCACATTGGAGTTACTTGTTCTCCTGAGGAGGTTCAGCTTTACACCGAACTTTTCAAAGAATTTCGTGACGTGTTCGCTTGGTCATATGAAGAGATGCCCAGTATTGATCCAAGTATTGTGATACACGAGATACCTATGTACCCTGGTGCCAAGCCATTTTGACAACATTTATGTCTCGTGCATCCAAGAAAAGCTACGACCATTAAAGAAGAGGTTGAAAAACTTCTCAAAGCAGGGTTTATTTACCCTATCCCACTAACTGACTGGGTCTCTAATATTGTCCCTATGACCAAAAAGCAGGGCACTATTAGGGTTTGTGTTGATTATCGTGACATCAACTGCGCGTGTCCGAAAGACAACTATCCTACTCCCTTTATTGACCAGCTCATCGATGATTGTGCTGGGAGTGAGATTTTCTCATTTATGGACGACTTTTCTGGTTACAACCAGATTAATATTTCGCCTACCGATCAACACAAAACCACCTTCATCTGCCCGTGGGGTACCTTTGCTTACAAAAAGCTTCCTTTCGGCCTAAAGAATGTTGTGCCACTTTCCAACGAGTAATGTCCTATGCATTTCATGACATTTGTCACATTTTTCAGTCGTATCTGGATGACCTTCCAACTCATTTAGCTAAACGCTCTAACCATCTGAACCACCTCCGTGAGATTTTTCTTCGCTGTAGACATTACCATATTCGTCTTAATCCGCATTATTAAGTGTGTCTTCTGTGTCGAATCTGGTAGATTCCTTGGGTTTGTCATTTCTAAAGAGGGCATTCATCTCGATCCCCTCAAGGTCGAAGCTATACTAAATCTCACGCCTCTTGCTTCTTTGCATCAGTTGCAGAGTTTGCAGGGAAAAGCCAATTTCCTGCGTCATTTTATCCCTAACTATGCCGAGATTGCTAAAGGTTACATGCGTCTCCTTAAGCGTGACACTCCCTTTTTTTGGGATGACATCGCCCAAAGGTCATTCGAGCAACTCAAGACACTCCATGTTTTTGCTCCTTTGTTGCGTCCACCAGACTATCATCGTGACTATTCGCTCTATCTAGCTGTTGCTAATAGTATTATTGGTATGGTTTTGGTTCAAGACGACGATGATGGCTCCAAGCACATTATCTATTATCTCAGCCGCAACCTTCTTGACATCGAGACTCGATATTCTTATGTTGAGAAGCTCGCCTTGGCAGGTTTCCAAGCTGTCCAATGTTTTTGTCATTATATTTTGTTGCATATGACGACCATGATTTCTGATTGAAACCCGATGACATACATTTTGTCACGAAAATTGTTGGGGGGAAAGTACTCGAAATTGATTGTTATCCTTCAAGAGTTCGATTTGGAGTTTACTACTGCCAATTCCAAGAAGTCACTCATCTTCGTTGGGTTGATTTGCTTGTTACCGTCTGCTACCGCTCCCTCTCGGATAGAGGATCGCATTCCGGACAACACTATTTTCTTGATCAGTACCCTCAATCCCTGGTACGATGACATTATTGTCTACCTCCAGACATCTTCCTTCCGTCCTGATTTGTCTAAGGATGCTCAACGACGTATTCGTCACCATTCTTAGCCTTATCGTATTGTTGGAGACACTTTATATCGTTTTGGCGTTGATTCTATTCTCTGTCGTTGTTTGACTTTCGAGGAAGCTGAAAGAGTCTTGAACGACTGCCACTCTGGCGTGTGTGGTGGCCATATGTTTGGTTATGCTACTGCCCAAAAAATCCTTCATGCTTGTTACTTTTGGCCCTCCATTTTTAAGGATTTCATTCTCGCTGTCCGTTCCTATCACGCGTGCCAAATTTACCAGTGGAAGATGCATGCGCCATCTTCCCTTTTGCATCCTGTCATTATCGTGGGCATTTTTGCTAAATGGGGCATTGATTTTATGACCTGTAACCCTCGCTCAGCTGGGGGGCATGGGTATATCATCGTTGTCGTTGATTATTTTACAAAATGGGCCGAAGCAATGCCTACATTGTCTAATGACAGTAATACAGCTGTGCAATTCCTATTCAATCATGTGATTAATCTATTCGGAGTCCCTCAAGCTATTGTCACTGATCATGGTTCTGATTTCCATGGTTATATGATGACAGAGTTAACAACCTAGTTAGGCTTGCATCATGATAGTTCGACACCTTATTACCCTCAGGCCAATGGCTAAGTCGAAGCCGTCAACAAGGTGTTGGTTACGATGCTTCAGCGTACCATTGGAATGCACAAGTCCAACTAGCACTTGATGTTGTTCTCCGCTTTATGGGCCTACCGTACCTCGATGAAGGATGCAATCGGATTCACACCATTTCAACTGGTTTATGGTTTGGAAGCTACCCTTTTGATTGAATGCAAAATACCTTCTCTCAAGTTAGCTGTTGAATTGCTCCCGAATACTACTCCCATGTAATAACGCCTTCTTTATCTAGAGTAGCTAGATGAGACCCGTCGAATTGCTTCTTTAATAATTGAAGCATTGAAGAAGAGAGTGAAAACTCACTTTGATTAGACTGTTAACCCTCGTTCTTTCGCGGAGGGAGATTTAGTCCTGCTATATGATCAAGAAACTGATAAGCTAGGGGCAAGCAAATTCGAACCTATGTGGCATGGGCCCTATATTGTGAAACACGTTTTGCAAAAAGGGGCCTATGAGCTTATTGACTATGAAGGAAACCCTTTGGATAAGCCCCAGAATGGGCTTTATCTTTAAAAAAAACTATGCATGAGTCTTTTGTGAATCTGCTATGTACATACATGTGCTTTTCATTTTGTACATATTTGGCTTGGTGTGTAAGCGTTTTCCACTTATTGTGCATATGTCTATTGCGCCTTATATCGGTTTCGCTGACGGTGCCTATCGCAGTACCTGGAATCTTTCCTCCGTGGAATGGGTGATCTACGATCCTGATGGTGAGTTAGTGGACCTTCAAGGTGTTTGTCTAGGGTGCACCACAAACAATGTCACTAAATATAGTACCATCATCAAATTACTGGCTGAGGCTATTGACCTCAATATTCACACGTTGATTGTGAATTTGGACTCCCAGATTGTTGTTCTTGAACTTAACGGGTGTTATTCTATCAAAAACCCTCAAATTTTAAGGTTGTATTTACGTGTTCGCTTACTGGAAAGAAATTTTGATTATATCACATATCAACACATTCCTAGAACGCTAAATACGTTAACTGATGCATTAGCAAACCATGTATTAGATAGACATTTACGCAATTTATAAAAATCATAAACAAGTATTCAGATGCAATAAATAGATGCAGTAAAACATAGATAGATGTATATAATGTGTTGTGCTCCATGGTGCTCAAAAAATATATGTATATGTCCAAAATATGTGTGTTCAAGTTACATCGCGTGACACATGTCTCTAAAAATTTGCAGAAAACAAAAACTAGAAGTCTACTAGGGATGATGCTCTCTATAGCAAACTACTACTCGGACCACCCGTTTGAGCAGCCAGTGTATCCTATTCGACACACCCACGGTGTGTCGTCGGTACTATCTGGGGATCTCTTCAAATCCTCCGTAATCTGGGATCCCCTTAGTCAAGCCCTCTAGATTCCGGGCTATCTCATCCTTAGCATCTCCTCTCGGAGGTGGTAGGTCAATCTCTCTGGCAGCCCTCCGGGTAGTAGGAGAAAGACCTACAGGTCTCTCAAGTCCAACATCTGCAAAGAATTGAACATAATAATCAAGGCATGTGTATTTAAAATCCAAAAACAACAAAAATTAATTACAAAAAGTTTGTCGGTCAAACTGAGTACTTTACCCCTCTCATCCCACTATTCTCCGAGAGGAAGTACCATGTCTGGGTCACCCTTAAAGTCCATCCCCGCGTATGGCCAATCCTCGACTACGACCTGCTGACGGTTTATCCACTCAATAAATTCAGGACCCCATGACACTGGCTGGCCACCGCCTCCTCGTGGCATCACAAGAGCCCACCGAGTAATTCGAGTCTCTCATGGTCCTAGCCACCCCACCCGCATGTCCTGTAGCTGAAGGATTGGTACTCACTCCAGCATGAGCGGTACTAAGATCAAGCCATAACCAAACTGTTTTGTCTCACCCCTCTGGCATTTGGTCAATTGTCTCTTCATGTTAAGAGACACGGCCTCCACCCAGTCAAACATAGTGGGATTTAGACAGTCTAAGGCCAACCACAATTGATTTTTAGTTGCCTCATGTTGGGCTTGGGAGCCAACTGCCCTAGTGATAGTGAATAGAAAAACCTGCAATGAAAAATCATTCACCGAGATAATCTGTAGTTTCCCACTGGTAGATGATTTCTGTGCTCCTAGGCACACTCTTGCAATAAGAGTGTCTACCGAGTCTCCAGTGACTTGAGTACCCACTACGCGAGGTCTCTCCCCTTGTTGTGACAATCCGGTCAAAAAATAGATGTCTGTGGCATCAAATTCGATCTCTTGCCCACGGATGATAAATTTTACCTCCGTTGGATTCCATGCTTGGATCAGGTACTCCAAGAGATCCAGTTGAGCTCTCAATAGTGGTGTTAAGAAGAATTTTAATAGCCCACAGTTCCGTAGGATATTTTGGCAATGAGGATCGGCTGCCCCCATCTCATCATCATCATCGTGAGTGCGTTCTTGCCAAGAGAAAGACATTTTGAATCCCTGCATGCACCAAAATCCTTTTATTAAATACCATTTAATGATTTTCATGTCTTAAAACTGTTTAAAAATGAAGTTTTTTGGTCCCAACGCTCGTCGCAGCTGTTTTTAAAACAACTGTGATGGGCCAATTTTCATAGTTCAGAAATTTTCGGGTCGTCGCAAGAGCACATTACTCTTTTGCGACGATCCCAATTTTTACCCATGCAAATTACTTGGTCGTCGCAACCCCGAGGGGAATACCTGCGACGACCGAGGCGGAATTTTTAACCAAAACATCTCTTCAAATACCAGTCTAAAACATGAAATTGCATTTCAAATTGGTGAAAAAACGAAGATAGGGATGGGTTGTTTACCTGCAGGAAGCACGAGAAGCAATGGACCGTTGAGTTTCCCGGAATCGATCACTCAGGTACACAATGTTTGAAGGTTTTTACAACAGTCAAAATGCACAATTGAATTTTTTTTTACCATAATGTCTCTTTTATAGCCTTTTTGTTCAAAATTTAGGGTTTTCTAGGGTTTTGAATTAGGGTTTTTGAGCGTTAGTCATGTATTTTTGTGAGACAGGTCTTATGCTTGAATTTCCTTGTGTAGTGATACGTGTCCTGAGCGCTAGTGATGATCGATGTATAGATTATATACTCAAATAGTACCGAAAAGATTGTCGATCCCTTATCGTTTCGAGCTTGTTAATGGTTATGAAACATCGTGTCCTCAGTAAGTTTTTTACTTTTTTGAGCTGGAGGCACTATTTACAAAAAGTACTCCTTGACTGCAATGGTCAAGCAGTTCTTTCGAGTATCGTTTTCTACCTTTTCGGGCTCGAGAGACACAAACGTATGAAAAGGGCCCCTTTGGAGTTTTTCTTTTCCGTGTCTTTTTCAAACTCTCTAAACATGAAAAAGACTCCGAGTTTTACCTATGTCAGACTCGTTAAACCTTGATGACATTAGACTCGTCGCCATGATGAGACTCGAGCTTCTCCTCCCTGGGGCTCATTAAAATTTCAATAGGTTGGATTTGTCCAAAGGGCAAACTTATATTGCAAGCATATGCTATCCCCTTCAAGCTTGTGTTTCAAAAATAATTTGGGTACTCGCCAATAATGGTGGGGGAAGAAATTTGAAAACATTCTATTGATTACCTATGACAGCTTGTCGCTCTTGAACATCGACACCTTTTTTGCTTCTTTCCGGGTTTGGGATATCCTCACTTCGTCATTTGCCTTCCAGGGTTTGTGTTTCTCATTTTTCCTCATTCCGTTCGATCCCTATTGTCTTTGCATGACCTTTGATCCCTTGGAAGCAAAATGTTGCCACATTCCGGAGTTGTGTCGCTGATATGTTCAAGAGCTTAATCCTTCTGTAGTTTACACCCTTACATCCTCCTCTGATTCTCTATTTCATTGATCATCATCTTGTCCCTTTGTCTCGTGTCGTTGATGTGGGAAACGTTATGGCCCTCCTGTGACGAATCACTTCCTATTGACATCAACTCATTCTCCAGGAAGTTTATCTAGAGACTCCTTTCTAGTACCTTGGAGCTTGCATGCCCTAATGGCAAGTTCCTCACATTCGACGATAGGTTTTCATCACTGGCCTTCGATTGGATGACTTCACGAGTGTTCAACTCCAGCTCATTTTTCACACTTCGTGACTTGTACTAGCTGTACCTTGAGGACCATTGACATTACTGGTGGTTTCTCTCGTGCTTGTTAACAGTTCACATCATTGACTGGTAATCAAGTGATTTTCTAGTATGCTCGACTTCAGCACATTTATTCGCATATTAGAAATTGTACTATGATCGGGTTGGATTCAAGACCCCGGACTCAGATTACATAAGTTTGGGTTGCGTGGATTGGTTTGTGATTGCATACATGACTCTTTGATTGGATGGTTGTGACCATACCTGAGTCTTTCTAGATGGCCACAACCATACCAGTATTTTCATATGGTCTTATCGACTGGATGGCTACGTCCATACCACAGACCAATTCTATTTGACTTTTGGATGGCTCTACCCATACCTAGACTACATGTATTTCTTTCACTATCAGATATATCAGTTGTACTTGCATCTATAGGTTCTCCACGATGCTGTTCCGGTTCAGTTATGGTTTGCGTAAATAATTTCACCCCTCCCACTCTCTCGGCCTTCATGCTTTAGGGGGCATTTATTACACATTATTTTGTCACCGACCCCGTATCCCATGATCTCGAGTAAAACCGGTCCCTGAATGGCATCTACTCTGTGTCATACATCAAAATATGTGTCCACATCTTCCAAATCATTCAAGAAGATTAACCATGCTCATTAATCCTAAAGTTGACCCTTTTTACCCATGTTTCAAGATCATCAAAAGACATCAGTGTCCTGTCTACGAAGATGGACCAGAGTGAACAAGAACCTCTCGACACCATCACAAGAGTACATTTGTTCTCTACGATGTTTGGATTTTAGGGATTGTCACAAGTCATCAGTATCTTGCTTGCGATGATAGCTCTGAATACACTATTGCCTTGCGATGTCGTCTCTGAGTCTTAGTGTTTAACTCGCGATGACCCAAATATGGCGAATTAGTTCAAACAGAATGCTTATGGGTGGTTTTGGAATTGGTTGTTGGGTCAAGGAAGTTCGCCTTTCCTCATTTTAGATGGTGGTTCCGCCTTTTGAGTAACCTCCCATGAAGATAAGCTTCCTCTCCCTCATTTATAGAGGCTCCTCCTCTTATAAAAGCACCCTTCATCGCTATGATCATCGAGTTTTTTGTTGTGAGCAAATTAGCTAGTTCTTGGTGTTGGATTGATAGTTTGTAGTGTGAATTGTTGATAGTCTAGCAATTGGTTGTGGATTGTTAGAAGGAAGCTTGATTGTGATTGCCTTAGCCTTATACTAGTATTTTGGGTAAGAAAGAGAGTCATCAGCCTCTCTAGGAGACCTTTGAGAGTGAATGCTTTTGGAGACATACTGACTGGACCCTTCAAGGAAGCTTGCAACGTCAAGGCATGGTTGTAAGCTTTACTTTTGTGTTAGAAAATTATATATTACAGAGCAATGGAACACATAAAATATTGCAGAAATATAAACACAGAAAACGCATAAAACAAGAGAGACATAGATATATGTGGTTCACCCAGTTTGGGCTACATCCACAGAGAAACAGCCAGTCCTTCTTTTATTATATTATCTAGCAAACTGAAGAGATACAACCTACAGCAGATCTGCTGTAACACCCTCTTCGCTCTCAATCTCCTCTCTCTTTCTCACTCAGAATACAGATCTACATAGAATCAATACAATTCCCTCATATATAGTGAGGGGTTTCCTGTTAGGGAAAAAAGCCCTAAACTAAACATAACTTCCACCATCAGATCATCCGCCTAATGAACGGCCCAGATTGACTAGAAATTACTAGACTTTTACAAGGCAATTTTACATCTATTTTTAGCTTCTGGGGTGCTGCCCCCGAACCCCTGCCGGGGATCGCTGGCCCCCGAACACCCCAGCTTGGGGGGATTAGCCCCCACGGGGGGGACAAGTCCCCGCCACACCCCCCCGCGTGGAGGGGTGTACAGTCTTCCTAGGGTATACATCCCACTGAAACCTTTGAATACAGAAGATAATCAGGCTCCACACCCAACAATCTCCCACTTGGAGACTGATTATAGCAACTCCACCGCTGCTTCATTTGCTAGACAATAACTCCACTTTGGACCTGGCTGTTTCTCATCTTCTTCATCATACTTGAAGACCAATTGAAACTGAGCAGATTCTTAGTTTCTCCCTGGTTACAACTTGTGTTAACATATCTGCATGATTCTAGCTAGTGTGTATCTTTTCCAGCTTCAACTGTCCATCTTCCAATGCTGACCATATGAAATGGTACTTGAGTTGTATATGTTTAGTCTTGGAATGAAATGCAGAGTTCTTTGCAAGATGTGGCTATCACTGTATAACCTGCCCAACTCCTACTTCTTGCCCAATTCATCCAGAAACCTTTGTAACCAAATCATTTCTTTACTAGCCTCTGTAGCAGCAACATACTCTGCTTCTGTTGTTGAAAGTGCAACAATACTTTGGATTTTTGAAACCCAACTGACAGCTATTCCACCTACAGTAAATACATATCCTGTAGTGCTCCTCCTGTTATCTCTGTCACCTGCCATATCTGCATCAACATATCCCTGTAGAGAAATGTTTGAACCACCAAAGCATAATGCTTGATTTGTGGTACTTCTCAAATACCTAAGAATCCACTTCACTGCCATCCAATGTTCTTTTCCTAGATTGTTCATGTACCTGCTTACAACTCCCACTGCATGTGCAATATCAGGCCTTGTGTAGACCATTACATGCATTAAGTTTCCAACTGCTGATGCATATGGAACTTTAGACATATGAGCCATTTCTTCCTGAGTCTTGGGACACACCTCCTTACTTAATTTGAAATGGCTAGCCGAAGGTATACCAACTGGTTTTGCATTTTGCATATTAAACCTTTTCAACACCTTTTCTATGTACTCACTTTGAGATAATGTTAATTTGCAATGCTTCCTGTCTAGCTATTCTCATACCAAGGATTTGATTTGCAACACCCAAATCCTTCATTGCAAATGAGTTTGCCAATTTCCTTTTGAGCACATTTATTTCCTGCATGTTAGAACCTGCAACAAGCATATCATCTACATACAATAACAATATAATATAACTGCCATCATTTTTCCTTTTGAGATAAACACAATGATCAGAGTGACATCTAGTACAACCTTGTTCAGACATAAACCTATCAAATTTTAGATACCACTACCTTGGAGCCTATTTTAAGCCATACAAGCTCTTCTTCAACCTGCACACTAGTTTCTCTTTCCCTTTTACCTCATATCCTTGTGGCTGCTGCATATATATCTCTTCCTCCAAATCCCCATGGAGAAAGGTTGTCTTTAAATATAATTGCTCAAGATGCAAATCTTCAGCTGCTACTAGACTTAAAATAGTTCTGAGTGAAGTCATTTTAACAACAGGAGAAAATATTTCATCAAAATCAATACCTTTCTTCTGTGCAAACCCCTTCACCACAAGTCTAGCTTTGTACCTCCGTTTTCCTCCATCTTCTTCCTTCAGCCTGTAAACCCATTTATTCTGCAATATTGTTTTACTTGCAGGTGACCTGACTAAGTCCCAAGTCTGGTTATGTGCTAAGGAGTCCATCTCTTCTTTCATGGCTTGCTCCCACTTCTTCCTAGTTTCTACCTGCACTACTTCTTCATAACATTCTGGTTCACCAGAACCAGTCAACAATACATAATATAATGAAGGAGAGTATCGTTCAGGGGATCTACTTATCCTGGTAGATATTCTAACACCACTTTCAGGTGTTTGAAGTGCTTGTTACTATTGTGGTTGTTGTTCTAGCTGTTGATCATTATGATTTTCAGGCACCATCACTTTTTCTGTGATCTCATCAAGCACTGTGTATTCTCTATTTTCTTTTTCCTGTTTCTTTTCCTGTAGTAGATCCTTATACAAAACCTTTTCATTGAATATTACATCTCTTCTCCTAATGATTTTGTGATTTTCATAATCATATAAGCGATAACCAAAATCATTAACACCATATCCAATAAAGGTACATTTCTTTGATTTTTCCTCAAGCTTTGTTCTATTTTATTTATTAATGTGGACAAAGGCTTCACAACCAAAAGTCTTTAAAAATGAGTAGTTTACCTTTTTACCTATCCATGCCTCCTCTGGAATACCACCATCCAAGGAACTTGAAGGCCCTCTTTTTATTAGATAAACATGAGTATCTACAGCATGTGCCCAGAATTGTAAAGGCAATCCTGCATGCAATCTCATGCACCTTGCACGCTCCATGATTGTCCTGTTCATCCTTTCTGACACACCATTTTCTTGTGGTGTTCCTGGAACTGTCTTCTCTCCGTGAATTCCATTATTTGAATAGTACCTATCAAAATCTTTGCTGCAATATTCACCTCCATTATCTGATTTGAGACACTTCAACCTTTTTCCTGTCTCATTTTCAACCAGAGCTTTCCATTTCTTAAAAATATCAAATACATCAGATTTATTTCAAATACAATAAATCTAGGTTTTTCTGGTTGCATCATCAATAAAAGTAACATAATAACGAGAGCCACCAAGAGATGATACCTGAGCAGGTCCCCATGCATCTGTATGCACAAGCTCTAATTTTTTGCTCTTCTTTTCTTTCCTAACTCTAAGGAATCTGACTCTCTTCTGTTTTCCATAAACACAATTCTCACAGAATTTTAAATCAACATGCTTCAAACCTGGGAACAAATTTCTTGAGTGAAGAATCTGCATCCCCTTCTCACTCAAGTGCCCGAGCCTATGTTGCCACAATGTCGTATCTTCTCTTGTAGAGGTTAAAGCATTAACAGAATTAGAAATACCATTGCATAAATAAAATGTACCAACCTTTTCTTTTTTCGCTATTACCAGAGATCCTTTAGTGACCTTCCAGGTTTTATCTATGAAAGTATGTACGCAACCTCCACCCCCAAACTGCCTTGTTGAAATCAGATTTTTCTTTAGATCTAGAACATGCCTTACCTTCTTCAATAGCCACTGATTTCCATTTTGCTGTTTTATGAAAACTGTACCCATTCCAACAATTTTACAGGGTTTATCATCACCCAATTGAACTTGTCCAAAATCTCCTTGAACATAATCATGAAAATGTTTCTTATCAGGTGTGGCATGGAATGAGGCCCCTGAATCTACCACCCATGCATCAATAATATTTTCTAATGAAAGAATCAAAGCATCTTTCAACACATCACTTGTTATATTTGCTTCATGATTAGTTTCTTGCTGCACGTCTCCTTCTTTTCCCTTCCGAGACTTGCAATCTTTCTTCAGGTGTCCTTTCTTCCCGCATTTCCAACACACTATCCCTGATTTGGACTTGGATCTACCTTTTCTTGACTTACTGCGATATCCTGGGCTCTTTCCTATTTCCATTTTTCTTCCCCTAGTCTCTGCAATCAAAGCATTACCTGATGTCTCACCGGATCTTTTCCGTCGCATTTCCTCGCTAAGGATTGCACCAACAACATCATCAAACTTTAAAGTACTAGATCCAGGGCCAGAGTTACTAATGGCCATAACTAAACCATTCCAACTTTCTGGCAATGAGCACAAAAATAACAGAGCCCTAACTTCATCATCAAAATTTACCCCTACAGAACTTAACTGACTTGTAACTGTATTAAAATCATTTAAATGATCAGCGACAGATCCACCCTCTGACATATTCATATTAAATAAACGCTTCATAAGAAATACCTTATTTGACATCGAGGGTTTTTCATATAGTTTGGATAATGCCGACATTAAACCCTTTGTTGTCGTTTCCTTTGAAATATTAAATGCTACCGACGCCGCTAGGCATAGTCGTATTGTTCCAAGTGCCTTTCTGTCCAGAATATCCCATTCTATGCCTGTCATACTCATCGGCTTCTTTGTCTTTCCACTCAATGGTAGGTACAAATCTCTCTAATACAGATAATCTTCCATCTGCATCTTCCATTGCTGGTAGTTTTGGCCATTGAATTTTTCGACCCTAAACCTACCATCTTCTGCCATTGCTCCCACTAAAACCAGGAACCCTTCTCTCCTACGAGTTTATCAGCCAAATAGGCCTTCAGCTCTGATACTGGTTGTTAGAAAATTATATATTACAGAGCAATGGAACACATAAAATATTACAGAAATATAAACACAGAAAATGCATAAAACAAGAGAGAGACAAATATACATGGTTCACCTAGTTTGGGCTACATCCACGAAGAAACAGCCAGTCCTTCTTTTATTATATTATCCATCAAACTGAAGAGATACAACCTATAGCAGATCCGCTGTAACACCCTCTTCGCTCTCAATCTCCTCTCTCTTTCTCACTCAGAATACAGATCTACATAGACGCAATACAATTCCCTCATATATAGTGAGGGGTTGCCTTCTAGGGCCAAAAACCCTAAACTAAACATAACTTCCACCTTCAGATCATCCACCTAATGAACAAACCAGATTGACTAGAAATTACTAGACTTTTACAAGGCAATTTTACATCTATTTTTAGCTTCTGGGGCGCTGCCCCTGAACCCCCGCCGTGGGACTGCTGGCCCCCGAACACCCTAGCCGGGGGTGATTCGCCCCCCCGCGTGGAGGGGTGTATAGTCTTCCTGGGGTATACATCCAGCTGAAACCTTTGAATACAGAAGATAATCAGGCTCCACACCCAACACTTTTGCTCATATTAATATAATCAATGGTTGTTTCCTATATCATGTATGAGATATATTTGATAGCTTATGGTTCCTTGACTCTGTAAGTGAATAGTTCATTGTTGTGCTCTATTATGTGTTTCGTTTTTCTCTTATGTTGTTTCAGGTGAACCACTCATCAAGGAGAAGAAAACGATAGTTAGAGCAGTGTAACAAAGACTGCATCGAACACTGGCATAAGGTAGGCTCTTTCGACGATGACTATTTCAGGAATTAGCTGTTGTATTTGTTTTGTTGTTACTAGACCCACTCTAGGGCTAGAGAGGTTGCCTCTATTGGCAGAGGGAACTTTACCTACATCACACATAGTGAAGTAGCGTCATAGTGAAGACCCATATTAAGAAGGCACCCTCACACCCATTATAACTTCCTTTTCCAAAGAGAGACCATCTTTCTTTAAAGTCCATGGGACATCGCCTTCTTTAAAAGACCAAGAGGGACCAACCTCTCCTCTACTTTCTTGACTTGGCTAATGTTTCTATTTTGTTTTTGAAGACATAATATCTCCCCTAACAACCAATGTGTCATTTTATTTCGATGATATGTTCCTCCATAAAGAATAATTTTTTTTGAATATATGCATGAGATCTAATAAGTGGGCAATATTAAGATGCTCCCGATATGGGAGCTCATAAAAGACAAATTTCCTTTTCATCCTAATGGGAAATTTCTCAACATAGGTGTCAAACCATTTTTTATCATCTAACATAGGCTCCCCATTTGAATCGAACATTTATGTCATCTCCTTCTCCTTCTCTCTCCCATATGCTCTAAGCCATTCAGTTGGTGTCATTATTGGATGCCTTTGGGTTCTCTCTAGTTTACCATTGAAAGCAGATTTTTCTCTTCAGTAAGGGTGCTCTTTTGGGAGGAATACCCTAGAGCAGTCATACATTGGATTTTGTAGGTGGTTGGACCACCTAGCCTACAGAGAAGGTCCACAACATATACATCCATGATAACCTTTTGTTACAAGGCCTATGAAATTATTGTATACAAGGCATGTTAGTGATCATGAAGATTAGGACAATTGCAATGTATTATCCATGATAACCTTTTTTGCACCCTTTGAACGCTAAGCTATCTCTCTTAACCACAACTAATTATCGCGCTTTCTTTTCATTTGGTGCTTTAGACCTTTCAGAGCCTTTTTACAACTGAGTCTTCATCCCACCTCTCGCAAGTATTGGTGCCAGCTCTTCAAAGCTCCTGTACATCCGATGGCTGATACGAAAAGACCTATACTACATAATGAATTAATTAAGCATACACCTTGAGAGAATAGCTCCTATACTTATTTAGTGGTTGCATCTGAGTTACCTGTGCAACAGAATTAGTTCTACTTACGCATGCTTAACCCTACTAAGTGAGGTTTCAACCTTCTACGAAAGAAAAGAAAGTGACTGGGCTTATTATCTTGAAACCGGAGCTTGTGCTACTATTAGGCCACCAGTTATCAGCCCTAGCATGCTATAATGCAGGTTGATGCTATTACCAATAAAGAGAAAGAGAAATAATATTGTTACATATATAAACAAATCAATAAGAATGTTATTTACCAGATAAAACTCCTAAGTTTGGATAATAATGTGTGGTGTAAGCACATATGCCATAAAATGTAAAACCCCTCTTTGTTGTGATGGGTCATGATACATCACATACATGTATCCATTCCCATAATTCCTTAAATTCATCTACAAATGGTTGTAAGTAGACATCCATATTCTTCGCTTGTCTTCTACCAGAGACTATGAGAGGCAACATAAGATGTTCATTCTTCATGAACAACCATGGGGGGATATTATTATTGGTCACTACTACAGGCAAAATAGAATAGTTGGTGTTTTGGAGGGAATATGGATTGACTCCATCCATGGCTATGCTAATACGTAGACTTCGTACTTAATCCTTGAAGTTTTCGGGCCATGTATCCTCTATATGCTTCATGCCTATTGAATCTGTTGGGATTCACATAACTCTCGACTCACTGTTGTGTGGGCCATGCAATCCTTGCAACATAGCTAATTCTTTGCAACAAAAGAACCTTTGAATTCTTGGGATTCTAGGCATGTGCCTCAATATCTTATGTGGAGGACCATGTGATTTACCCTATTTTTTTATGGTACCTATCATGCCCACGTTTTGGACATATCTCTTTGTTCGCATATTCACCTCTATATAGAATAAAATCCTTCATACATGCATGATATGATATGTACTCAACACACAACATTTTCAACAACTACTTTTCCTCTTCACAACTACCAGGCAAGACATTATCACTCGAAAGAACCTTATCTTTGAATAACCTGTAGTTGCTGGGAAATATAAGTGTACAATGTCAATATTTAATGTTCATGAAATCAACCATTTTTAATCTTGATTGTGTGACAAGATTTCTCAAAATATAAGGGACTTGATCATGGTTAATTACCTCAATATTGCGGAGAAACATGTATTTGACATACCAAAATTTGCTTTCAAGTTGTATAGTAACATCATGTCACCATCTAGGTAGACTTTGAATGGCCGCCAAGTCCAAAGAGAGGGGTGGTGGAAGCATATTTTAGGCTTTCAAAAAAGGTATCAGTGATATGAGCATCATCCCCTAGCTCATCATTCTGGAATGCATCTAACAACATTGCCTCTATGGAAGTCGTATCACGTAAGTAATCATCCATACCCACCTCTATTTGGTTGCCTCCATTGCCAACTTGTGATGAAGAACTACTATTGTTGTAGACATTCATAATTTTTTATTCTAGATGTAGTGGTAATTAAATAGGTGGTTGTTTCAACCATTCTTTGTATGCTTCCTCTATGAGTCTTTCTCTTAATGCAACCTTCTCTCGATTTGAAGTTGTAGTGGGGTCCACTAGAAGATGGTAGGTGGGTTTTGCATCATCACTATAATCCTAATTTCAAAATTATTGATTAACATGATTACATCAATTATATTAGTAAGCACAATGCAATTGGTTTGTTGAAATTACATTATACCAAAACAATTATTACCATCACTGACCTAAGATTGCGGTTGGAAGATGGCATGTTACAATTGGAAGGGTAAAGTGGTTGTCCATTTTAATCTACCAAATGCTTGTGGTATGTTTCTCCTAATAAGAGCTCTCGACGTTTTTAAACTGGTGGAATATTTGTTTCATTTGAACTCGACTCTGAATAGGGATCCTGCAAATTTGGATACAATTTTATTCAAATTGACATGGATTAAAAAAAAAATCAATTAGATAATTGAAATATAAATAGAATATGAAATTATTGGAGATGGAAAGGGAGAACTCCATGAAGGACTTTGATAAATATGGAATGAGCTAGAATTTGAAGAATTGGCCATTTGACATTATGAGATTTTCTCCTTGCATTTGAGAAAAATTAGCAACAATTTTTTGTGTACATACCTAAAATTAATTTGAAAAACCATATAAACACAATCTAAATTTAAATATAGTTTTCATATCATTTTTCAAGCATAAGACTACTTTAAGTGTAAAATGTATACTATGAACTCTTATAACTCATGTGGATGCATCCTAAATGATAATTTGATATGAATATGCCATTTTAAGAGAAAATAAAAATTTAGATAGATTTTAAAGAATATAAGTGTGCTTGTAAAACTAACCGCACTGATGTGTTTCAATAATAACAACAATGATTTTCCGATGGGGGTGTTGGGCTACAAAAGCCACCTGTAACATGGCGGATGATAGCTGGTCCTCAGTTAATGCGAGGGAGGGTAGGACATCAACCCATCCACCATGCAATAGTAATTTCTCTTGGGCTCGCTTATGTGAACCATTGTCCCTCATCTGCATGCAATAGATTCACTCTGGTATGAGTTTCAATGGCGTCGTCACACCATTGATTAAATTGCATGGTTCATGAAGTTTTTTGGTTGTTTTATGGCTCACCAAACATTGTGCACTCCTCTGTGTTCTTATCTCTTTTGGTATTTGGGCTAGGGTGGTGTTTGTCTATTTTTTGTTCCTCCTATGGGTCTAATTCAATATCATCTTTCTCATTCCTGCAATTTGAGAAACTTTCCCTCTCTGTCCTAAACCAGAGGCATGTCATCTGCGGCTCTCGTTGGTTCTGGGTTTAATCGCCTTGCACTCTCTGAGTTTCTCTCCTTAGACTTTTTTTGGGTGCTTCTTGGGTTGTATGTGTTAGCACCTAAATATGCTAGCTAGCCAGGCAAAATCAGGGTAACCACAAACCACGCTCAGTCTGGTAGCTAGCCCTACCAGAACAGGAGAGGGCTCTCTCCGAGTCATGCTCAGTGAATAGATAAGCAAAAAAAAGTCTGTGATGACTTACAATGAAATATTGATCTCAGGCTAGTAAGTGAATATGGATACAAGAAATAATTTTTATGAATGACCGAGCTTCTGGGATGGTATGGGACCAACGCTCAGCAAAGAACAGAGAATTTAATACAAAGGCACAGATTATTCCGTGAGGCAAGGCAGGCGGAAAATGTAGCAATTTAGTTTGAGGTAACGCGGAATGAATAGATTGCTGAAGAAAGTGAAAAGGGCATAGTTACATGAATCCTTTTCAACAGAAGAAAAACATTGAACATGAAATTTTCCCACAGGCAGAGCAATAAAATTGAATTCTACCTAATCTCACTCAGAAAATTTCACTGGAAATGAACATGAATTGAATTATGAAACATAACGAAATACATATGAAAACATAAAAGACACATTTGCTACACTCACAACCACAAGAATCTCATGAAACAGAGCTGTTGCCTTTCATTAATTCTCTGTCAAAATTACACAGTGAAGAAACAGAGTTTCTTTCCCACAAGTCTCCCAGAAGTTACAAGCCAACCAACCCTTTGCAAATAAATTGCATACAATATATAGAATGTGTAAGGAAGAGATAGAATGCCCAAGGGTTGGGGAGTTACTCGAATCATTGCAAAATGGAGATGGAGGGCCAACCATCAGCTACAGGTGCAACGCTACAAACATGACATTTGGCTTGGGTGACTGTTTGCCTTCCTTCGCCACTTGGATAGAAGCCAATCTGGAGAAAAAACACTTTAAATATCACCTTTGGTGCCAAAAAAACCAAAGTGTAGATGAGCGGGCCCACTTGGAGAAGTCGCGAACCGAAATTTCGCGAAACGGAAGCAAATTGGGCAATTTTTCCTTTGTGCGCTGCGCTACTTTAGGGCCTATTTTGGGGCACTTGCAGGTGTCCAAAATGTGCCCAAGTGGGCTTGTTGGAAATCCTGTCCTGTCTACTTTCTAACCCCACTAGAATTTTTGAATTTGGTGCTCATTTGCCCCTCCAAATCTTCATTCTCCCAAGACTTCTTCCTGTGTGTCAAAAAAGTGGCAGAGAGGCCATTTTTGGGTGTTTTTTGACCTTTTGGTGACTCATACCTTGCCAAAATTTCTTTTCCAGACACCAATAGTCGTGATTTTCCATGCTGAATCTAAAAATGCAAACCATTCCTCATTTGGAGCTCTAGAATTTTAGCGACAGGGAGAAAAACCTTGTTTTTTGCCCAAAAATTTGTGAAGTGACCAAAAATTCCCCAAATTTCTTGAAATTTGGGCTGGAGGTTCCCTATGGGGTGTTATGATGGGCCAAGGAAGCCTTAGCCAAGATTCGAAGCCGATCTTTCTCTTTTTCCTTTCTTGTTGCTTTCCTCAATTTTGCCATCAAACTCTTTATCCGGGCCATTGCGCTCATGTTTTGTGTCCTGTAACGATAAGCCATATGTCTCAGTAAGGCAAGGTCCTGATTGGCCTTGTTTAGTAGCCTCTCCAAGTGCATGTTCACTCTCTTGAGATGGGCCTCCTGATCCTCATCGATTTCTTGCTCCAAAGATGTGAGCTCAAACCTTCTTCTTTGAGCAGCTTGGCGATGCTCATGAATGTTTTGCAGCTCCATAATCGCCTATTGATCCTCAAGCTGCTTGTTTCTCTACTCCAGGTACTTCATGTTCCACTTGGCCCTCTCCAAGTCAAGGGATAAGGACTCAATCACTGATTGCTGCTCCTGGATGATCTCTGTAAGCTCTGCATTTGTTGGTTCTGCATCTGTCTCATCATCATGGAGGAGAACGAATTCGGTCTCTCGTTCACCTGATGGCCCTTCCTCCTACACTGGCTCCTTACCCCTGCCCTGCTCATGTGATGCCGATGTCGGAAGTGAGGCCCCTTCCACCCCGGGTGGAGATAACACTCGCTTTGCCGCTGCAAATAAGGGTCTACTGCCTCTCTGATAGGTGATGTATACTGGCATAGTAGCAGTCTCATGTCGCTCATACTGATGAGATGGGCCACCTATCTCATGCTCTGCCTCTGATACTACCTGTGGAGTGCTGAAGAAGTCACGGGAGATGAAGTCCTCCCAAGCAATACCCTGCAATCCCAACTGATGGTCCACCAAAATCCGGATAAGAGCAAAGTGATAAACACTGTTGAGCTGCTGTCGAGGGGTCTTGTGCTGCATGAAATTTTTCATCCTCTCTATGTTCCCGCAAATGAAAAATGGGAGGTTCATCATTCGCACCCTGGTAAAGTGCATGAGCAACCTGATGTGATAGGCATAAAGGCGAGAAAACCTCCCCTCACAACTGAAGTATTTCATGATCAGTTTCATGAGCGGAGCATACTCATCTCTCAAAAATCTGAACGGGAAAACTCTCGTGAGCTGACTCAAACAACTGGCCTTAATGTAAGGCTCATAATGATGCCTCTCCACCTTCTTCTTCTTATGCCACTGTTCTCCAATGTTTGGTATGCCTGTTGCCACTGATATGGTTTCGGGTGTCAATGTGAAAGTGACCCCAGCCAAGATAGACTGTCCTCCATGTAGGTGAAGTGCAAAAAGACGGGCCAACTCATGATGAACTCTGACATTTTCCACCCTCTGAAAAAATTCAAAACATGCTAAGTGCTGGAAACATGACATAGCAAGAGGGCATGCCTGCAACTCGGTGAGGGTGTTTGGCTCATCTCTAACATGTTTGCCACTCTGCTGATGTCTCTTGGGGGCCTGTTCTCCTGAAGCTGTATCACTATGGGTCTCCTCCTCATATTCTGATGAAACCTCGGATGCCATGACTACTGTTTGTAAACTGAATTTAGGCTACCCTTTGATTATAGTGAAGCTGGAGTTTGCTTTGACAATTTGCCACCAAGGGGACAATTAAAAAGGGAGTATTAGGATGGGGGATAATATAATGGGAATAGGGGTTTATAGGAAAATTTTGTTTAGGGATATACAGGGGGTTTTGGGGTATTTTGATAGGGTAGGTTTTGTGTTTTGGGCAAGGTAAGGTTTTAGGGTTTGTAAGGTAGGGTTTGGGATTTATTTAGCAATAGAAAGAGGGGAAAGGGAGTCTGATTTTGGTAGGGTTAGGGTAGTGATTATGGGGACAATGGCATAGGGGAATAAGGAACAGGGGTAGGGTAGGAAGAATAACCTTGGCAACAATATCATTGTAGCACAAACCCTAGCATAATGGTTTTCTTTGTTGTCTTCTTTGTGCTTGCTTTATGAATTTTTTTTGCAATTTATTATAGGCATAAAATCATCATATCACCCATAAAAATTTGTGCACAATTGAATTTAGGTGGCCTACCTTGCAAATAGAAGAGCTCCATAAAAAATTTGAGGCGATTTGGCAACGTTTTGGGTGTTTTTCCCTGTGCTCCGCACGCAAAACCCAGTGCGTTGCGCGCTCTGAGTGCACTGCGCTAGTGGTGATTTTAAACGGTGGGCAGGCTCTGTGTGCACCGCGCTCCTGTCTATGTGCACCGCGCACCCAGAAATCACCCCAAGCTGCTCCAAATTGCTCCAACCTTCAACTCACGACCTTGCAACCTTCCTCCAACTCCTTGCTTGCACAATGAGTTTGTTTTATGATGATATTTGTGTATATAGGCTTGGAGGTCATATTTTTAAATTAAATTAAAAAAAAAAAAAAAAAAAAAAAAAACCCACTTTTCTAATGTCTTGTTCAACACCTTTCACTGACTTTAATATAACCCTGATTTTCACCTTTTCTCTGAATTTTGGGCTCAAATGATGAAATTTTCGACACTTTTCATAGGGATTGCATGACAGAGCACTTTGGCCACAGAAATCATGACTGCACCTGAAGAAATAAATTGTCGACCCTTTTTTGAAAATTTTGTCACCAATAGCACTGTTGGACTTTTCTTCAACACAGAGTTTTGAAGAACCGTCAATTTTTGTCAATAAGATGATGGAGAGCTGTGGATCATTACTTTGCAAGAGCATCACTATGGCTTGCATGGCTTTACTGGGCATATTTCGAGACCAAACTGATCAATTCCCAGACCTAGTGACCAAAAATGACTTTTGTCCGTTGAAGGACCAGACCTTGACTGTTATGGACTTTTTTTATTATTTGACACAAAGACTTAAGCCAGCAGGAACCAGACATGAGGGGGAATGACTAGCATGACCTTCTCCGTCAGATTATGGAATGCCCCTAGTGAAATGTAGCTGAGTGAATGGAGCGGGACACCTAAACATGAAATGCATAAAGAGTTTTGATCTCTGATGGAGGACTGACCAAACCGTCTCTAACATTGGCTCCAATGGGGGATGGTAGCTCCTTGGAGGTGCCAAGAACAGCAAATCTCTGGAGGAGCTAGACAGTGCCTTTTGTCCATTGGGCTATGGAGTCATCATTTCGACTACAACACAGGGCTCTGACTTATTTATGAAACTGAAATGACCAAGAACTTGAGTCAAACTTGACATTGAAATGACTCAAAAACTAACTTGACAGGCTAAAACCAAATTGAAATAAAAATGGTATTTACAATGACAGTGGAAGCAACTTTAATAAATCAGCAGTGGTACCGCTTGAGCAGCCGACCATTGATCGGCCCTCCAGGACAATCTTCCCCATTCATTTCCTTCAGAAGAAAGGCATTCTGACCCCTATATGCTGCAATTTTGAAAGGACCTTTCCAAAGATTCTCGAACTTTCCGTGCTTACCTTTCTCTTCATTCCTTGCATCCCACTTCAGCACCACATCATCCAATTGAAATTTATCTGCCTTTGCTTTTATGTCATAGATTTTCTTTATTTTCTCCTACAATTTGGATGTGTTCTTGAAAACTTCTTCTCTTGTCTGCTGCAAGTGGACCATTTGATTCAACCTTCTCTCCATGGGATCTTCTTCACTTCCTACCTCCTGAAGAAGTCTGACTACTGGGGCAGCAAGAGAGGTGGGAAATACTGTGTCAACTCCATAAACAAGCTCAAATGGTGACATACCAATGGATTTTTTCTGACTGATCCGATCTGCCCAAAGCGCATGGACCAACCTCTTATTCCAGCTCTTTTTATTTATTTCCAGCAGCTTCTTGATGATGTTGACCAATGATTTATTCGAAGATTCCGCCAATCCATTGCCTTGTGGATGATAGGCAGTTGAGTGACCCAAAATGATGTGATATTTATGACAAAATTCTACCATCCTTTTTGATTTGAAAGCTGCTGCATTATCGGTGATTAACTTATTTGGACAACCAAAGCGAGACAAGATGTTATTTTCAAGAAATGAAATGATTACCGTATCTGTAGCTTGTCTGGTGGGAGCTGCCTCAATCCATTTTGTGAAATAGTCTGTCGCTGTAAGGATCCATCTATGCTGTCCGGAAGAAGCGAGATGAATTTTCCCAATGAAATCCAACCCCCACTGCTGGAAAGGAGTGCACACCTCAATAGGTTTAAGTGGCAAAGGCTGTAATTTCTGTTTTCCTTCGAAAATCTGACATTTATGACAGCGCTTGACCATCTTGTACACATCAGCAAACAGTGTAGGCCAATAATACCCTGCTCTCAAAATTTTGTTCATTGTTGACTTCCAAAAAAGGTGACCACCACACTCTCCTCCGTGGAAGTCCTCCATGACTTTCTTTGCCTCGTCTTCCACCAAAAAATTTAACAAAATACCAACAGGATCTTTCCAATATAGTGCAGAGTTTAGAATGCAAAACTTGGCAGCCTTCAACTTGAGTGTTCTCGCTTTATTTCTAGTCATGTCGAGCGGTGGTGATAGATTTTTTATCACATATATTATATCTGAATACCATGGGGACAGAGCAAACATTTCAGATACCTAAATGGATGATATTTCCTCGTTCTCATCAAACATAGCAGCGATCAGATTTATGTCCAAGGCATGCAAGTTTGATTCAGCCATCAACTTCGCCAACCCCTGTCCTTTGACCAGCTTTGTGGGCTTTATTTTCACATCATATTCTAGCAAGGCTGCAATCCATTTGCCTCTTCTTCCTTCCGGATCGGTCTGCACTAAAACATCTTTTACAGCAACGTTAGGAACATAGGCCAAAATGTGAGAATGTAGAATATATACCCGGAAATCCTTCAATGCCTTCACCAGTGCCAGGGCTTGCTTCTCAATGATGTTGTACCTTAACGCTGCATCTCTTATAGCTCTGCTGAAGAATGTGATGGGTCTTTCATGATCATCTCTTTTCTGTAATAATACTGCTGCCATAGTGTGCTCCGAAGCAAATGAAAACAATATGAAATCTTGAGTGTAGTCCGGGCTGACTAGAACTGGAGCTGAAGAAAGGGCCAATTTGACCAAGTTGAAAGATTTTACAGCCTCCTCTGTCCATTTCACTTGGCTATCCTTCTTGAGCATGTTGGTCATCTCTCTTAAGTGTTCAGCAAGATTAGGCACAAAGCGACGCAGAAAATTCATCTTACCATTGAACGATTGTATCTCCTTTTTATTCCGGGGCAGATCGATTTGCTGAATTGCTTGCACACGTGCTGGGTCAATACGAATGCCATCCTTTGAAATGATGTGCCCAAGTAATTTGCCTTCCTCCATGGTGAACAAGCTCTTCTTAGGATTCAATGATAAACCATATTTTCTGCACTTTTGAAAGACAGTTTTTAGATGATGCATGTGCTCTTCATCAGATTTGGAAAACACCGTCAAATCATCCAGGTACACCACCAAAAACACATCCTTCTCATTCGCAAAAGCCAAGTCCATTGCACGCTGAAATGTGGCACCTACATTCTTTAAACCGAAAGGCATTTTGGCATAATGAAAATTTCCCCATGGAGTGGTGAACGCTATCTTGTCTCTGTCATTTTCATGGATAGAAATTTGGTTATATCTGGAATAACCATCAAGTAGTGACATACGAGATGCCCCCACTACTCGTTGAAGTATATGGTCCATTTTGGGAAGTGGATAATTGTCCTTCAACGAAACTTTATTAATATTTCTGAAATCGATGCACAAGCAGATCTCACCTGTCTTCTTTCGTATGGGCACCAAGTTAGAGATCCAATCTGAAAATCTGATGGGCACAATGACACCTGACTTGTACAACCTGTTTACCTCTTTTTCAATAGATGGCAGCAACTTTGTATTTATCCTTCTCAACTTCTGTCTAAATGGTTTTTGATTGGGCTTGATGGGTATCGTGTGCTGAATAATATTGGCATCATAGGTCTTTAAATTAGAATAGTCCCAAGCAAACACATCTGCAAATGAAGCCATCAAACTGATATATTTGTCCTTGATCTTTGGCGGCAATGCTTTAGACAATTTTACCAACTTAGGATTGGCAGTTGTTCCGATGTTGACCTCTTCTACACCCTTCTCTGTTGGCTTGCGGGCTACATCATCCTGATCAAAAAGTTCTTCTAGAGGTATCAAGCCTTTAGGAATAATGTTATTCTTCAGCTGCAACATGTCCATTTCATTGATCTACACTTCATCTATACCATTCCCTTTGCCATCGTTGTTTTCTACATCAATTGATGTTTCTTTGAACTTGCCTTTGTTTAGCAGAAAATCCTTAATCTCCTCATCATCTTGAAACACTTGCCAATATCGCTGATTGTCTGGAATGGTTGGACGATGCTTGACATGGATTTCAAATTTATTGCTAGAGTTCATGGGGATCTTCAAACTGCTTGCTGCCTTGGCAAGAGCATCAACAATACTATTTTGTATACGAGGCACACATGTCAAGGTGTATTCTGAAAATAACTTTAAGATGTCTAAAACTGCATTACGATAGGCCCACATCCTAGGATGTTTTGCTTGATACTCACCTCTGACCTGCTTTATTACCAATTCAGAGTCGCCATATACCGAAATCCTTTTAGCATTCAGCTTTCTAAGAATCTTCAGGCCAGCAATCAGAGCTTCATACTCAGCTTCATTGTTTGAACACTCAAAGGCCAGATTGTAAGAGGAAACCCTCACGCTATTAGGCACTTTGTTTGGGGCGGAGAAAGGACTGTGTACCCAAATTCCAATTCCAGCGCCATCATTTCCTACTGCTCCATCAAAATCCATGGTCCACAAGCCTTCTTCCTCCTCTTGTAAGTGCTGGAAATTTGTTTGTTGTGCCTTGTCCGCTTGCTGTCCATTACTTTCAGCTGATTGCCCAACATTTTTCTGCTTCTCTTGTCCTTCTTTCTTCAAAATTTCTCTGAAATTTTTTGTTATTTCCAGAATGTCATCTGCTTCTACTATCTGACTATCTATATCATTTAAACTATCTGAAAACAAAAAAAAAGACTCTAAATCTGTATGTACATAGTTAATTGGATGATTTATAGGTTTCTCCTTGCTTGTGATAATATATTTCATTTTTTGTTCCTGATATAATTTCCTCATTTGTCCAAACACCGGGATTGTTGCATAGGAGAAATCTAGCTGTAGTGTCCCTTTAAATTTTGCTACCCAAGACCTAGAAAGAAGCATGCCAAACCTTGGAGGAATATCTGCTACCACCACATCCATCAAAACATTTTTCATGGGAAGCTGATCCAAACTCACAACCAAGTCTTTGATGAGTCCTATACACCTCACTCTGCTGGAATCAAATGAATAGAGATCGTGGTACTGTCGGGTGATGTCCAGACCGAGCTTATCCATGATAGCCTTGGGCATGAGATTGTGAGAAGCTCTAGAATCGAACATGGCATTATGTAACACAAAATCATGCAATCTTAAACTGATATAGAAGGGTGGCACATCGCTGTCAGGAGACTCACCATTTGATGTTGGTCCAAAAATCATTTCAGGCTGATCATCTTCTACATTTACCATGTCGGACATTGGGTCCAAATTCAACATTTTAGAAATTTTTCCTCTATAACTGCTGTTCTTCATTATTTCAGTCAAGGGGATGGATACCTTTAACTTAGAAATATCATTCTCTAAGCTAAAAGCGGGAGTCTTTTCTACCTCTTTGACTGGGATCTCTTTCTTTTCTTTTTCTTTTGATGCAGCTTGCTGCTGTGATTGTTCTGCTAATTTTGATTTGCTGCTCTCCGGACCAACCGCCTCTTTTCCTTTTCTTTGTGTAGCTGATGAATCATTCTTTGCTGTTTCAACCTCCTTCTTTTTCTGAATTGGTTTGGCCGGAACATCTCTATTTCTAAGTGAATATCGCTGCTATTGTGCGGACAAAGCATTCATATACCCCCTTTGATACTCCTCTGATTCTTCTTCTAGAACAATGTCACTAGCTAGAATGAAATCCGTGTCTTTGTGTGCAGCTGAACTCACCGCACACTCTTCTTCTTCGGTAATGTAAGTAGGCAGCTCATCTGGAGTAAAGAGGTGGTTTTCTTCGCCTATTACATTCCCGTCCTCATCTGACTCTGGTCCATGCACAAAATTCTGCTGCAAAGGTGTTTGTATCGGCTGTTGTGCTGTCTGCTCTTGGGTTCGCTGATCTCTCTGTCTTATTCTATATTGTGGCTGCTGTTGGCCACGGAAGTTAGGATTTCTAACTTGTGGCTCAGGCTTGTCGAGCTTCACCCTTTCAAGCATCTGCTCTACCTTTTTGAGTAGTTGATCCATTGAAGAATACTCTTCTTTCACAATGATTTTCTTTTCTGCTTTCGCTGTAGCTCTTTTGGATAGCAGGTTTGCTTCAACGCTGACCGCAATTTTCTGCATGTCTTCCATTGTGGCTGGTTCTCTCTCTCTTAATTGGTAGGCCATGTCAGCATCAAAACCATCCAGAAATTTCATCATAGCTAGTCCCACAGGTGGCTTTAGATGATTTGGAATCTCGTTGTAAACTGAATTGAATCTGACACAATAATCTTGAACCGACTCACCAGCGTTTCGTTTGATTTGTTCATATTCAGCCAGAATTTGAAGGGGATTCTTTTTCACTTCCCATCGATTTAAAAGTTGTCTTTGTAGTTTGGCGAAGGTAGTGATACTTGCTGTCGGCAAACCTCTGAACCATTTCCTCACATCACCTGCAAATGTCTGTACAAAGAGCCTCATTGCCACATTCTCCGCATCGATTTCATGGAGTTCATAGAAGTCTGCCATTTTGTCTATATGTTGCTGAGAAGTAATGTTGTTAGGAGTGCCATCATAAAACGAGATTTTACTTTGATAATCCGTTGGCATATCATCTAGAACTTGGGGTAGAACAAGGGGTGCGAAACGGGCAGCCATCATTCTCGATGGATTTGGCCTTGGAGGTGTTGGAGGAGTGTGAACAGTTTGTAAGGGGCTTGCAATTGGAGTTTGGGGCTGTGTTGCAATATAATTATCAATTAACCTATTAGCTCTTTTTGTTTCGAGGTCTACAAGAAATTGCGGATTGGGGACAGTATAATCAACAACCCTTTTGGATTTAGACTCAAATAATGATATCTCAAACCGCTCGTCAAACTCAAGCTCTTCAAGATACTCAAAAATGTCGGGACATGAATGGGATTTGAACACGGGAGTTATGGTGCTTTCTTGACGAAGGAGTCTCGGGATCAAATTGGGGTTTTTGTAGATATGAGGAGGATCCGGGTCTAGATTGGCTCTGGTATATCGTCTCAAAGCCAGCGTGCTATTGAGAAAAATCACAGGAAACAACCAACTTACTCAGCCTTTCCAATCCTAAGCTCATCATCCGGAAGCTTAGAATTATTATGAAACAAGGGGATTTGATTTTAGTTTTTCCCCAGTATGGTCGCCACTATGTTAGCACCTAAATCCGCCTTAGGCTGAAGGAAGGCAAAATCAGGGCAACCACAAACCACACTCAGTTTGGTAGCTAGCCCTACCAGAACAGGGGAGGGCTCTCTCCGAGTCACGCTCAGTGAATAGATAAGCAAAAAATGGTCTGAGATGACTTACACTGAAATATTGATCTTAGGCTAGTAAGTGTATATGGATACAAGAAATAATTTTTATGAATGACCGAGCTTCTGGGATGGTATGGGACCAATGCTCAACAAAGAACAGAGAATTTAATACAAAGGCACAGATTATTCCGTGAGGCAAGGCAGGCGGAAAATGTAGAAATTTAGTTTGAGGTAACGCGGAATGAATAGATTGCTAAAGAAAGTGAAAAGGGCATAGTTACATGAATCCTTTTCAACAGAAGAAAAACATTGAACATGAAATTTTCCCACAGGCAGAGCAATAAAATTGAATTCTACCTAATCTCACTCAGAAAATTTCACTGTAAATGAACATGAATTGAATTATGAAACATAACGAAATACATATGAAAACATAAGAGACACATTTGCTACACTCACAACCACAAGAATCTCATGAAACAGAGCCGCTGCCTTTCATTAATTCTCTGTCAAAATTACACAGTGAAGAAACATAGTTTCTTTCCCACAAGTCTCCCAGAAGTTACAAGCCAACCAACCCTTTGCAAATAACTTGCATAAAATATATAGAATGTGTAAGGAAGAGATAGAACGCCCAAGGGTTGGGGAGTTACTCGAATCATTGCAAAATGGAGATGGAGGGCCAACCATCAGCTATAGGTGCAGCACTACAAACATGACATTTGGCTTGGGTGATCGTTTGCCTTCCTTCACCACTTGGATAGAAGCCAATCTAGAGAAAAAACACTTTAAATGTTGCCTTTGGTGCCAAAAAAACCGAAGTGTAGATGAGCGGGCCCACTTGGAGAAGTCGCGAACCGAAATTTCGCGAAATGGAAGCAAATTGGGCAATTTTTCCTCTGTGTGCCGCGCCATTTTCTCTGTGCACTGTGCTACTTTGGGGCCTATTTTGGGGCACTTGCAGGTGTCCAAAATGTGCCCAAGTGGGCTTGTTGGAAATCCTGTCCTGTCTACTTTCTAACCCCATTGGAATGTTTGAATTTGGTGCTCATTTTCCCCTCCAAATCTTCATTCTCCCAAGACTGCTTCCTGTGTGTCAAAAAAGTGGCAGAGAGGCCATTTTTGGGTGTTTTTTGATCTTTTGGAGACTCATATCTTGCCAAAATTTCTTTTCCAGACACCAGTAGTTGTGATTTTCCATGCTGAATCTAAAAATGCAAACCATTCCTCATTTGGAGCTCTAGAATTTTAGCGATAGGGAGAAAAACCCTGTTTTTTGCCCAAAAATTTGTGAAGTGACCAAAAATTCCCCAAATTTCTTGAAATTTGGGCTGGAGGTTTCCTATGGGGTGTTGTTATGGGCCAAGGAAGCCTCAGCCAAGATTCAAAGCCGATCTTGCTCTTTTGCCTCTTTTTCCTATCTTGTTGCTTTCCTCAATTTCGCTTTCAAACTCCTTATCCGGGCCCTTGCACTCATGTTTTGTGTCCTGTAACGATAAGCCATATGTCTCAGTAAGGAAAGGTCCTGATTGACCTTGTCCAACAGCCTCTCCAAGTGCATGTTCATGCTATCGAGATGGGCCTCCCGATCCTCATTGATTTCTTGCTCCAAAGATGTGAGCTCAACCCTTCTTCTTTGAGCAGCTTGGCGATGCTCAAGAATGTTTTGCAGCTCCATAATCGCTTGCTGATCCTCAAGCTACTTGTTTCTCTGCTCCAGGTACTTCATGTTCCACTTGGCCCTCTCCAAGTCAAGGGATAAGTACTCAATCACTGATTGTTGCTCCTGGATGATCTTTGTAAGCTCTGCATTTGTTGGTTCTGCATCTGTCTCATCGTCATGGAGGAGAACGAATTCGGTCTCTCATTCACCTGATGGCCCTTCCTCCTGCACTGGCTCCTTACCCCTGCCTTGCTCATGTGATGCCGATGTCGGAAGCGAGGCCCCTTCCACCCTGGGTGGAGATAACACTCGATTTGCCGCTGCAAATAAGGGTCTACTGCCTCTCTGATAGGTGATGTATACTGGCATAGTAGCAGTCTCATGTCACTCATACTGATGAGATGGGCCACCTATCTCATGCTCTGCCTTTGATACCACCTGTGGAGCGTTGAAGAAGTCACGGGAGATGAAGTCCTCCCAAGAAATACCCTGCAATCCCAACTGATGGTCCACCAAAATCCGGATAAGAGCAAAGTGATAAACACTGTTGAGTTGCTGTCGAGGGGTCTTGTGCTGCATGAAATTTTTCATCCTATCTATGTTCCCACAAATGAAAAATGGGAGGTTCATCATTCTCACCCTGGTAAAGTGCATGAGCAACCTGATGTGATAGGCATAAAGGCGAGAAAACCTCCCCTCACAACTGAAGTATTTCATGATCAGTTTCATGAGCGGAGCATACTCATCTCTCAAAAATATGAACGGGAAAACTCTCGTGAGTTGACTCAAACAACTAGCCTTAATGTAAGGCTCATAATGATGCCTCTCCACCTTCTTCTTCTTATGCCACTGTTCTCCAATGTTTGGTATGCCTGTTGCCACTGATATGGTTTCGGGTGTCAATGTGAAAGTGACCCCAGCCAAGATAGACTGTCCTCCATGTAGGTGAAGTGCAAAAGACGGGCCAAGTCATGATGAACTCTGACATTTGCCACCCTCTAACAAAATTCAAAACATGCTAAGTGCTGGAAACATGACATAGCAAGAGGGCATGCCTGCAACTCGGTGAGGGTGTTTGGCTCATCTCTAACATGTTTGCCACTCCGGTGATGTCTCCTGGGGGCCTGTTCTCCTGAAGCTGTATCACTGTGGGTCTCCTCCTCATATTCTGATGAAACCTCGGATGCCATGACTGCTGTTTGTAAACTGAATTTAGGTTGCCCTTTGATTATAGTGAAGCTGGAGTTTGCTTTGACAATCTGCCACCAAGGGGACAATTAAAAAGGGAGTACTAGGATGGGGGATAATATAATGGGAATAGGGGTTTATAGGAAAATTTTGTTTAGGGATATATAGGGGGTTTTGGGGTATTTTGATAGGGTAGGTTTTGTGTTTTGGGCAAGGTAAGGTTTTAGGATTTGTAAGGTAGGGTTTGGGATTTATTTAGCAATAGAAAGAGGGGAAAGGGAGTCTAATTTTGGTAGGGTTAGGGTAGTGATTATGGGGACAATGGCATAGGGGAATAAGGAACAGGGGTAGGGTAGGAAGAATAACCTTGGCAACAATATCACTATAGCACAAACCCTAGCATAATGGTTTTCTTTGGTGTCTTCTTTGTGCTTACTTTATGAAATTTTTTGCAATTTATTACAGGCATAAAATCATCATATCACCCATAAAAATTTGTGCACAATTGAATTTAGGTGGCCTACCTTGCAAATAGAAGAGCTCCACAAAAAATTTGAGGCGATTTGGCAATGTTCTGGGCATTTTTCCCTGTGCGCCACACGCAAAACCTAGTGTGTCGCGCTAGTGGTGATTTTAAACGGTGGGCAGGCTCTGTGTGCGCCACGCCCGGTGAGTGCGTCACGCTCCTGTCTGTGTGCACCGCACACCCAGAAATCGCCCCAAGCTGCTCCAAATCGCTCCAACCTTCAACTCACAACCTTGCAACCTTCCTCCAACGCCTTGCTTGCACAATGAGTTTGTTTTATGATGATATTTGTGTATATAGGGTTGGAGGTCATATTTTTAAATTAAGTTTTTTTTTAAAAAACCCACTTTTCTAATGTCTTGTTCAACACCTTTCACTGACTTTAACATAACCCTGATTTTCACCTTTTCTCTGAATTTTGGGCTCAAATGATGAAATTTTCGACACTTTTCGCAGCGATTGCATGACAGAGCACTTTGGCCACAAAAACCTTACTGCACCTGAATAAATCAATTATCGACCGTTTTTTGAAAATTTTGTCACCAATGGCATTGTTGGACTGTTCTTCAAAACAAAGTTTTGAAGAACCGTCGATTTTTGTCAATAAGATGATGGAGAGCTGCGGATCATTACTTTGCAAGAGCATCACTCTGGCCTGCATGGCTTTACTGGGCATATTTTGAGACCAAACTGATCAATTCCCAGACCTAATGACCAAAAATGACTTTTGTCCGTTGAAGGACCAGACCTTGACTGTTATGGACTTTTTTTATTATTTGACACAAAGACTTAAGCCAGCAGGAACCAGACATGAGGGGAAATGACTAGCGTGACCTTCTCCGTCAAATTATGGCATGCCCCTAGTGAAATGTAGCTGAGTGAATGGAGCGGGACACCTAAACATGAAATGCATAAAGAGTTTTGATATCTGACGGAGGACTTACCAGACCGACTCTAACAGTATGTGTATGATGTCCGACGTTGGTTTTATTGGTTTCAAGTCTGCTAGTGTTGTCCTCCCCTTTTGGGTCGCGGAAATGGCTGGGATCTAAGCATTCTCATCTCTTGGTTCTTCCTTTTTAGGGTCACGGGTTTCACACCTCCCTTCAGTGTCTCGTTGTGGCATTGGAATTGGTTTGGAATATGGGAACACACTTTTCAAATTTCTCTCGTGTGATGGTTGCTATTCTCCGTCTGGTCTTTTTCGTTTTAGTCTCTCTCGTTTGTTCTGGTCTAGTTTGGTTATAGTCTAGTGGTGAATTTCCTGTGGTGTGAACCTCTGCATTGGATTATCTTTCCCTATCAGTCTATGGTGGGGTATGTTTAGCATCTGGTGGAAGGTGCTTGCGCATTGGGGCTCTCAATTCTTACATGTGTTCAGCTGAGTTCTTTCCAGTGGCCTTTGGTTCGTTTTGGTCATTGTCTCTGACACCTTGACTTCCCTCTAGACTCCATCATGAAGCCTAGCCCTTTCTCTTCGAGCATCTTGGCCCCAGAAAAAAAGAAAGTTTCACCTTCTCATGCAGGTTCTTGGGGTGGCATTGCAATTGTGTGTGGCGGTAGCTCTAGGCGAGGTGTAGGTTCAATGAGTGGTGTAGGGTGCGAGGGTCATGGATCCTATGGGGAACGTAGATCCTTGGTAGCTTCCATGATGGTAAGTCACAACAACATGTTAACTAAGTGTCATCATGGCACTGTTGAAGGTGGTTGAGGACAGGGCCGCAGTCATGCAATGGCTTCTCGGGGTTGCAACAATTAAGGACATGCAGGGTTAGTAGATCAGGCTCCTTCCAAGCGTCCAGGGGCTTCTAAAGTGGTCCATGAGTTGATGAAATCTATCATTTCTCAGTTAGAATCTCTTGATTGAGCCCGAAGGTAGGAGCATGAGGTCACCATGGTAAAACTTGAACAACTCCAATACTTCCAGTGTTGTCTTCGTGAAAGGCTGGTGGTTGTCTGGTGTGGGCAAACTTTGCTGATAGAGAAAGTTGAAAAAATAGAATCTTGGCTTGCTCACTTTGGGAACCATGTTAACTTCCTGTATTTCCCTCCTCCTCCTCTAGGTACAGGGTTGGATAATCCTACTTCAATTACCTCTAATGTCTTATTATGATCACTAGTGTTTTTCTTGGCCTTCTTGTTTTCTTGTCTCAACAGGAAAATTTTCTTTTTCTTTGTCGTATGGTTATCGCATTGGTCAACAAACCTGGTTGGGGTGAGACCACATGCATTTTGAAATCTCTATATATGCTCTTTGATTAATAGAAACCTTTTGACTTACCAAAAAAATAAATAATAGCATCGATGTGTTAAAATGGTAGTCGCACTGATCTTTAGGATTTTGAAAATAAAAAAGAAATTCTATCATATCAGGGCATTAAAAAAATTTAGTGCACTGATAATTCATCTTAATCAGTGCACGTTACTATTAAACACAATGATGCTTTTTAATATGAAATGCACCAATGTTGCGAAAAAATGAAAAAAAGGCGGAATTTCATTCTTTTCAAAGTGAAAAATGAGCGGTAATTTATTTTTCAAAATCTAATTTCGTAGTCTTATAATTAGTAAGAATCTATTCACCATTTCATTATTTTTCCCAAAACTTCAAGGGAGAGATTTGCAAGAGAGACATACTAGGAGCACTGTAGAGTAGTAGAATACTTTGGAATAATAGAACTATTCACAAGATCAAAATGTGACTGGTATGGTAATTCACTCAAAACCCTGCATAGTAAAAATTTTAAATTTTAATGTTGATTTTACTATTACAAATTTTTACAATTTCTGTTAGATTTAATTAAAATTTAGAAAAAAATAAAAACCATGCATAGTAAAAATTTTACTATTGATTTTACTAATACAAATTTTTACAGCCTCTATTTCCATTTATATTTAGTTAAAATTCAGAAGAAAAAAAATAGAAAAAACCAATACTTACCTTAAACCCTTGCTTTCTCTTGCTTATGTGACTGCAAAATTTCCCCTTAGAGTTTAACTCCCTCTACCACTTCCCAATCATGGTTTTTCATTTTAGGAATTTTAGATTTAATGGGTTTGTGTTACTATATATATGGAGTTTGACATGTAAAATAGGGGGGGACCACTTGTTGAATCAGATCCAAACCTTGTTGGCCCTATCCGTTTTTAAAAATGACTTTTGTTTATCGATGCACCCTATGTAATATAGCACACTAGCATGCTTCTGCCAAATAACATTGTTAAGTCCAAAAAACTTGTGTTTATTTTTTATGTTTTTCATTTTTCACTGTGACAATAGTGTTTTTATCATTACATATCACACCGTCATAATTTAAAGTTCTTTAAAAAAGCTAATTTTCATTGTCGGTGCTAAACAATTAAATGCCCCAGTGCATTTACTAAATTAAATGCACCGGGGCGTTTATGCACATAACCACACCAACTACCAGACCTATTTTTGGCTAAAAATTATGTGATTTATTTATAAAATATATTTAATGGATTATGTATTGAATGGTACAAGTTGTGTATTGACAAAAAAATGTCGAAGAAGTTGTCAAGTAACAAAAATATTGATCGACACAATGATAGCACATCCAAAAAAATAGAAAAGGAAAGTTCCTTGTAAATTCTTTACAAAATCAATGTGTTTGAACTATATGTAAGTTTAACTAATATGTGTTGGTTAATGTGTATCATGCAGAGCCATAAAATAAGGAAGCTTAATAAAATTATTTCTGATCTAAGTGCAAAAGAGTGTAAAAGCCTTATAGAAAAATTGGAGAATGATGAAATCAGATGAACGAAAAAATATTATTCAATATGAGCTTTTGTTTTTTGAATTTTCATTAATAATATACTTAAGAATATTATATAACATGTTTCAAACAATCTATTAATTCGCATATGTTTAATGTTTTACAAGGACCAGCAACAAAAGAAAAGAATGACATTTTAATAAAAAAAATTTATAGAACATGTAAATGACAATGAATTGGTCAACTCATCTGGAGTGGTGTTGGAGGTTAATAAAAGGGGGGAAAATTTTACAAAACTATGAGGGATATCATTGAATGAACATATAGACATACTTTCCACTCACAATATAGAAATCAATCAAATAATTCCAAGAACCAAGTTATATTTAAACTACAAGAAGTGTTTGTAGAGTAATGGTCAATGAGACCTGTCAAACTTCCAATAGCAAAAACATAAAACCACAAAAAATAATCATTCAAAAAGTAATATTCTTAATTAAAATGCTTTTCTAGAATTATATGTATATATTACTACAAAGTATTGATTTATTAATGTCAATTTTGCTATATTTAGTTTTCATATATCAATATAAATATAGTTTATTTCTTTTTCAAGAGGATTATGAAAACCCCAAAGGATCAATGAGTTGATATTTAGAACGTGCCAGTAGGAATGTCTAAAAAAATGTACAAGGAGATAGTCAAAGAAATGGACATAATTGCATCACATGAGGAGTCATCTCAACAACAACATACTTCAAATGTATGTAATCATTGATTTTTATATTATGTACCTATAAACAAATAATTTAACATTAAATATTAATTTTCAAGTATTTTTTTGTAGAAAATAAAACAAAATGGAACTCATTCAGCACATAAAACAATATGACAAGGAAGAAAAGGGTTTATATCAAAGTTTGTGAATAATTGTTAATATTTCCTTATAACAACTTAAGATCTCATTTTTGTATATTTTAAGTTGTTTTACAACAACCATTCTTGAATGTCTTCAAATAGTGCTAGCATACAAAGAAGAGCCACAGGAAAAATTGATTGACAATGGGTTAAATAAGGGTTGTGAGTATATGTTGGCATATCAAAAATTAAATGTGGAATTTGTAAGTATCTAAGTTGTTTTACTTATCTGAGTTTACAATTAATAGAACAAAGAAACAATTTATATTAAATCTATGATTTATTATGGGGTATAAAACTTGCAAGAAACAAAGTATGGAACTATGTTGTTGGTTTATTTAGTTTCTCTTTAAAAAGACCAACTGACCTTGAAACATTAAATTGTGAACCCAAAGCTCGTCTAGTTGTTTCAAGGTTGTCCACATTGTATGTGCAAAGAATATTGTTTATGTAACTTAGTCTATCTAACCCTATTGAAAGGTAAATGCATGAAAGCACAAGAAACAACTAGAATTTCTTAAAAGAAAACTTTGCACACAACTTCATAAATTCACAACAATCAAAAAGCTTATTCAAGATAATCGAAACATTGAAACTTCTAAAAAAAACTCTGTTAAGCACATGATGTTTCCTAGGAAATGACAACTATAGGAAATGTTGGCATTATGATACAAGTGTTGTCCTTGATGGCAACTCACTCACAGGTTAGTTCAGTTTTGATGAAAGGAAACTCATAGTGTAACAGGGCTATTCAGATGTAACAGGGCATTGGTACATAAGAACGGGTAGATGGAACTAAGGTCTACTGATCAAAATAAAGAAGTTGAAGGAAAATGTTGGTGTAAAGTAGTTTAATATGTATACACTGGTCCACTTAGTCAAAACAACGTATACATGTTGGTTCATAGAAAAGAAAGAGCTTATACATATACACACACTTTCACAAGAAGAAAAGTGCATATATGTTGGAAAATCAAGGAAATTCAAGAGAAAAGAATACCATAGGTCAATGCCATGGTATTAGCCTACAATATTGAGCAGAGTAATGACTATTTGATCTTGTCCAAGAATACCACGAGTCCTAAGTGGTTTTGGTCCGAGGTATTGAGAAATGCCTAAAAATACATAAGAAGGAGAAGATCATAAGGCCAAGTGTGCAAGTGAAAGGGCTTATAAGGAATACTTCTATCTGAAGTATATTTTATATTGTAGGGGCTATGCTTGTGATTTGATCTGAAATATTTTGTGCACCTTGAATTCAATGTTGGATCAGGATCATGAGACCTAAAATGACTTATTGTTGAATGATTTGATATTGGTTAGGCTGGATATGATTGTGTACACCTGATTTACTCTTTAAATGTCATGATTTGGGTTTGTCTAAAATCTGGAATTGCAACGAAGTTATGAGTTAATATTTGCAAATCTATACGCTGGTTCATCTCGGTAAAAGCACGTGTACACGCAGGTTATACTCTTCCAAGTAGCGTATACAAAGAAAAGCCTTTTCTTGAGATTTGACTGAGCTATCTGATCAGTTATGTTGTTTTACTAACGTTTGTCAACGAAGTCTTCTTAGATCTTAATGTAAAACTGAATGCATGAGGAGTTTTTTATCTGATTGATTGATTGTATAAGTGAGAAGGGTGATATCTGCTACTGCATATGTAAAGCTCTATAAATTGATAGTAGATGTTCAGTATATTTCTGGTTGGTACAGACTTGATTCAAAAGTTTTAAGTTTCAGTAGTTTTGAAGGTATACACAGGTTTTATTAAAGGAAGTAGCTTATACACACAAGTTGGGTTCAGTAAACTAGCATATACATTCTGATGCATGATTTTTGAGGTTGCAGCTGGTTCTGAATGATAATGCAGGTTTCTGGGTTCAACACAGTGTTCTGGTGACAATGATATGACTGTTCAGATTAACTGATTATTGGTTGATGCAGTTTGAAAGTTCTGATGGGTCTAGTAGGAAAAGTTGATGAAACGAGGCCTTCATGTGTATTGTTGTGTACCAAGAGCATCCATTTTGAAAATTTATGAAACGTGGTCCCTGGAGGAAGAGAGAATATCATAGCCTTCTGTAGGTCGACGCCTACATACTAGTAAACACATTGGCTAGTAAAAGAGCTAGGGTGTTGTAGCTCCCTTCCTGTAGAAGCTGGAAAACGAGAGAATATTGTAGCCTTCTGCAGGTGGGTACCTGCATACTGGTATGAGTCTGCACTAGTACAATATTGTAAATAGATTTTCTTATTATTAAAATAAGACAAAGACGACAGCAATAGGTAGTTTTCTCCTGCATGGGTTTCCACCTTAAATCTTGGTGTTCATGTGTGTTACTTATGTGAAATGGTTTATTATGTTTTTACTGCACTTTTTAACAAGTTACTAATGCACTAATTAAGGTTCAACACATGATAAATTGACTAAATCATAAGTTCTCTAGGTATACGCTGGTTTCTCTAATCACATTAGTGTGTACACGCAAGTTCACTTCACAGAAGTAGCATATATAAATATATTTGGGAAATGAAAATTATTGAAATGTAAATACTGATTCACCCCCCCCTCTTAGTATTATTTCCAACAATTCGTACCAGAGCAGGTCCTTCAGAAGAAGCTTGATTACTTGAAGGAAGATCTTTCAAGATGAATAATGACGAAGGCATGGGATCTACCAGACCACCAATCTTCAATGGGAGAAAGTTGGTATATTGGAAAATAAGAACCAGAGCCTATCTTCAATCACTTGGAGCCGATGTTTGGGAAATTGTGGAAGGAGGATATCAATTTCCAATAGCAATACCTACAGACTCTGTAGGTAAGAAGTTATACGAAACCAATGCCAAAGCTGTCAATACTTTATTGGGAAGTCTATCAGAATTAGAATTTGTCAAAGTCATGCAGCTCAAGATAACCAAAGAGATATGGGACAAAATCATTCAGAGCTACGAAGGAGACTCCCAGGTAAAACATTCTAAGCTTCAAACTCTCAGAATTTAGTATGAAACTCTTATAATCCACAGTGATGAGAGTATTGCTAGTTACTTTTTATGTGTAAATGAGATTGTTAGTTGTATGAAGAATCTTGGTGAAGAGATAAAGGAAGCTACTTTAGTTGAGAAAATTTTGAGATCTTTGCTTTCTAAATTTGAGTCAAAATTAACTTCCATAGAAGAAAAACAGGATCTTCAAACTATTACTGTGACTCAACTCCATGGGATCCTAACTGCCTTTGAAATGAGGAAAGGAGGTCCATTAGATATGAGAGAAGCCACTTTTAAATATTCAACAAAGGGAAAAGAAAAGGAAGAGCTCAATGAACCAGGATACATTTAAGAAGAAGAAGATGAGGTAAATTTTGTGAAGAAGCTTCAACGGGGTTCTGGAAGATTCAAAGGTAAGCTACCAATCAAATGCTTTACTTGTGGTAGAGTCAGCCATTATGCTGCCAAAGATCCTCATAAAGATAAATATGAAAAGGTAAAGGAATATGCAAAAGGAAATAGAAAACAAGTTTCAATAGAAGGAGTTACTATACGCATGAAGATAGTGATGGTTTATCTAATAGTGATGAAGATGAAACTGAACAAGATTATAAACTTCTCATGGCCTATGACAATGATGATTTTTTAGACACCTTAGAAGAGAAAGACTTTCTTGAAGAAATCACAAAACTCAAAATATGTTTAGAAGAAAATAATATGATCATGGATACGTTGACACATCAACTCACTGAAAGAGAAAAACACAATGAAAATCTAAAATGTGAAATTGTGGGTCTATGTTAGGTCCCTATAATACTAGTGATGCCCCCATTAGTATTGTAGTTGTATCCCTTATTAATATTGTTGCGCCCCTATTGTCCCCATATTGTTATTACTATGCCCCATAGAATCCCTCTATTATTATTTTTGTGCCACTATATTGTTATTGTTAGGTCGGCTTAGTTATATTGTGACCCCTTAGACTCCTATATATAGAAATGAGGTTTTGTTATTTGTATCATACAAGCATTGTTCATTTGTGTAATATAAAGGAGGTTTCCCCCTCGAAGAGGCTAAATTCTAAGGTGTTCAACTATCTTTTATATCTTTTTGTGAGCTGGTTTCATAACATTTGGTATCAGAGCTTTGGATTCTAGGGTTTCGCTGCTTCAAATAGGTCATCATGGCATTTTCGCTATAACTTTTTTTTATGTGATGTTTCAGAAGCGAAAAAAAAACCCATTTGAGACTAAATCGCGTTGAACCTCGGGTCTGAATTTCAGAGCTTTTCACACTATATTTGCGAAGATATTATCTGAGGAAGTTGGCCTTTTTGCAGACTCCTGAATTACATTCCAAACAGGTGACCTTGGGAAAATCGTCATAACTTTTGTTTCGAGCATCAAATTGAAATTTCGTAAAAATTTACAGAAAGAGGACGGATTTTAGTTTCCTGTGTATATTTTTCAGATACTAAGGTCAAAACAGTGACACATGGAACTTCATACAAGTTCGCTCTTCTGGAAAGGTCTATAATCATGTCATCTTAGGAGATTGTACATAACTCTACCTTGGAGAATCTAAATTCGATCAGACTGGTGGCATTGGAAAGAGGACACAGAGGGTTACTGCAAGTTGAAATTTCAGAACTGGATGATCCGAAATTACAGAGATACATCAGATTCAATATCGAGCTCCTACAAAGTGAAAAAAGGTGTGTAGTTTTTTTTTAAATTTTTGCATAAAATTGGTTTGAAAAATTAGTTTGAAGGAATTCAAAGGACATAGTAAAGCATTATTATCGGTAATTGATGCCCTAAGGAAAGAAAATGCAAACACCTAGTAAGCACTCTAAAATTTCTAGCATGACTCATGAAGAAGAGGAAGAAATGCAACATGATATATCAAAATTACGAGACCAAGTGCAACAAATGTCACTTGCACAAAAGTAATAGAATCTAAGATGGATGGTTTAAAGAAAGATGTAGAAGCTAAGATGGATGGTTTAAAGAAAGGCATAGAAAACAATGTAAACTTTGAAATGGGAACTGATACTGTTACCCGTTTCGTAGAGATAGCAAAAAAGTGACCTAATTTTGAAAATGGGTGATGCAGAACGAACATGTTTTTTTTAGAGCATAGTTTTTGGAAGGAATGTCATGGGAAGGATAGTTTTATGTACATTACGTTTTAGAATGGTATTGATTTTCATGCTGATTTTGAAAAGTGAGTATTCTGCATCACCCCCTTTTATTAAAAGACCTATTTTTTGGCTTTAAATTTCTAATGTATAAAATGTAAATAATTATTTTGTAAATTTGATCATTTTTGAAGTGGTCATTTTCTTCACATTTTCTTGTTTTTTATTTTAATTTTAACTTTTTTTTTTAGTGAGGTTTTTATTGTTTTGCATTTTTAAATTAGAAGATCGATATTCTACATATTTATACATCCTTAATTAATTTTTCAATCCACATGAAATAATTGTTTCTAAAAAACAATATTTTTTAACAATGGACATAAAAATAACCATTTTTAACATAAATATAACTAAAAAACTACACGTTTTGATAATTTTTTGCTAGAATTGACATGTCAAAATCACAATTTTTATACGATAATTTTAACTAAAAAAGGTTAAATAATAGTTTTTTTTATGAATTTCATGTCAAAAAAATAATAATAATCATTTTTTTTTCAAAAAATAATGATTAACTTAAAAATCAATGCGAAAATCACATATTACAACTATTGAACGGATAACAACCTTAATTGAGTGTTTATTCTTCTCATAAAATGTCAAAGTCAAATCATTGCAAAGCTTGATTTACAAGCATAACTTAAATTTAATCAACAATGTCACGTAATCCAAAATCTTCGTCCTCTAGAGTTTCATCATTGTCTTCTTCCACAATATTTTCTACTTCCTTTTGCTCATTTTCCTCTTCTAATGGATCTTTGATGTCTGCAAATCTCCCAATGTATGTCTTTCCAAGCATTCCATGTAATGGTGGTTGGGGTTCCTTTGCCTTTTTTTCCACACGTGATTCACTAAAGTCCCCTTTCTTCAACCCAATTTCTTGCATTGCATCTAGAAGAAATTGAAGAGCATTAATTCTTTGCTTAATGAAATTGCACTGTAGTGGATCTTTTTCAATTGCAATGCAATTTCATCCTTTTTGAAGGCAACATGCTAGTGTTGTACTTAATTATCAAGCACAAAAGAAATAATGAACTAAATTTGTACAATGACATATTAATTAAAAAATAACATATTTAAATTCATTTCCATATAATAAAACTTACCTGAGCCAAAAAATAAATCCAGAACCCAATCTCCTTCATTTGATCAAATGTCTATAAGATGGTTAATCAATAATTGTGGTTTTTGATAAATGTTAACTATCTCTCCTTTTTCTTCTTTGTCTTCATATGTTAGTTTTCTCACAACGGCATCATAAGTCAGTATTTGGCTATGACTCTTTCTATCTACCCGATTAAAAATCATAGACATATGGCTATCATCTTTTGCCCAACTATCAATATGAATGAATTCACAATCATTTGTAAATTGTTGATCTTCATTGTTAAGAAGATTTTACTTTTTCGTGTAACATGAAATAGTAAAAGTTCAATTAAATTGTACATAAATGAATTTTTCAACATTAATCAAATATACATTTTAAACATTTTACCATGTAAGCTGCATCCTTGAATTTGTTTTCCCCTTGAAGCTTGACAATATCATTGTCAATTGTGTGTGTGAATGAAATGTCATAAATCTCCATAATGGTGATGACGTGACTTCTACAAATCCCGCAACCACTTTACTAAGAGCTTGATAAGTATAAGGGTCACTATCATAATCAATGTTTGGAATATTGAAATCATGGCGAATATCTGCAATGACCACCTGCCATCACCCACGCCCACCACACCCGCTCATTCGCCCGCTCCACCCGCCCTCGCCCACGCCCTCGCCCGCCCCACTCCCTCACCCACCCTCGCCCACGCCCTCGCTCGCGCCACCCCCTCACCCACCCTCGCCCCCCCCCCCCTCACTCGCCCCCTCACCTGCCCTCTCGTCAACCCCTTCACACACCCACCCACCCGCCCTCGTCGTCACCCTTGCCCACCCCTTCACCCGCTCACCCACCCCCTCAGCCGCCCACGCCCGCCCCACCCCCTCAGCCACCCTTGCCCGCACCCTCACCTGCCATCGTCCACGTCCTCGCCTGCACCCTCACCCACCCTTGCCCACGTCCTCGCCCGCGCCACCCCCTCACCTGCCCTCACCCACATCCTCGCCCACCCCACCCCCTCACCCGCCCCACCCCCTCACCCGCCCTTGCCCACGCCCACGCCCACCCTACCCCCTCACCTGCCCATGCCCACGGACGGGCGCGCCACCTCGGCTGCCCGCCCACCCGCCCGGCTGGTAGCTTGGCGATTCCAGGAATCACCCAGCCACCAAGCGGCCGCCCGACTGGTGACTGGGTGATTCCCAGAATCACCCAACCACCAGCTAGGTGGCCAACTGGGGGTTGGGTGATTCCGGGAATCACCAAGCCACCAGCCGGGCGGCTGCCTAGTGGCTGGGTGATTCCGGGAATCACCCAGCCACCAACCGGGCGGTCGCCTGGTGGATGGGTGATTCCGGGAATCACCCAGCCACCAGGCAACAATCACCCAGCCTACGGCTGCCTGGTGGCTGCGTGATTCCCGGAATCACCTAGCCACCAGCCGAGTGGGTGGCCGGTGGCTGGGTGATTCCGAGAATCACCTAGCCACCAGCCTGGCGGGTGGGTGGGCCACCGGGGTGGCACCAGCCCAGGTCGTGCCACCGCGGCGGCCCGCTTGCCCACTTGGCTGGTGGCTAGTGGTTGGGTGATTTCCGGAATCACCCAGCCACCAGCCACCCACTCAGCGGGTGGCTGGGTGATTTCGGGAATCACCCAGCCACCAGCTGGGCGGCCGCCCGGCCGCCCAGTGGCTGGGTGATTCCAGGAATCACCCCGCCACCAGCTGCGTGGGTGGCTGGTGGCAGGGTGATTCTCGGAATCACGCAACCACCGGGCGGCTGCCCGACTGGTGGCTGGGTGATTCCTGGAATCACCCAGCGACCACCCACCGCCTGGGTGGTGGCTGGGTGATTCCAGGAATCACCTAGCCACTAGGCGGACGCCCCGCTGGTGGCTGGGTGATTCCGGGAATCACCCAACTACCAGCCGGGTGGCTACCTTATGGCTGGGTGATTCCCGGAATCACCTAGCCACCAGCCAGGCGGCCGCCTAGTGGCTCGGTGATTTCGGGTCGGGCGGCGGCTGGGTGATTCCCGGAATCACCCAGCCACTAGGCAGGTGGTGGCTGGGTGATTCCGAGAATCACCTAGCCACCAGGCGGCCGCACGCTGGGTGATTCCCGGAATCACCCAGCCACCAAGCAGCCACCCGGCTGGTGGATGGGTGATTCCGGGAATCACCCAACCACCAGCCGCTGGTGGCTGGTGGCCTGGTGGTTGGGTGATTCCCGGAATCACCCAGCCACTGTTCGGCTGGCGGATGATTCTAGGAATCACCCAGCCACCAGCCACCAGCCACCAGTCGGGATGGCGGGCAGGCCACCGGGGTGGCTCCAGCCTAGGCTGCGCCAACCTGGCGGCCCGCCCACCCACCCGGCTGGTGGCTGGGTGATTCTCGGCTGGTGGCTAGGTGATTCCGAGAATCACCCAGCCACTAACCGGCCGCCCGGTTGGTGGCTGGGTGATTCCGGGCGGCCGGATGGTGGCTAGGTGATTCCCGGAATCACCCAGCCACCAGTCAGCCGGCAGTGGCTGGGTGATTCTTGCTGGGCAGGCGACTGGTGGCTTGGTGATTCCGGGAATCGCCCAGCCACCAGCGGGGTGGGCGGGCCACCGGTGTGGCGCCAGCCCAGGCCGCGCCACCTCGGTGGCCCGCCCGCCTGCCCGGCTGCTGGCTGGGTGATTCTCGGAATCACCCAGCCACCAGCCGGGCAATCACCCGGCCAAGAGCCGGGCGGCCGCCTGGTGGCTGGGTGATTCCAGGAATCACCTAGCCACCAGCTGCCCACCCAGCTGGTGGCTGAGTGATTCCGAGAATCACCCAACCACCAGCCAGGCGGCCACCTGGGTGATTTCAGGAATCACCCAGCCACCAACCGAGCGGGAGGCTGGGTGATTCCCACCAGCTGGGCGCCCGGCTGGTGGCTGGGTTATTCCGAGAATCACCCATCGAATAGGCGGGCGTTGGCGGCTAGTGGCTAGGCGATTCCCAAAATCGCCCAGCCACCAACCAGGTGGGCACGCAGGCCGCCGAGGTGGCGTGAATCACCAAGTCACTAGCCGGCCGGGCGGGAAGGCCATCGGGGTGGCGCAGCCTGGGCTGGCGCCAACCCGGTGGCCCGCCCGCCTGCTCGGCTAGTGGCTGGGCAGTTTCGGGAATCGCCCAGCCACTAGCCGCATGCCTGGCTAGTGGCTGGGCGATTCTGGGCGGGCCGCCGGGGTGGCATAGCCTGGGCTGGCGCCACCCACGGCGGCCCGCCCGGCTGGTGGGCGGGCCGCCGGGTGGTGCAGCTTGGGCTGGCGCCACTCTGGCTGCTCGCCTGTCCGCCTAGTTGGTGGCTGGGCGATTCCGGGAATCGCCCATCCACCAGTTGCGCCACCGGAATCGCCCAGCCATCAGCTGTGCCACCGGAATCGCCCAGCCACCAGCCGGGCGGGCAAGCAGGCCGCCGGGGTGGCGAGGCCTAGGCTGGTGCCACCCCGGCTACCGGCTTGTCTGCCTGGCTAGTGGCTGGGCGATTTTTGGAATCGCCCAGCCACCAACTGCGCCACCCAGCACCCTGCCCTTCTGCCCAGCTGGTGGCTAGGTGATTCCCAGAATTTCCCAACCACCAGCTGGGTGGGCAGGCTAGCCGTCGGGGTGGCGCGGCCTGGGCTGGCGCCACCCCAGCGGCCCGCCCGCCCGTTTGGCTGGTAGCTGGGCGATTCCTGGAATCATTTTTCTTTTGTGTCTAGCATGTTATGGTTGAAAACATGTTGAATTTATAGTTTGGAAAGAAAAATGATATTCTACCAAAAACATTAATGTGTTTTTTTCCTCATAAACAACTTTGTTTGGCACATAAAAATTTGGTTACTAGCATTTTTAAAAATTTTGAAAATTGACCCTAAAAAAAAAATCATTGTTCCAGTATCATCACTTTCGTTTTGAAGCTATATTTTGCACGAAAATTTCGTAGTAAATTTCATAGTAAATTTCGTAGTCACTGCCATTTTTAAAACATGTTCAAAATTGACCCCTAAAAAATAAAATCGTCGTTCCAATATACACACTTTTCATTTTTAACACTATTTTTGATGTTTTTTCGGGGTTTTTTGGCTAGAGTTCCCATTTCAAAGTTTACATTGTTAGAAGCTAAGATGGATGGCATGGAAGCTAAGATGAATGGCATGGACGCTAAAATGGATGGCATGGATGATAAGATGGAAGAATTGAAGATAAATTTGAATAAGTTGCTACAAGAAATGGTCACTAATGGTGAAAGGGTAGTAAAAGAAACTCATGATGAGAACAAAAGAAATGTTAATCATGATTTCAGAGACTCCAATGTTGGATCGAAGACCCACCATATTCTCAAAATTGATATGAGGAAGTTTGATGGCAAAGATCCCGCAATATGGATACTACAGATGGAGCAATTTTTCGATCTCAATAATGTGCAAAACACACAAAAGGTATGTATTACAACTTTATATTTGGAACCAAATCAGTTTGTATGGTATCAATGGCTTTGCTCTCGTAAACAAATTATCACTTGGGCAATTTTTACGGAAGAAATGACAGCACATTATGAGGATACAAAAAGAAACACTTTTTTTAGCCAATTGATAAGTCTCAAACAAAAGGGTTCAATGATGAAGCACATTGAGGAGTTCCAAAAATTGAACATAAGGGTAAAAAAATATTCCAAAGGAGCATAGGATTAATGTGTTCATAGGGACTTTAAAGTATAATATCCAACATGATGTTCGCCTTTGGGAACCTGATTCATTAGAGAAGGCATTCAGGTTAGCAAGAAAAATGGAAAGAAAAATTATGGTAACCAGGAAGCCTACCACTCACAACTATAAAGATAGAAGTGTTGTTGCCCCTAGCTTTCCACAACCTATAAGGTTGACACCACAACAATTGGAAGAAAAAAGAGCAAAAGGGCTTTGTTACAGTTGTGATAGCAAATACACTAAAGGTCATAAGTGTGTTGAGAAGAAATTATTCTACATAAATTTTGAAGAGGAAGAAGAAAAGGAACAAGAAAGGTCAAAAGAAGAGGATATACTCCAGGAAAAAAGCCTAGATAAAGAATAAATGAATCCAACCATATCTTGTAATGCATTGGCTAGAATTACCACTCCTCAAACCATCAAGATAGAAGGAAATATCAAGAAGAAAAAGGTAATAGTGTTGATTGATTCAGGAAGTACCCACAATTTTATTCATTGTAAGATAGCAAAAGAATTGAATTGCTTCCTATATCTAGCACCAGAGTGTCGATTGATGGTTGCAAATGGAGGAACGATAAATTGCTCTAGAAAGTTCCATAATATCAAGCTATCCATGGGAGAATATGTATTGAATAGCCCAATGATTTCCATTCCAATGGGAGGTGTTGATGTTGTACTAGGAGTCCAATGGCTAAAATCCTTGGGTACAAAAGCTTTTAACTTCAAGAACTTTTAATGAAATTTTATGCCGAAGGAAAGGAAGTTGAATTAAGGGGTATTGTAGGGCAACCGAGAAAGATAATAAGCTATAATGGTATGACAAAGCTTCTAAAAAAGGAACAACGAGGTGTAATTGCACAATTATGTTCACTAGATGTTTCCACATTGAAATCATCTATTTCTCCAGATCTCCAAAAAGTCTTGGACAATCATTCCAAGGTATTTGAGACTCCCAAAGGTCTCCCACCTATTCGTGATCATGATCATGCTATTCATTTGATTCCAGGAAGTGTTCCTCCAAACATCAGGCCGTACAGATATCCCTATGCCCAAAAGAGTGAAATTGAATGTATGGTTGCAGAAATTCTTGAGGCTGGTATAATTCAACCTAGCCATAGTTCTTTCTCTACTCCAGTAGTATTGGTGCACAAGAAGGATGGATCATGGCACATGTGTCCGGATTATAGGGAGCTCAACAAGCTCACTATTAAAGATAAGTTTCCCACTCCTATCCTTGATGAATTATTGGATGAATTGCATGGATCAATTTACTTCACCAAGTTAGATCTTCGTTCAGGATATCATCAAATCAGAATGAAGACTCAAGACAATTCGAAAACAACATTTAGAACTCATGAGGGTCACTATGAGTTTTTGGTCATGCTTTTTGGCCTTACCAATGCACCTTCTACATTTCAAGGTTTGATGAATTCCATTTTTAAACCCTTCCTTAGAAAATTTGTGTTAGTATTTTTTGATGATATACTAATCTACAGCAAGTCTTGGAAGGATCATGTTGAACACGTTGATAGGGTGCTACAACTATTATAGGAGAAACAATTATATGCAAAAAGGTCCAAATGTTTCTATGGAGTACAACATGTGGAATATCTGGCTCATATTGTATCTCATGAAGGAGTTAAGGTAGACCCTAGCAAAATTAAAGCCATTAAGGAATGGGAAATCCCCACATCCATAAAGAATTTGCGAGGATTTCTAGGGTTGACAGGGTATTATCGCAAGTTTGTTAAGAATCATGGGAAAATAGCAACACCTCTAACAACATTGTTGAAGAAATATGCATTTTCATGGACTCCAAAAGCAACAAAGGCCTTCAAACATCTTAAAGAGGCAATGTGCCAAGCACCCGTCTTAGCTACACCAGACTTCACAAAAACCTTTATTGTGGAATGTGATGCTTCTGGAAATGGAATTTGTGCTGTTTTAATGCAAGATGAAAGACCCATTACTTTCGAAAGTCATACAAGCAAGGGAAAGTATTTACACAAAGCTATTTATGAGAAGGAAATGTTGGCAATACTACATGCACTTAAGAAATGGCAACCCTACCTAATGGGAAGACACTTCAAGGTAAAAACAGATCATGATAGCCTTAAATACTTTTTAGAACAAAGATTATCCTCTGAAGAACAACAAAAATGGGTCACAGAGATGTTGGGTTATGACTTTGAAATCATATACAAAAAAGGGAAGCAAAATGTTGTGGCAAATGCACTCTCAAGAAAGAATGAGGACGTGGAAGCATTGTTGTGTGCCATTTCTATTATCCAACCAAATTGGATAAATGAAGCAAGGGAGGAATGGTAGAATGACGAAGAAGTGTGGGAACTTATTTGAAAGTTACAACAATATTCCAGTACATTTGATACATTTAGCTGGAAAAATGATTCGTTATGGTACAAAGATCGCTTATACCTCTGTAAGAATTCCCAACTCAAACAAAATATTCTTCTGGAATTGCACGCTTATCCCTTAGGAGGGCACTCAGGATTTTTAAAAACTTACCACAGGGTTAAGAAGGATTTTTTTTGGGATGGCCTTAAATCGGATATTCAAAAGTTTGTGGCGGAATGTTTGGTATACCATCAAAATAAAGCTGAAACAATTAAGACACTAGGTCTATTACAACCTTTATCCATTCCAAGCCAACGTTGGGAGGAGGTTTCAATGGATATTATCATAGGTTTACCCAAGTCTGAGGGAAAGAGTGTCATCATGGTGGTAGTTGACAGACTTACCAAGTATGCACACTTTTGTGCATTATCACATCCATTTAGAGCCAGTACAGTTTCTACGGCATTTATGGAAACAATTCAAAAGCTACATGGAAACCCAAAGATTATTGTAAGTGACAGAGATCCCATTTTTACTAGAAAATTTTGGACAAAATTATTTTCTTGTCTTGGTACTCAGTTAGCTCATAGCTCATCTTATCATCCTCAATCTGATGGGCAAACTGAGATAGTAAACAAATGTTTGGAAGGATATCTTCGTTGCTTTGTATCTGATAAATAGACATAATGGGTCAAATGATTGCCTCCCACTTCCTTCCATACTGCAACAAAAATGACCCCATTTAGGGCACTTTATGGATATCAGCCACCATCCATCACATCATATTTAAGAGAAAATTCTAAGGTTCAAGCAGTGGAACATCACAACGAGCATCAATAACAAGTTCTCCAACTCTTAAAGGATAACCTCATGTTGGCGCAGAATAGAATGAAACAACAGGCAGATCAACATCACAACGAAAGAAGTTTTGATGTAGGTGACTGGGTATTCCTATGGCTACAACCATATAAACAAATGTCCCTCAAGCAAGCTAAGAAGGATAATAAATTGTCACCAAAGTATTATGGTCCGTACAAGGTGTTACAAAAGATTGGTACTATGGCATACAAATTGGAGCTTCCTGCAGGTTCTCGAGTGCACACAGATTTCCATGTTTCATGTTTAAAGAAGGTTATAGGCGACAAGCTCCCAGTTCAAACAATATTGCCAGAACTTGACAAGGAAGGAAAAATTATAATTGAACTGGAAGCAGTCATAGAAACAAGAACTCGACAGCTATGGAATCAATCCATTTCAGAGTATCTCATCAAGTGGAAGAACTTATCTGCTGAAGATTCCACATGGGAGGATGAGAATTTTATACAGAAGCATCCTGAACTACTCAAGTGTTGAGGACAACACTTTTTTGAAGGAGAGGGGCATGTTAGGTCCCTATAATACTAGTGATGCCCCCATTAGTATTGTAGTTATATCCCTTATTAATATTGTTGTGCCCCTATTGTCCCCATATTGTTATTATTGTGCCCCATAGAATCCCCCTATTGTTATTTTTATGCCTTTATATTATTATTGTTAGGTCATCTTGGTTATATTGTGACCCCTTAGATTCCTATATATAGAAAGGAGGTTTTGTCATTTGTATCATCCAAGAATTGTTCATTTGTGTAAAGTAAAGGAGGTTGCCCCCTCGAAGAGGCTAAATTCTAAGGCATTCAACTATCTTTTCTATCTTTGTGTGAGTTGGTTTCACCACAGTCTAAGAAAAGAACTTGAGAAGACAAAATTTCTTAATCTTAGATTTGCTAAAGGATCAGAAACTTTAAATCAAATCATCAAAGTTCAATGTTCTCCTCTTGTAAAGATGGGTCTTGGATATACTGAAGAATCATATCAATCATAGAAGCCATCAGCCTCCACCATAAGCTATCTTGATGTAGAAAAGACCAGTGAACAGTATGTCAATCATTAACAAAGGCCTAAAAGTACTCATTAGGTAAATCATAATCAATTTACTCCAAGGATGAATATCAATAGAAGCTTCAACCAACAGGTAAGCAATGCCAAAAGATTCTATGATCACATAAAATTCTTTAATGGGCAATGTTTTTCATGCCATAACTTTGGGCATAAGGCTGCTCAATGTGCTGCTTACAAAACCATCATGACTAGAGAAGCATGAAATCAAAGGAGTGTAACTGGAATCAAGAAAAGTTCCTATAATAATTTTTCTCCTCTTGAAGATGAAATAGAATGTTCTATTTGTAAAAACTTTGGTCATGAAGAATCTGAATGCAGGATCAAATTTCAGCCAACATTTCAAAAAGAGCAATCATTATTAAATTCCAAGATATGGAGAAAGAAGGAATCTCAAACAGAAATTTATGGCATAGCTCTGTATGCAGAAGGACAAGAGAATTAGTGGTACATCGACAATGGATGCTCCAAACACATGACAGGTGATAAAGAGAAACTTCATTCTTATAATTCTTTAGAAAAGGAAAAGAATCTCTCATTTGGAATTGACACACCAAGTGTCATTAAAGGTAAAGGTTCTATGTTCTTGAAAGAAAAGGTTAAAGCCAGAAATGTCATGTATGTAGATGGTTTAAAACATAACTTGTTGAGTGTCATTCAAATGTGTGATCAAGGAAATGAAGTTTTTTTCGATCAAACGAATGTGTGGTTCGTGATATTGATACAAGAAAGACCGTGATCAAAGGTACAAGAACTCCAAATAACTTATACATACTCAAAGGAGGATAAAAACAATGCTATCTAAGAAAAACAGATGAAAACTGGCTATGGCACAGAAGATTGGGACATTTGAGCTTTTCTCAGATAAGAAAAGCATGCAGGCTCAAGGCAGTTCATGATCTTCTAGATATCAGCATCCCAGAAAATACCATATGCAAACCATGTCAAGTCGGTAAGAAAACCATAATTCACTTCAGTGAAAAAGAAGCATCAACAAGTAAGCCTCTTGAACTCATCCACACTGATTTATGTGGACCAACAAGGAAAAAAATCACCTAGTGGAGAATAATACTTTATTTTATTTATTGATGATTTTTCCAAGATGTGTTGGATAGGTATACAAAAGCATAAAGATGAAGCATTTGAAAAATTTTAAACCTTCAAGGCGTTAGTTGAAAATGAATCATATCGAAAAATCAAATGTCTCAGATCTAATCGAGGGGTAGAATTCATATCATATGAATTCTTTGACTTTTGTGAACAACATGGAATAAAATGGAAATTCTCCATCACAAGAAATCCTTAGCAAAATCGTGTGGTGGAAAGAATGAACAAAATAGTTCAGCAAATGGCTCGAGCGATGCTTGATGAATCTGGAACTCCTGCAACCTTCTGGGGTGAAGCCGCATTTTCTGTCGAGACTATTCTAAACAAAGAAAATGTTTGGGTAAATATAAATCAAACTCCATATGAACTTTGGTATGGTAAGCCCCCTACTCTGAAACACTTTAGAGTTTTTGGAAGCAAATGTTTCATCAAAAGGACCGATGAAAAACTTGGTAAGTTTTGAACCCAGAGAAAACGAAGGAATTATTCTTAGTTATTCATTCGTAAGTAAAGGATACAAATGTTATATCAAATCAAAATGATATAGAAGAAGAAACCAATGAAGCACCAGAAGAAGATACAGTAGACAGGGAAAAGACTCCATCGAGGTATGTTCAGAAGAATCATCGAGAATCTCAAATTCTAGGAAATAAAGGGTCTGTAGTATAGACAAGAAGAACTCTTATAGGGACCTCAAGTTATCTAGCATTACTATCCTCCACAGAACCTCAAAATGTAAATGAAGCCTGCAAAGATGAATGTTGGGTCAAGGCCATGGATGAAGAACTTGACCAAATTAAAAAGAATGATACTTGGGAATTAGTTCCTAGACGTCATGATAAAAATGTTATAGGAACAAAATGGATATTTAAGAATAAGCTGAATGAAAATGGAGAAGTTATTATAAATCAGGGAATACTTGTTTGTAAAGGGTATGCTCAACAAGAAGGTATAGATTTTGAAGAAACTTTTGCACCTGTTGCCAGATTTGAAGCCATAAGGTGTTTCTTGCTCTTTCTAGTTTTCGAAAATTCAATGTATATCAAAAGGATGTAAAATCAACTTTTCATAATGGAGATCTAGAAGAAGAAGTTTATATTGAACAACCAGAAGGATTCATTCTTGGAAATGATGCAAAACTCGTATGCAAGCTCAAAAAGGCTCTTTATGGTCTGAAACAGGCTCCAAGGGCTTGGTATCACTGCCTTGACAAATATCTACAATAACAAGGTTTCACAAAACGTTTTGCAGATAGAAATTTATACACAAATATTGAAAATGATAAACTGCTAATTATTATTGTTTATGTTGATGATATCATCTTTCGTAGCAATGAAGAATCCAAGAGTCAAAATTTTTCTTCAGTAATGCAACAAGAATTTGAAATGTCCTTACTTGGTGAACTTACTTATTTTCTTGGTCTACAAGTACGCAAAAAAAAGATGGTATTTTCCTTTCACAAACAAAATATCTCAGGCAGATCTTGAAGAAGTATGGAATGGAAGATTCTAAACTAGTATGTACTCCAATGGTAACAGGGTGCATTCTCAGTTCTAGTGATGAATCACCAATAGTAAAACAAACAACATATAGATCTATGATCAGAAGTCTACTCTATCTAACAGGTACCAGACCTAGTATCATGTATGCAGTAGGAATTGTTGGAAGGTTCCAAGAAAATCCAAAGGAATCACATCTTTAGGCAGTTAAAAGGATTTTCAAATATCTTCAAGGAAATCAGGACTTTGGACTATGGTATCCTAAAGAAACAAATCTTACTCTTCATACATATACAGATACAGAATGGGAAGGAAATGTTGATGATCGAAAGAGCACTAGTGGAGGTGCATTCTATATGGGTTTGCTGCTAGTGTCTTGGTTCAGCAAGAAACAAAGTTCGATTTCCTTATCTACCACTAAAGTAGAATATGTGGCTACTGCATCTTGCTGCACACAACTACTTTGGATGATGAAAACATTGCAAGACATTCAAATCACATGTACTCCACCCATTTCCATTCTATGTGATAATACAAGTGCCATTAGTATTTCGAAAAATACTCTCATGCACTCTAAGACCAAGCACATACCCATTAAGTACCATTTTCTACAAGAACAAGTGCTCGAGCAAAAGGTTAATTTGGGGTATGTTCCCTCCAAAGAACAAGTTGCTGATATATTCACCAAACTGATTCCAAAAGACACTTTTGAATATGTCAGACAAAAGCTGGGAGTAGTTGCTACATCATCCTGCTGTTAAATCCAGTTTTTGCTATAGGATTAAATGCACGGTGTATGGAGAATGAAGGAACCCTCAAGGGTCTTCCCGGTACCCTTGGCAGACTCTAAGATTATTTGTAGTTGTCACAAAGCTACATACATGTCCATATTCAATAACTAACTATCAAAGTAAAACAAATTCATTACCTTGAGTCTCCATGTAGATTTGCTGGAGAGTGCAATGTAGTTAGGCGAAAGTCCCCTGAGCCGGCTCTAGATCAAGTCCTGCACATAGAAGAGACAAGCGTAATCACAACATAAAACCTTGACAATTAATTTATGAATATACAAAAGACATCTAGCTACACATAATAAGCTACTCATGCTAAAAGATATTGAATAAACATATAAATGAATTATAGTACCAACACCACGGAGTAGATAGTACAACTGCAGTTCTATATTAATGTCGAAAGAGTGATTACAATCATCAATTGCATCAGCATTCCCTTACCCCTCCAGCTCCTCTCTCTCTCTCCCTTCTTACCAACTTCTTATGCTTAGGTTTGAGACTCTGCTCGACAATCAAGTAAGCTATCCTTTCAAATGATCTGACCTCTATCACAATAGCCCTAGCTCTGCTTATGTATCATTTGAGGTTAGGGTTGCCAAGTTTCTCCATGAGTTTCCTTAGGTAAAAGAAATGATGTTGCCATTCTTTTGATCCCAAATAGGTCAAACTTTGTTAGGCCCCTATACTACTAGTGTAAACCCTTATTGTTATTAGTACAACCCACTTATTATATTGATGTACCCATGTAGTGCCCATATTGTTACTATTGTGCCCCATAGAAGCCCGCTATTGTTATTATTGTGCCCTTACATTATTATTGTTATGTCGGCTCTAATTATGTTATGACCCCTTAGACTCCTATATATAGAAAGGAAGTCTTTTCATTTGTATCATCCAAGAATTGTTCATTTATGTAATGTAAAGGAGGTTGCCCCCTCGAAGAGGCTGAATTATAAGGCGTTGATCTATCTTTTCTATCTTTTTCTTGAGCTGGTTTCATAACATTTGGTATCAGAGCTTTGGATTCTAGGGTTTCGCTGCTCCAAATAGGTCATCGTGGCATTTTCACTGTAACGTTTTTTCTGCGATGTTTCAAACGTTGCAAAAAAAACCCATTTGAGAAGAAATCGCGCTGAACCTTGGGTCCAAATTTCAGAGCTGTTCGTTCTATATTTGCAGAGATATGATCTAAGGAAGTTGGTCTTTTTGCAGACTCTTGAATTACATTCCAAATAGGTGACCTGGGGAAAAGCATCATAACCTTCTCTCTGGGGATCGGATTGAAATTTCGTAAGAAGGTACAGAAAAATGACGGACTGTAGTTTCTTGTATGCATTTTTTAGATCCATAGGTCGAAACAGTGACTCGTGGAAAGTTGTACAAGTTCGCTCTACTGAACTAGTCTATAAGCAAGTCAATGTGGGAGATTTTACATAACTCTTCCTTGGAGAATCCAATTTGGGTAAGACTTGTGGCATTGGAAAGAGGACACAGAGGGATACTGTAGGTCACAAATTCAGATCTAGATGATTTGAAAGTAAAGAGATACATCAGAGGCAATATCGAGCTCCTACAAAGTGAAAAAAGGTTTGTAGATTTTCTTAAATTTTTGCTTAAGCTTGGTTTGAAAATTTATTTTGAAGGAATTCAAAGGGCATAGTAGAGCATTATTATCGGTAACTGATGCCCCGAGGAAAGAAAATGCAAACACCTAGTAAGGAACCTGAAAGCTCTAGCATGACTCATGAAGAAGAGGAAGAAATGCAACATGATATATCAAAATTACAAGACCAAGTGCAACAATTGTCCCTTGCACAAAAAGGAGCAGAATCTAAGATGGATGGTTTAAAGAAAGGCGTAGAAGCTAAGATGAATTGTTTAAAGAAAGGTGTAGAAGGTAAGATGAATGATGTGGAAGCTAAGATAGATGATTTGAAGATAGATTTGAAGACAGACATGGAAGAATTGAAGATAAATATGAATAAGTTGCTACAAGAAAGGGTCACTAATGGTGAAAGGGTAGTAAAGGAAACTCATGATGAAAACAAAAGAAATGTTAATCATGATTCCATAGACTCTAATGTTGGATCAAAGACCCACCATATTCCAAAAATCAATATGAGGAAGTTTGATGGCAAGGATCCCGCAACATGGATATTACAGATGGAGCAATTTTTCGATCTCAATAATGTGCAAAACACACAAAAGGTACGTATTGCAACTTTATATTTGGAACCAAATCAATTTGTATGGTATCAATGGCTTTGCTCGCGTAAACAGTTTATCACTTGGGCAATTTTTACGGAAGACTTGATAGCACATCATGAGGATACAAAAAGCAACACTTTTTTTAGCCAATTGATAAGTCTCAAACAAAAGGGTTCAATAATGGAGCACATTGAGGAGTTCCAAAAATTGAACATAACGGTAAAAGATATTCTAGAGGAGCATGGGATTGATGTGTTCATAGGGTCTTTAAAGGATAATATCCAACATGATTTTCGCCTTTGGGAACCTGATTCATTAGAGAAGGCATTCAGGCTAGCAAGAAAAATGGAAAGAAAAATTATGGCAACCAGGAAGCATACCACTCACAACTATAAAGACAGAAGTGTTGTTGCCGCTAGTCTTCCAAAACCTATAAGGTTGACACCACAAAAATTGGAAGAAAAAAGAGCAAAAGGGCTTTGTTACAGTTGTGATAGAAAATACACTAAAGGTCATAAGTGTGCAGAGAAGAAATTATTCTACATAGATTGTGAAGAGGAAGAAGAAAAGGAGCAAGAAAGGTCAAAAGAAGAGGATATACTCCAGGAACAAAGCCTAGATAAAGAAGAAATGAATCCGACCATATCTTGTAATGCATTGGCAGGAATTACCACTCCTCAAACCATCAAGATAGAAGGACAAATCAAGAAGAAAAAGGTAATAGTGTTGATTGATTCAAGAAGTACCCACAATTTTATTCATTGTAAGGTAGCAAGAGAATTGAATTGCTTCTTATATCCAGCACTAGAGTGTCAAGTGATGGTTGCAAATGGAGGAACAATAAATTGCTCAGGAAAGTGCCGTAATATCAAGCTATCCATGGGAGAATATGTATTGACTAGCCCAATGCTTTCCATTCCAATGGGAGGTGCTGATGTTGTACTAGGAGTCCAATGGCTACAATCCTTGGGTACAATAGCTTTTAATTTTCAAGAACTTTTCATGAAATTTTCTGTGGAAGGAGAGGAAGTTGAATTAAGGGGTATTGCAAGGAAACCAGGAAAGATAATTAGCTCTAACAGTATGACAAAGCTTCTAGAAAAGGAACAAAGAGGTATAATTGCACAATTATGTTCGCTAGATGTGTCCACAGTGGAATCATCTATTTCTCCAGATCTACAAAAAGTCTTGGACAATCATTCCAAGGTATTTGAGACTCCCAAAGGTTTCCCACCTATTCATGATCATGATCATGTTATTCATCTGATTCCAGGAAGTGTTCCTCCAAACATCAGGTCGTACAGATATCCCTATGCCCAAAAGAGTGAAATTGAACGTATGGTTGCAGAAATGCTAGAGGCTGGTATAATTCAACCAAGTCAAAGTTCTTTCTATGCTCTAGTCGTATTGGTGCACAAGAAGGATGGATCATGGCGCATGTGTCCGTATTATAGGGAGCTCAACAAGCTCACTATTAAAGATAAGTTTCCCATTCCCATTATTGATGAATTACTGGATGAATTGCATGGATCAATTTACTTCACCAAGTTGGATCTTCATTCAGGATATCATCAAATCAGAATTAAGATTGAAGACATTTCGAAAACAGCATTTAGAACTCATGAGGGTCATTATGAATTTTTGTTCATGCCTTTTGGCCTTACCAATGCACCTTCAACATTTCAAGGTTTGATGAATTCAATTTTCAAACCATTCCTTATAAAATTTGTGTTAGTATTTTTTGATGATATACTAATCTACAGCAAGTCTTGGAAGGATCATGTTGAACATGTTGATAGGGTGCTACAACTATTGGAGGAGAAACAATTATATGCAAAAAGATCCAAATGTTTCTTTAGAGTACAAGAGGTGGAATATCTGGGTCATATTGTATCTCATGAAGGAGTTAAGGTAGACCCTAGCAAAATTAAAGCCATTAAGGAATGGACAATTCCCACATCCATAAAGCATCTGCGAGGATTTCTCGGGTTGACAGGGTATTATCGCAAGTTTGTTAAGAATTATGGGAGAATAGCAGCACCTCTAACAACATTATTGAAGAAAGATGCATTTTCATGGACTCCAGAAGCAACAAAGGCATTCGAACATCTTAAAGAGGCAATGTGCCAAGCACCGGTCTTAGCTACACTGGACTTCACAAAAACCTTTATTGTGGAATGTGATGCTTCAGGAAATGGAATTGGTGCTGTTTTAATGCAAGATGAAATACGCATTGCTTTTGAAAGTTGTCCAATCAAGGGAAAGTTTTTACACAAAGTTATTTATGAGAAGGAAATGTTGGAAATACTCCATGCACTTAAGAAATGGCAATCCTACCTAATGGGAAGATGTTTCAAGGTAAAAACGGATCATGATAGCCTCAAATACTTTTTAGAACAAAGATTATCCTCTAAAGAGCAACAAAAGTGGGTCACAAAGATGTTGGGTTATGACTTTGAAATCATCTACAAAAAAGGGAAGCAAAATGTGGTGGCAGATGAACTCTCAATAAAGGATGAGGATGTGGAAGCATTGCTTTGTGCTATTTCTATTATCCAACCAAATTGGATAAACGAAGCAAGGGATGAATGGAGGAAGGATGAAGAAGTATGGCCACTTATTCAAAAGCTGCAAAAGATCCCAATTCAAACAATATTGCCAGAAATTGAAGAGGAAGGAAAAATCATATTGGAACCTGGAGCAGTCACAGAAACAAGAACCCGACAGCTACGAAATCGATCAATTTCAGAGTATCTCATCAAGTGGAAGAACTTACCCACTAAAGATTCCACATGGGAGGACAAGAATTTTATACAGAAGCATCAAGAACTACTCAAGCGTTGAGGACAACGCTTTTTGAAGGAGAGCGGCATGTTAGGCCCCTACAATACTAGTGTAACCCCTTATTGTTATTAGTACAACCCACTTATTATATTGATGTACCCATGTAGTGCCCATATTTTTACTATTGTGCCCCATAGAAGCCCACTATTGTTATTATTGTGCGCTTACATTATTATTGTTATGTCGGCTCTGATTATGTTATGACCCCTTAGACTCCTATATATAGAAAGGAGGTCTTTTCATTTGTATCATCCAAGAATTGTTCATTTATGTAATGTAAAGGAGGTTGCCCCCTCGAAGAGGCTGAATTATAAGGCGTTGATCTATCTTTTCTATCTTTTTCTTGAGCTAGTTTCATAACAAACTTTGATGTTTCCTTTCTTTTCTGAGTTGATTTACAAGAGAATATAGGGATATTTCTTCGCCAATTCACTCCTTTGACCCTTAGATCCTCATTAGGGTTCAACGCTATACCCGAGGTAACAAGCAGAGTTACTTGGGTCACTAACGCTCCCTTAGGCTTGCAGAGAAGCTTTATAAAGCATGTTGTCAGTGTATAGGCAGCATTAGCTTGGAAACAAGGCTTGTGAACTTGGTCATTGCTTCAGTCATCATGTCTTTCCCTTCTGAGCTGATGAGGAGGTCATTTTATTGTATAAGATATGCCCTCTAAAGTGTGATATCAAAGGCTACGACATGGTAGAAATACTTTACTTAATTGTTCTGTTCCTTCTTTGATAAAAAGAGAGAGAGGATCGAGCTTCGGGCGATACGGGAAACCTGATACAACACATATATAGGACAACTAAAATCATGTCCTGAGTCAGGAATTCCCACTCTTAGTAGCTATGTCAGAGTGATTTTCTCATAAAAGAGATAGGACGATGTTGGCCGCCGATAAGCACAATGTAGAACTGGTGTCATAGTAGGATCATTCTGATGAGCTATCTCCAAAAAAAAATATACACAACTTGGGAGAGGAAACAAGGTTGTGTGATGCAAGCCTCTAACCAAGGTCTTGATTTTCGTTTCACTAAACAACATAGATCGATGCATGTGAATATATGCATTGATGTTGAACATGCATGAAATTTTCTGATTACCAATCAATAATGGATATCGTTAACAGACACAAGGAAGGCCACCAATAATGGTGATGGTCTCCGAGATGCATAGTACAATCTAGCGAGTGTGAAAAATGTTTATGTCATCAAACACTCATAGAATCGCTTAACCAAGAGCCAATAATGAGAACTCCTGATCAAAAACAAGGTGACCTGCCACTAATGTCTACAAGTACCAAGGCACTGAATGTATTTCTAGGTTGTCTTCCTAGATAGAGTGTTGAATTTGATAGGAAGAGACCTGTCGAAAGGTAGGAAATAATGTCTCCTACATCAATTGACATGAAACAGGACAAGAATGATTTGTTTTTTGAGGAATCTTTGAATATTGGGTCAAAATGACAGAGGGCATAATGAAAGGATATGCTTGATGAGTTGATGGAGGAAATAGAAGAAAAAAGGTTTTCCCTTAAACAATAGAAGGCACGACAATGGTTTTAACCATGCAGCACTAGACTCATGAACACCAAAGAGTGTTAGGATATAGAGATGCAAGAACATATGGGTATTTAGGCTGAACTCAGAGGATGGTAAGATTCATATTGAGAGGCCATCACAAGAAAGGTTTATCTGAGGTAGTGCCATGTTCAAGGGAACGACTGCTGCCAAACCACGCTTTCAAATACTAAATACAATTGTATTGTCTACTTTCCCCATCTGATTAGTTTAGTGAGTCCAGACGGGTAAACTCATCGATATTTTCATATTTTGAGAGTCTGAAAAGGACTGCAAAAAGAGCGACTCTATGCATTATCTGATTAGTTTAATGAGTCCAGACAGGTAAACTCGCCAATCTTTTCATGTTTTTAGAGTATGAAAAGGATCGTAAAAAGAGTGACTCTACACCTTGTCTGTGTAATTTAATGAGTCCAGACAAGACAACTCGGTGGTCTTTTCATATTTAGAGAGTCTAAAAAGATCGTAAAGAATGACTCTAAGGTGGTCCCTTTGTCATAGTTTTTTAACCGGGTGCGACAAAAGTTTAATAGTATACCCGGATCGGTTACTTTTCCATGAGTTAATCTACTAAGTCCGAATAAAGAGAAACCTATGCTCAATAGATGTTGACCTCATTTTGTTACGAGTACGAGGAGATGAAATAAACTCGATATTCGTCGTGAATTTTTAATGAGTCGCGTAACGACAAACTCAATACCTTCATCGAATTTTAACGAGTCAAATGAAGAAAACTCAAGGTATCTTTTTCAATTTAGTGAGAAAGGAAAAAGAGGTAAAATAACTGCTCATTCCTTCTTCATAGATTTTAACGAGCCCGAAGAAGGGAAAAACTCGGGGATTTTTGCATTTAAGAGTGAGAAATGGTCCCAAAAAAGCAAGTTCTCTTGTTGTTGCTGTAGATTTTTAACGAGCCCAATGACAAAAACTTGGGATTTTTCAGTTTAATGAGTGAGAAAATTACCTAAAAGAATGCTCGAGTCATCTTCATAAGGTTTTTAACGAGCCTGAAGAAAAAAACAAGATTTTTTCAGTTTTATGGACGAGAAAAAAGTGCCTAAAAATAATTCTTTAATGATCTTTTTCAGTTTAATGAGCTAGAAAAAGAACGAAAAAGAGTTGCTCAGACCATCGTCATATGTGTTTTAACGAGCCCAACAATGAAAAACTCGGGGATTTTTCAGTTTTAGAGTGAGAAAACATCCCATAAAAGAAAGCGCTCATTGAGAATTGCATGCAGTGATTGCTGCCATTCATTCCTGAAAGTAATTTCATCAAAAAGCAAAAAAAAGCAGCAATTCCTGTCAATATGGGGTCATGCATGATAAAAAATCACGGGGAATTGACTACTTCCTATTTAATGATTTCAATAAATCATGTCTCAAAAAATAAATATAAGAAAGTTCTTGAGATTTCACATTCACCATTTTCACTATTTGAGATTTGTGAGAGCGTTTTGGATCCAAAGAGGAGCAGATTTTCCATGGACGATTGCGGGAGATCCGGGCGACCATTTGATGTGTCGTTCGTCCCAGGTAGATGCCAAAACCTTGCTATTTTCTTTACTTAACTTTTCTTATCAGTTTCTAGGGTGGATTCTTGCAGATATGGGGAGCCCTAAATCAGTATTTGCGCACTAACACACTTTGGCAGGCCTGCAGGGAGTGTTAAATGCCCTTTACGACCTATTGGAGGGCGTTAATCCTCCCTGTGTACCACTGGGGGGAGCGTGAAAGCCTTAGAGCACATTTTAAAACCCCATGAAGTGATTCTTGAAGCTTTTTTGCCCAATTTTGACTGATTTTTGGGTTGTTTTACATAGGTTTTGGGCCATTATGACCAGCCTATGGAGAGAACGGGCCCATGATAGCCATGAATTGTTGATGTGAAATGATCCAGCATGCATACTTGCATTGGGCCACTGTGGTTTGTTGAAGTATGCAAAGTTGGAGCTGATGAAAGGGCAGGAGGATTTGTTCAGATGGATTATCCAGCGCTGGGATGAACATGAGCAGGTGTTCAAGATTGTAGATCATGAGTTTTCCATTGACTGTGATGACATTTACTTTTTGACTGGTTTGTCATGCCAAGGAGCAAAAGAAAACCTGATCAGGGGTATGCCTAATCCTCGTTCCACCCTAGAGCCGGTTCAATCTTACTGTATCCCTGAAAGTGGACTCGTCAGCAACAGAGTCCCCATAGAGAGGATTAGGTCCAGATCTATGAGGGCCATTTTATGGTTGATTGTGTGTTTGGCAGGGTCAAAGATTCCCCACGTTGCAACAAAGGCCCAACTATTTCTTGCAGTTGACTGTGTCCAACCTCATATGTGTAGGTTTTTAACCCCATAGAGAAATTACTTGCATACAAATTCTAAAACATAGAAAATAAACAATGCGAGAGCATAACACATAAAACACATATACACATAGATTTTCTCCTGGATCCCAAAACCGAGACTACCAGATTGATTTTTCATTATGTTCCTTTCAATGTTACAATGCATATTTATAGATGTCGAAGCATCCAATACCATGGACCAAAAACCATCGCGTCCAAAACCATCGACCGAAAAGCATCGCATCCAAAACCATGTGCAAAAACCATGTACAAAACCATAGGTAGGTCCGCCCAACCTAATATAGGGTCCAAAAAAAATTCCCTGGGGCGCTGCCCCAGACCCCATAGAGGGGGGCTACCCGCCCCCCTCAAACCCCCTTGCTGCATAATTGGTGCAATGAAGGGGGGGCTCTACCCCCCTATAACCCCCTGGTTAACTACGTAGGCTAGTCATGGAAAGAATATAACACAACCCAACAAGATGTTCAACTGGTATAAAGAAGTGCTTAGCCAGTTGAAGGGCGAATTGACTGCATGAAAGACTCGAACCTAACTGAGTTTTGGGTATGGCACTCTCATTGTCTCATTCATACTTGAGAGGGTACCTGTTATGCACCCAAGGATGAGCTTAGGTCCCTTTGATCTGATAGAGCTGAGACAGGTGCGATGGTCATCACTTGATCCTCGCACAGGAGAATGACCTATCCGACACTTCTTCGAGGAAGATTTCCTCGACTGGGTTCGTGGCCAGATTGTGATGATTGATGACTATGCCTATGAGGGAATGGACTTCATCGGTGACCCTGACTTGATGCTGCCTCCCGGGACCAACTGGGGTCCTCAAGGTGAGAATGATATTTTAGAGTACTTAATGTATTTTTTAGTTTTTGAATATTTATGTTATGTTTTTGTTAATTTTATGTGTGAACAAGTACTGACATGAAGCTTTTTGCTTGACACAGATGTGGCGCCATTGCGACCTGCAGGCGAACCTCGCCACATGAGGCAGGGAGGCCAACTAGCTACTGGGGGGGGTGATGTTGACAATCTTCACGAGGTTTTGAGGAACCTGGAGGGCTTGAGCATGGGTGTGCCTCCCTTTCCTATGAGGGAGATCCCTGCTCATATGCAGCAGCACACAGTCGGTGTGCCTGAGCGGTTTTTGGTTCCTCTTCGGAGGATAGATAGAGCAGTGTTATCATTTCAGGAGTAGTAGGCTCTATTTTAGCAGGCACTTTGGCATAGCTAATGGGTGTTTATAGCTAGTCTTAGTAGCCATTTTGTACTTAAAACATCCAAGTTTTGGAATATTTTGATGTAAAAAATTGGATTCGATCTATATATATCTACAGATATTTTGGTATTTTATGATGTAAATGTTTTTTAAGTGTTTTTTGTAAATTTTTAACTCTGTAATTTTTTACTTTTCATACATGTATCTATAGTGAATGAGATAGATGCCAATCTAACACATAGTTTGCCAATGAATCAGCAACTTTATTAAATTCTCTAGGAATGTGCTCATATGTGATAACTTCAAATTGACGTTCCAAGAGTTGTACCCTTAAATAATGACGTAACAAGCTTGGATTAAAAATGTGATAACGATTTGTCAATTGCATAACAACAAGCTGAGAGTCTAACCTGACCACCAGATTGGAGATGTCCCTTGATGACGCTTCAGTGAGAAGTGAAATTACGGACATGTACTCAGCAATATTGTTGGTGGTAGTACCAAGAAAGACTCCCCCGGAACAAAACAGTTCCAACTTAGGTGTGTAAATGACCCAAGTAGCTAATGCAATGTGTTGTGTGTGATGACTAACACCATCCGCGTATCCTACGTATGCTAAGGGTAATGAAGGCATCTACATTTACAAGAAAGATGTATGAGAAAAATACTTCAATAAATACCAAAACAATCCAATCACATCAAAAAAGAAGAAAAACTTATCAATACATAAAATTACAAAGCACATGCCTAATGCAATACTAGGCATAATACTTTTTCAGATAAAGCCCATTTCAGAGCTTAGTGAACGGGACTCCTTCCCAGTCCTGAAGGTCATATGCGCCTTTTGAGAGGGCTTTTTTGACAATGTATGGAACTAACCATAAGGGTTGAAGCATTCTTTCCCACAAGAGGTCATATTTTTTATCATAGAGCAAAACAAGATCTCCCTCTTGGTAAGAACGAGGCCTAACCTTTTTGTCATATTGGGCTTTCACCTAGCACTTGTGGACCTTGAGTGCCAATTCGGCATCTCGACGGGTTTCATCCTGTTGATTTAGGTATAGTAGGTTCTCTTCTTCGGCAATAATTCCAGGCAAGAGTTCAACGGTGATTTGTAAGGAAGGAATCTGACACTCAATTGGTAAAATTGCTTCTAGGCTGTAAGCCAGTTGAAAAGGTGTGAAGCCCGTAGCAGTCTTAACTGAAGTTTGGTATTCCCATAGTTCCAAATATAACATTCGATGCTAGTGAGTTTTATGATTCCCTACTAACCTACGGATCATGGTTTTTAAGACGCCATTGACAGCCTCTACTTGACCATTAGCTTTGGGGTAGTAGGAGGATGATTGATCCCAACAAAAACCTAGCAGCGATGTTAAGTCAGACATCATGTGATTTTGAAAATGATACCCATGGTCTGTAACAATCATGCGGGGTACACCGAAGTGACAGATGACCTGATTAAATAGGAATAGCACCGCGGTTTCCCCATCAGCCCGGAAGGTGGGAAGGGCTTCGGCCCATTTCGTGAAATAGTCCACAACTACAATAATATAGTTGTGTCCAGCAGAGGAAACGAGATTGCAAGCTATGAAGTCTATCCCTCATTTAGCAAAGGGGTTGACGGAGTGTTGATGCCTCGAAAATCGCTGCAACAACATTGGGGGATAACCACCCGGTCCGGACCTTAAATCAGCTCCTTTTCCGTTTGGTGTGGTGGCTCGACTGTTCAACTAGGTCCAGTTACCTTCTCCCTATTGCTATTGGTTTATAATGTATCTTTAACTACCAATAGACAGGGACATCAGATCACTTCTTCTTGCTGATCAGGCAAGAGAATGACCCTTAAGATGATTTGGGTTCAGCCAAGCCACAACTAAAGTTTTGCCTCTTTGAGGAGAGGACTTAAAAGAATGTGGAATTTACTCTAAATGCAAGCTTATTCTATGATGCAAGCAAAAGAAACTAATCTAAATCCTATCTTAATTAGGCAGATATAGATCTAACCCAACTAAGAGCAAGATAATTAAAGTATTGGGATTTAGATATGTCTTGTTTATAATGAATACCAAGTTAATGAAATAGTTCAATTAACTGATATTATGGATATCAAAACACATCCTATTGAGACCTTTAACTGAAATAATAAACCAACAACACTCAGGAAGTAGTTCACATAAATGATATTGATTATCAAATCAGCAAATCCAATAACTAAACAATAATATGTGGAAATAGTTCACAACATATTACCATTCAATAAATCAGTTTTAATAAAGTAGATTTCTGAGTAAATAGTTACTCAAAAATCAGAAATTAATCTATAAGAACAGAGATATATGATAACAACATTGAGACAAACTACCCATATTGACAATAGTGCACAAACATGAATAAAATGACACATTCCTGTTACCATAAAAATGAAACTGATATTTGAAATAGTAGTATTAAAAATACCAATTTATTGCATCCATTTCTCTGATCTTGGTCTCCAACAGTCCTTTACATTGCTTGAACTTCTGCCTTCAAAGCTAAAGCCACAATAGTGAAAACTCTGTCCCTCATACATAATTCAAGATACAAAGGAAAAATCCTCAATAATCCCCAGATCTGAGATTTTCTCTCCTCTCTCCTACAACTCTAAATTCCTATTACAGTAGTGCTTTTAGAAGTCTAGCATTGCAGAGGAGAGCAGCCCCTTTTACATTTTGCAATCTGTTATTTATAATATTTGTGAAGGAATTTTGGAGGGGAGAGTTTGTTGAAGAGAAATCTGCCAAATATAATTTTACTTGCTCCTAATTCTGATCTTCAATTGCTGGAGCATTCTCATTGCTTGAAATCCTTTTCTCCATATCTTTTCCACTGTTTTCCTGCAAAAGAAATCAAAATAAATTAAAATGCAATCAAAATATCATTTCTAGCAATTAAATCAAACCCAATCAAATTCTATTTTAAATAAATAATTGAAAATAAAATATAAGCTCTGTATTGATGCTTGGAATGATTTGATTGGCAAAGGATATTATTGACCAATGGATTTGCAATTAGAAGAGGCTTTGGAAAAATGAAATTGAAGACAATAACTCAGAAAATTGATTTTGTTTTCAAAATTCGGAGCCTGATCTTCTGCCTGATTTTTGGCCCAATAAATGATCAAATCTGTTAATGAAATCTCCTCGGAAATATTCTCCTTGATTTTCTCTTTCGAATAAGCCATCCTGGGCCTCATTTGGCCAAGTATAACTCAATCTATGAGCTTCCAAAGTTGAAGAGTCAAATCTGGCATGAATCTGGAAATTCTGTTGCTGGGCTAAAAAAAACAAAATTCTCATTGAAAATTAAATCCTAAATTAGAATTCTAATTAATTGTTAATTTATGAATTAAACTAATTATTAATGAACTATTTATTAATCTAACTAACTGATATCTAATTAGCGATTTATAAACAAATCTATTCTAATAAAAAAACTAATCAATATTAATCTAAATGATATTTAAATTTTAATTAAACTAATTAAATATTAAATATTATTAATTAATCTAATTAATATAATATTACATATTACATGTTAATATATAAACTAATATTTAATATATATTAACCTACCCTATTCCTTACTTACTCCACTCATACTCCTTACTTACTCCACTCATAATATATAAAAATATTAAAACTAACATATCACCATACGTATGAGTGAAAGGAACTAGTCGTTGAACCAAACTATTTAAAACTTTGTTTGTATTCCTTTTCGCTTATCGGCACTTGGGATTTCCGCTTATCGGCACTTCGCATTGGGATGGGTAATGAGGTTTTTTAAAATGTGTTAATGCAAAAGTCCCGATGCGATATCGCATCAGGCCATCGGGGTTCTTAAAACTTGTTTAATGAGAAACTCCCGATGCGATTGAAATGCTTTAATGCTTCATTGCCCGTTTGGTTATCGGCGATCGGAGGATATGAGGATATGGTATCGGGGGTTTATAACATATGTTGCGAATGAAACTTGCGACCCGATATCGCATCGGGGGATGGTGCGATTAAAATTTATTTTATATATATTAAATTTTAATTTAATTAAATTAATTATATAATAATTAATTTAATTAATTTAAGATTTAATATTAAAATTCAATTTTTATTTTTGATTTCATTTTATGAAGATTATTTTCTAATCTACAGCCACTCTTAATAAAAGTAAAAATATAAAAATAAACTACAGCCACTTCGAAAATTTTGGGTTTTCGAGATTAATAATTGATTTGGAAATTGAAGTAAATTTCTTAAAATCCCGATAATTAATAATTTGGCTGCATAACTAAAAATGAAGAATGTTAGTAAAAACTCGCTACGGGTTAATATTTAAAATGAATGCCTTATTGAACTAATTTATTTACAAAATGCAATATTGTACATTTTATGCATTTTTAACCCAGGCTAGATAAATGATGAGACTTCAAAGGAGTGCTATTTTCAAACCAGTTGACCAAATGAGGCGAAACAAGCGTCAATGGGAAGCTTATAAAAAATCGATTCTAACAAAGCAATCAAAACAAGAATCCAAGGAAAACGAAAAATTAACAAAAGCGTAGGGCAATCAACTAAATAAAAATCCAAAAAGGTGTTTAGCCAAATTTTTATAGAAAGGGTCCCCATTATTTGAGTTGTGCAAGTCAAAAATGGGGGGTTGTGTTTTTACCACAACAATGGCGACACGCGGGAGAAGAACCAGTTATCTCTATTTAATGAAATTTTCCTAAAATTAAAGTAAAAATAATTAAAGAAGGGAATTATTTCTTGGAATATTTGACTAGGTTCATTAATCTTAATAAAAACAAGAATCATCTAACTGTAATTTTCCTCAAAATTTCTCATAAATTAAAATATTTCAAAACTCTATATCAGTCCTTAAGTAGTTGTAGATATAAAGCAGGGGTCACTTTACAGCTTAGCTTTTAAAATATACTCCTTTTTCATAGGTAGAGCCACTGCTGCCAGCAAACATCTATAGTCTCGGCAGGGTTACCTTTTCAATCATCAATGATTCAGAATCCCATCTTTTCAAGAATTATTGACCTAGAGATAAATTCATTTATATATGTATTATTTTTTATTTTTTTTATTTTTTATTAAATCTTAAAAGCCATTGTCCTAGTATGGTAGCTAGATAGTTGACAATGCCATTCACTGGTTAAAATTGGACTGAACAAGCTCGCTCGTGATGAGACCCCTTGTCTTATAATTGTTTGCAATCATAAGCCATTACCCTGGTTTGTTTAGCAGTGTTGGTAATGTCAGCCTATTTTCCCCTATGATCATGGTAAGCAAGCTCATGATGAGACCTCTTATCTTTTAAGTTTAAATATATTTCTGGATTATGCTCTAGACAAATAAGACTTTTTGGGACAGGGAGAATCATTGACTCCTTAAGAGTTAAGAATGACAATTTCAGAGTTAAAGGTGCTTTGCTGTAACGTGTCTTTACTTGGTTAAAAATAACTTTTCTTGACTGATAATAGAACTTTGAAAGATTCTAATGAAATTTTGAAATCTCAAAATGATTACAATTTGATGAAAAAGAAATTTTTCAGATTTTATGATACTTTGCCAACTTCTCTTGATTGGTAATCTCTTCCTTAAGTATGTCTACCTTTATAATAAGAAAATCAAACTTCACTAAGAGATTTAAGAAAAAGCTAATAGGTGACTATTAACAATTTTTTTTCATGTATGCTGACCATTGTTAGGTAACAAGAAGACCTTCCATATAAATCACGGCAAAGTCACCAAAATAAAAACTGAAAACCAAAAGAAAAGAAGTCTTATGCTAAAGTGAGAAAAGAAATCAACAATAAAAAATAAAAACAAAGAAATCTCTAAAAATGGAAAGGAAAATACAAGTTTCGCATGATAAACTCAAAAAAGAATGTTTATACCAATGTCTCCAACAATATGAAGAAAAAGAAAATAAGCATGTAATCATTCCTTCTTATGTTGAGATCTAGAAACATACCTTGCAGAGTTGTAAGTTTTTTAGGCTTTTTGGATAGCAGTGACGATAAAATTCAGCCACCGTGAAAACTTTCTGTCTGATATTAATTTTCTTGTTTCAAAGCATCATCTTAATCGTTTTCCTGGTGTAGCTGTTTCATGGAAGATCATCGCTGCTTCATGAAATTAAGCCAGGAGAAGAGTATGGACTTCGAAAATATGATCTGGCAGAGGATTGAAAGCTTTAAATGGAGAGCTGCAAAACAGAGTTTTAAATCAGCATAATTTAAGAACAAAAATGAAACTAGAGTGATGAAATGGAAATTAATGAAAATTGGCACATGAATCTTACCATTGGATAATTGCTTTTGATCTTACCTGAAAGGTATCAATTTCCCCAAACTAGCTGACTCCTTATTTTAATTATCATTAAAAACATGAAGAAATCACACTAACCAAAATCCTATAACCCAAAATCATTATTTATTTTATTTAAACTAAAGCAAGCAGTAAAATGTCAAAATAGAATGCTTAGTGCCCAGGGGAATTGAAATTAAAAGAAATGCATCAGAGATGAGAATGAGAATTTGCAGTAATGACTATTCCTCAAAATATTATAAGTTTCATATAAACTCCATGATTTGATAAATTGTCCAGAATCAAGACCAAATCCAAGATAATAAAATTTAAATATGCAGATAACGGTCTTGAATTCCATTTTTAATTATGGAATTATATATTTAAAACTAAAATGTATGAGAAATTGAAATGATTTTTGTATCCTGTAAATTTTTCATCCATTGCCTTTTTCCCATAGTGGTTACCCAAGCTCGCTTTAACACATCGCCTCATCGGATGATCCATACAACATGTTTCTTCACCATGCTTTAAGTTTAATTTGCAAGAATTCAATTTTGTTGCTATGCCACATATCGATTAAATGTTAATGGCTCAAAGGCATGCATTAGAAGCTATCGCATCGGAGATTGCAATGGCAAATTGCTGATAAGAACATGTGCAATGAAATGAGGTGATCGGGGCATATTTACACTGTGCTTCCCATATCGCGCATCGCACATCGCAAAGTCAGAGATTTGATGTAAACATAAATAAAAATGTGACGAAGCGATTGCGATATCGGCGATTGGCAAACTTTTGGTACCCGATGTAACACGATATGATTCTTGCGATGCCGATATGCGATGAAGCGATTGCGATATCGGCGATTGGCAAACTTTTGGTACCCGATGTAACAATATTCGATATGCCGATATGCGATGAAGAGTGGACCCTGATAACTTTATGATGAAAATTTGATAACATATCGGATCCGAGACATCGGCCCTTTAAAAGTTATGCTCTTACCATTATTGCGATTAAACGGACGTGATAATCTTATGTCTTTGATTTGAATTTCATATCGGGTCCAGAATTATGTGTTTATCGCAATATCGGTAAAGTTGATTATCAGAGATTGGCAATTCACGATAATGGAAGTATATGTCAACTGCAAAGCTCCGATATGCGAAATGCGATATGGCATATGAGTAAGATAATACATCGGAGGTATTTTATGAACAATTTGTTATTAAAAGAAATGCTAAGAACTACTTCCGATGAAATCTTATGATGCGAATGGTCTTGTGATATTCCTTGAAATTTTAATTGTGTTTTCTAAGTGAATAAAAGCAAAATTAAAAATGCTTAAATTATAATGCATCACAAATAAAATTTCCCTGAGCCTATTGCAAATTTGAAATGGGTTTACTGCTTACTTCAAGTTTCGAAAACGAAATAAAAACCTGCAAATAAAACAAAACACAAATCAAACATAAACTAAGGAAAATATGAATTAATAATGGATGAGAATAAACTTGTAAATGCGTACCTGAAAGGAATTTGTCTGTAAATTTTACCTTATGAATCTTTAAATTCTTCCTTTGATTTATCAAAATTTTGACTTTGTTCAAAATCATCTCATTATTTATTCTAAATCTAAGTGTGCAATCAGCCTAAATAAAATCTGTTTATTGATGTCCATGGAATATAAAATTTACTAGAAATAAATATGGAACTATGCTTCCCTTTTGAAGTGAAACAACAATTTATTACCTCTGCGCATTCCGAATTAGCTTGAAAAAAATCTGTATTGCTATAGTGACTGTTTAATAATGCCTTTAGTAAATAAATATGATGCGTATTGTAGCATCAAATAATAAACTAAAGATCAGAATGGGATAAAGCCACTAATTGAGGAAAAATGTCAAAACAGATTTGAATGTGTACACTTGGCAAAATGGACATCCTTAAGATCAGCTTTTGGAAAATTCCGAGGAAGATAATATGAACTTCATATGATTACCGTGAAAGGTTGGACTGACTAATAATGATGGAATTAAAATTAAGCTTATCATAGACAGTCATACATTTCATGGGATAATGAGATCATGAAGCTTTTATATCTTCAACCTTTATCATATAAATTTTAAAAGAAAATCTTAGAATGAAATCTCAAAATAAAGAAAAGTGGCTTTGAAGCGATTGATGCCATGTGCAACTTTAATTGAATTTAATCAAGACATTATTCAAAATAGGCAGAGTAGAGATATTGCTATAAGAAATTTCAAAAAAAGAAAGCAAGAATTAAAATTTTCTGATAAGGAAAAATGTTTCCACTGAACATGTATGAGAAGGCTGATTGCTTTGTTTTATTTTTAATCTATAGAACTGTTAAAAATAAATTATCTATACAAAACAAACAAACTAAATTAATTCTACTCCTATTCTAACCATATACATGAAAATGACTAGGTATAGTCATATTTCCAGTGTAGCCATTCTCTCATTTTTATTCCCGCATATATTTACAGTTCAAATGTTAGTAATAAAAATACAGATTTGACTAAACTAAGGAAAATAAATATGAAATCAGAATGTGCAATTATTGTTAGGAACTTAATTAAAATCTCTCTCTCCTGAAATTTCCTTTCCAATTGACTACCAATTGGATCATAAAAATCTGGATGGATTTCTATTAAGGATTGAGAAATGTTCAAAGGAAGAGATAACAGGCTAGATTGTGAAGATGAGCTTTTGGATTCTTTGACCTGAAAAAATTTGTTAGTGTTATGTACAAATGTTAAATCATCGACAATTTTACTTGAAGGAAAAATTTCTAAACAATTTTCAAATGAGTCAATGAAAAATGGATGGAAGCCTTTCAAATAAAATGGCAATTTATTAATTGAATTGAATTGCTGGCCAGATTGCAAAAATACATTCTCTTGTTGACATTGCCTTTGAAAAAATAGAAGCTCTTGATGAAACATTAGCATTGATTGAAATTGAAATATTGATATCTTTTGATGCTCATGATTATAATATGAAACTTCAATTTCCCAATCGGGCAAGGCATCAATTGAGTGTTTGATAGTAAGGTGTTCAATATGCCAGCGAAAAGTGTGAAAATTCTGCAAAATAAAATCAGAAAATAAATCTAAGTTTAAACAAAATAGCTGTGAAAGAAAAACTAAAATGAAGTCACTATTTGTACAACTAATGTTACAGCACATTTGGGATCGTTTTGAAATGATTTCATTTTCACAAGGAATGGCCAGAATTATGGAATTTGGGTAATTTCGAATTCCAACTTGTGAAATAGAAAACGAATTATGATTATGAATAGGAATGGGAGTTTGATCCTCATATGAATCATAAATTGGAATGATTTCTTGAATGGTGAAATCATGAAGATAACTTGCTGCTCTAAAATGAGGATTAGTTGGGATAATTTCTAAATTGAAGCGTTCCTCATCCTCAGATGTTATTTGAATTTTATCATGAGGATTCTCTTGAGAATAATAGAAATCAACATCCTCAATGTTAGAGTAATCATCATAAATGACCTCACAAGATTGTCTGGAATTTCCTTCGATTTCATCCAATATACCAAAACAAGGAGGAACAAAGATCTCATGTTCATTAGTGGCAAAAGAATGATCAATTATTGTTTTTTTATCTTGATAAAAATTTAATGGTAATTCATTTAAATCATCCTCTTTAATTTCTGAAATATCATTAATACCAAGAGGAAAAATATTACCATCATTGAAAATATCAGGATAAAGGGAAAAATGTGAACCTGAAACAATGCATTTAAAACTGTCTCTGTTTGAGAGCTCTTATGCATTATGCTCATTGTAATTTTTAGATTGCTGATCATTCCTTTGTGTGCGTATGCTTACTTGAAGAACGCTGCTTTGCTGCTCTGATTTTGACATTTGCTCATCATGGAGAAATTCAGAAATTTGTACAGCAGTTTGCATTTTATTTACTTTGATTGCTGCTTGTACTTGCTGATTTGCGATTTTATTTTCCGAATTTACTTCAAAGTAGCTTTCAGATTTCAAGGTGGCTTTTTCTCCAAAATTGTTGTTGTTGTCTTCTTGCATTTGATTAGAAATATCTTCTAAGCTTTGTGAAACCACTTCATCACAATTTATTTGCACATCCAAATTGGGATTCTCATTTGTATTGGAAGGGGATGAAATAAAACTTGAATTAATTTCATATGGATTGGGAATGGTCGGAAGAGAACAAATATATTCAAACCAATCTAATGATTCTTCTTCCATAGGTTTATCTTCATCTTTAAATCTTAAGCAATTCAAATGAAATCGAATATGAAAATCATTAACAGACTCATTTTTAAACCTTCGTAGATATTCAATTTCTTCACATACCTGTTCATAATTGTAGCCGTCAAATTTACAAACGAAATTTGTAACAAATTGATCCCAGCTATGGATTGAGGCAACTGGAAGAGTTCTACACCAGCTTCTGGCTTTTGCCGCAAATGTGAGAGTAAAAATTCTGCATAAAATGCCTTCATCAATTCCTTGAAAATCGTAATTTGACACATTTTGAATAAATTGAAAGACATGGTTAAAAGCAGAAGAATTTCTCTTACCATTGAATTTTACCTGAGACAAGAGTCTTACCACTTCGGGTGGGGTATTGGAGGATGCAGGTCCATGGATACAATGTTAGAAACTGCAAAAGGCTCATTGCTTTTAACGTTAAAGCAGTTTCTAAATCTTAATGTGACCCGATTAAAGCATTAAAGCATTAAAGCATTAGATCTTAAGCGTTGAATTGGTATATGATGGACGTACCAGATTAAGAGTTAAATGATATATATAAAGAATTGGGTCCTCTCTCTCCCCACAAGAGTTGCATTCTTCTCCATCAAGAAGCACATAAAGGAAGTGAGGGCAAGAGGAGAGAAACCGAATTCTGAAGAAGAGGAACAGTCAGGAGTCAGATCAAAGTAGATGGCAGCCATTACATCTTCCGCGATTAATCAAGGTATGTCATCTCATATAAAGTTCTGTTTGTGAAATATTCGGTATTGATGATCTTTGGGCTGTTAATGGATTTTTTACATTTGGTATCGGAGCCAAATCAATAACTGAATATTTCCTATGATTGCAATTGATCTGTTTTGTGCTTTATTCATGATGTTAATCAAACCCCGAAATTAATCAAGGATTCGTTTCGCCCATCGTGGGTTAAGATTTGTGATCGCCTCATTTTTTTTAAAGAGATCCTCATAAAATGCCAACGCCTCCTTTGCATCTCCGTCTTCCTTCTGTAGCCTGGATTTCTCTTTCTGTAAGCGGGAAATCATGAGCAAAGCATCATCGATTGAGTTGGCTGACGCATGTCTCTCGGCTTGAAGCTCAGATTGAAAACTTTAAAAGCTCGCATTGTCCAGTGGGATCATGGATCGATCTTTACGGCAGGGACATTAAAGTGGGCCAACACTATTGTGCCCACTCACTAACAGATCCCATTTAGTATTTTAGCCGAGATTTGAGTATGCATGTATGTGAATTGGAGATTTGGGGACGGAATATTTATACAGCAGAAAATGGGCCGACATTGTCATGCTGGCTGACTGCTTGGATTGTTTTAGTGTTTAAAGAATTAGGGAGAAAGTCTGGGGCTAGTAAGTGCAAACTAACCAATCATTCTGCATAATTTCTCTGGGTTGAAAATATCAAAATCCGAGCCATGTAATTGCGCTGCCTCCAGAGCTTTATAGTGTAATACAAGGCTTGATTCGAGGCTATTAGGTTGCAGTAGGGAGTATTGATCCAAAGCCTGATTACATGGTCAAGGTTGTTATTTTCTTGCTCTCTGTTATGGTCTTTTGTTACAAGGTTATGTACCACCGAAATAATGTCACCCTATATTGCACACGAAGCTTCAATGGACTTCTGAGAAACCGTGGGAAGGTAATCGTGCAACGACAAGTCCATATTTGATACTGTTAAACCTATTTTATTTTCGATTGGTTTACGTATGGGCAATCAATGTGGTTTATGTTACGTTATATATAAGAGTTCAACTATTATAATAATCACAGTGCTAGAATATATAATAGTTTAATCAATTGGATATATGCGGGGGATCCAATATGCTTATGAGAATTGAAGTGTGAAGAAGTCCTTCGGTGGTTCGATGTATGTGGATTTCTTACCTCTATGTTGTAGTTTCTCTGATTTATGAGAAAATTTGTTTGAATTTCCATGCTATAAGGAGTTACATGAAACTAACATATATGATTGGATGGCTGTGATGAGATGATTTTATGGTTGCATGTGATTCTGATTACGAGATAAATGTAGTTCTAGTTACAATTATGAAATTGTGGCAGTATGATGAACAAGTTCGTTGTTATGTTTGTGACTCTCATTACTTAAAGGAGTAGCTACATAGTAGGTAGTTGCTATGGCTTGGGGCTATGAAGCCATCTTACTCATTATGAAAATTGCATGGGACCATTATACGGAAGTGGAACAAATTGTAATAACCTTGTTGTGGGATGTACATATATGGGTGTATGAGACATCTAGTAAATCTAAGTGCAATCATCATTACGGAAAATATGATATCCAGTAAATCTAATCATTTGCAAACAGTGTCTTTATGATTTATGATTTATGATTTTGTTAATCACCAAAGTGATCAAAATCAGAATGTTGTTTTGCATAAGGTATGTGTTTATGCACATGAGATTTATGATTTTGTTAATCACCAAAGTGGTCAAAATCAGAATAATCATTTAGTGCATAAGTGACATAATGATTATTGATAGAAATTGCCAATTATAATAATACCAATTAAGAACTGGCGTCACTAATGGTAGAACCTAAGAACTTACCCAAAGGAAAGTCTTGTTCTATAACTAGTTGACATGATGAGGTTTAATAGATATTTTGATTAAATAAATATTGATCATCCAAAGATGTCAGTTCTATTTAATTGAATATATTTATTACCTACTTATGTTTGGTATTTAATTATGTTAAGTATAAGATAGTGTCTACCCAAAGGAGTGTTATATTATACTATTATGTCTACATCTGAATCGCGTTAGGTTATCTATCTTTCGTATGTTTTGAATCAAATTTAGTTGAAGTTCCTATTAATACATGGTGGCTTGATACTGGTGCTACAACTCATGTTTCCAACAATATGCAGGGATTTCTTACGATCCGAACCATAAATCCAAATGAAGATCGTTTTCTCTTTATGGGAAACGGAATGAAATCTTCAATTGAAGGCATTGGGACTTATCGTCTAATTCTAGAAAGTGGATATGAATTAGACTTATACAGTACCCTTTATGTACCTTCATTATCTAGAAACCTTATTTCCGTAAGTAAGTTGGATCTGGTTGTTTTGATTTATATAAGAATACTGATAATGTTGGTTCTGGTATTCTAATTGATGGTTTATATAAATTGAAACTGAATGACACTTATGCGAATTCCTTGTTGACTGTAGTAAATAATGTTGGATGTAAACGTAGCAGGTTGAATGAAAATTCTGCTTTCTTGTGGCATAAACGACTAGGTCATATATCCAAAGAAAGAATGATGAGATTAGTAAGTAATGAAATTTTGTCAAATTTGGACTTTAGTGATCTAGAATTATGTGTGGATTGTATTAAAGGTAAACAAACCAAACATAATAAGAAAGGAGCCACTAGAAGCAGCCAGCTTCTTGAAATAATACACACTGATATTTGCGGACCTATGGACACTCCAGCCTTTAATGGAGAAAAGTATTTCATCACTTTTATTGACGATTTTTCCCGTTATGGTTATGTCTATTTGCTTCATGAAAAATCTCAATCTGTGAATGTCCTTGAGATGTTTGTAAAGGAAGTTGAGAGGCAATTAGATAAAAGGTGAAAATCATAAGGTCTGATAGAGGTGGTGAATATTATGGTAAATATAATGAGTCAGGCCAGTGTCCAGGTCCATTTGCAAAATTCCTCGAAAGTCATGGCATATGTGCGCAATACACAATGCCAGGTACACCACAGCAAAATGGTGTAGCAGAAAGGCGCAATAGGACGTTGACGATTTTTCCCGTTATGGTTATGTCTATTTGCTTCATGAAAAATCTCAATCTGTGAATGTCCTTGAGACGTTTGTAAAGGAAGTTGAGAGGCAATTAGATAAAAGGTGAAAATCATAAGGTTTGATAGAGGTGGTGAATATTATGGTAAATATAATGAGTCAGGCCAGTGTCGAGGTCCATTTGCAAAATTCCTCGAAAGTCATGGCATATGTGCGCAATACACAATGCCAGGTACACCACAGCAAAATGGTGTAGCAGAAAGGCGCAATAGGATGTAAATGGATATGATTAGGAGTATGATGTCAGATTCTACACTACCTAAGAATTTGTGGTCGTATGCTCTCAAAACCGCTAACTATTTGTTGAATAGGGTTCCTAGTAAAGCTGTTCAAAAGACTCCTTTTGAGTTATGGACTAACAGGAAACCTAGCTTAAGACACCTGCATGTTTGGGGTTGTCCAGCGGAAGCGAGAATTTATAATCCACATGAAAAGAAATTAGATTCTCGAACGATCAGTGGGTAATTTTTAGGTTACCCTGAGAAATCTAAAGGGTATGTGTTTTACTGTCCTAATCATAGTCCAAGAATTGTAGAAACTGGTAATGCAAGATTCATTGAGAATGGTGAAGTCAGTGGGAGTACTAGAAGAGAAATAGTAGAAATAAAGGAAACAAGGGTAAATGTTACATTGCCTAGAATAGTTCCTCCATCTACTATTACTCCAAATGTTGTTCCAGCTGTTGTAGAACAGCATGATGATAATGAACAACATATAAATGAAGAAGTACTTCCTGAAGGAAATGGCTTACATAATACTGATATGCATGAACCACAACAAGTAGCATTAAGAAGACCTCAAAGAAATCGTAGGTCAGCTATTTCTAATGATTATGTGGTTTATATGCAAGAATCAGATTATGATATTGGAATTGTTGATTACAAGGAGTTTCTGAATGGAGATCTTGATGAGGATGTTTATATGGATCAACCTGAGGGTTTTTCTGTAGAAGGTAAAGAACAATTGGTGTGTAAACCTAAGAAGTCAATATATGGGCTTAAACAAGCATCCCGACAATGGTATATTAAGTTCAATACCATTATTACATCTTTTGGTTTTAAGTAAAATACGGTTGATCACTGTATATACCAAAAGATCAGTGGGAGCAAGTTTATTTTCTGGTCCTTTATGTTGATGACATCTTGCTTGCTGCAAATAATTTAAGTATAATGCATGAGACTAAGGAATTTCTCTCGACGAACTTTGAAATGAAAGATATGGGAGAGGCATCCCATGTGATTGGATATAGCGATTCAGATTTTGCTGGATGCATCGATACTAGAAAATCGACTTTTGGTTACCTGTTTATGTTTTCTCAAGGTGCCATATCATGGAAAAGTGCGAAACAGACTATCGTTGCTTCATCCATTATGAGGGCAGAATTTGTGGCATGTTTTGAAGCCACAATTCATGCATTATGGTTGCGGAACTTTATTTCAGGACTTGCGGTTGTCGACACCATTAGCAAGCCGCTGAAAATTTATTGTGATAACTCTGCAGCAGTATTTTCTCAAAGAACGACAAGTACTCTAAAGGTGCCAAACATATAGAACTGAAGTATCTTGTTGTGAAAGATGAGGTTCAGAAACAAATAATGTCAATAATGTACATCAGGACAGAACTTATGATTACAGACCCTTTGACGAAAGGGTTACAACCAAGACAATTTAAGGAACATGTTCAAAGAATGGGTCTTGGTTGTATTTGTAATAATTGATGTGTGACATTCTGAGCTCTTTTATGTGTTTCTGATATACAATTATGTGTCTCTTGTTTTAATGAAGTAGTACGTATTTTATGTAATTTTAAACAAGAAAGAGTCTTATAAAGATATTATGTTTAATCATTATGATATAAGACATTATGTGGACCATTATGCTGTTTTATATAAATTATAAGTATGAATTAATGGATTGCTGGTATTGTAGTATATGGAAGGGAATGCATTGAATTAATGGTGCACAACCGCCATAACTCTCAGCAATTTATCATAGTATGATGTTCAACACTTAATATTATGAATAGTCGGGTCAAGTGGGAGAATGTTAGAAACTGCAAAAGGTTCATTGCTTTTAACGTTAAAGCAGTTTCTAAATCTTAATGTGACCCGATTAAAGCATTAAAGCATTAAAGCATTAGATCTTAAGCGTTGAATTGGTATATGATGGACGTACCAGATTAAGAGTTAAATGATATATATAAAGAATTGGGTCCTCTCTCTCCCCACAAGAGTTGCATTCTTCTCCATCAAGAAGCACATAAAGGAAGTGAGGGCAAGAGGAGAGAAACCGAATTCTGAAGAAGAGGAACAGTCAGGAGTCAGATCAAAGTAGATGGCAGCCACTACATCTTCCGCGATTAATCAAGGTATGTCATCTCATATAAAGTTCTGTTTGTGAAATATTCGGTATTGATGATCTTTGGGCTGTTAATGGATGTTTTACATACAACTCCAAATTGGAAGCGTAAGAGGAGCCATAAACAAAATGTTAAAATTGAAAAAACTCCAATAGACAAAAATCTCGGCCCTCCTTCTAGCGCAAAAAATGTTGATGCCTCGAAAATCGCTGCAACAACATTGGGGGATAACCACCCGGTCCGGACCTTAAAGCAGCTCCTTTTCCGTTTGGTGTGGTGGCTCCGACTGTTCAACTAGGTCCAGTTACCTTCTCCCTATTGCTATTGGTTTATAATGTATCTTTAACTACCAATAGACAGGGACATCAGATCACTTCTTCTTGCTGATCAGGCAAGAGAATGACCCTTAAGCTGATTTGGGTTCAGCCAAGCCACAACTAAAGTTTTGCCTCTTTGAGGAGAGGACTTAAAAGAATGTAGAATTTACTCTAAATGCAAGCTTATTCTATGATGCAAGCAAAAGAAACTAATCTAAATCCTATCTTAATTAGGCAGATATAGATCTAACCCAACTAAGAGCAAGATAATTAAAGTATTGGGATTTAGATATGTCTTGTTTATAATGAATACCAAGTTAATGAAATAGTTCAATTAACTGATATTATGGATATCAAAACACATCCTATTGAGACCTTTAACTGAAATAATAAACCAACAACACTCAGGAAGTAGTTCACATAAATGATATTGATTATCAAATCAGCAAATCCAATAACTAAACAATAATATGTGGAAATAGTTCACAACATATTACCATTCAATAAATCAGTTTTAATAAGGTAGATTTCTGAGTAAATAGTTACTCAAAAATCAGAAATTAATCTATAAGAACAGAGATACATGATAACAACATTGAGACAAACTACCCATATTGACAATACTGCACAAACATGAATAAAATGACACATTCCTGTTACCATAAAAATGAAACTGATATTTGAAATAGTAGTATTAAAAATACCAATTTATTGCATCCATTTCTCTGATCTTGGTCTCCAACAGTCCTTTACATTGTTTGAACTTCTGCCTTCAAAGCTAAAGCCACAATAGTGAAAACTCTGCCCCTCATACATAATTCAAGATACAAAGGAAAAATCCTCAATAATCCCCAGATCTGAGATTTTCTCTCCTCTCTCCTACAACTCTAAATTCCTATTACAGTAGTGCTTTTAGAAGTCTAGCATTGCAGAGGAGAGCAGCCCCTTTTACATTCTGCAATCTGTTATTTATAATATTTGTGAAGGAATTTTGGAGAGGAGAGTTTGTTGAAGAGAAATCTGCCAAATATAATTTTACTTGCTCCTAATTCTGATCTTCAATTGCTGGAGCATTCTCATTGCTTGAAATCCTTTTCTCCATATCTTTTCCACTGTTTTCCTGCAAAAGAAATCAAAATAAATTAAAATGCAATCAAAATATCATTTCTGGCAATTAAATCAAACCCAATCAAATTCTATTTTAAATAAATAATTGAAAATAAAATATAAGCTCTGTATTGATGCTTGGAATGATTTGATTGGCAAAGGATATTATTGACCAATGGATCTGCAATTAGAAGAGGCTTTGGACAAATGAAATTGAAGAAAATAACTCAGAAAATTGATTTTGTTTTCAAAATTCGGAGCCTGATCTTCTGCCTGATTTTTGGCCCAATAAATGATCAAATCTGTTAATGAAATCTCCTCAGAAATATTCTCCTTGATTTTCTCTTTCCAATGAGCCGTCCTGGGCCTCATTTGGCCAAGTATAACTCAATCTATGAGCTTCCAAAGTTGAGGAGTCAAATCTGGCATGAATCTGGAAATTCTGTTGCTGGGCTAAAAAAAACAAAATTCTCATTAAAAATTAAATCCTAAATTAGAATTCTAATTAATTGTTAATTTATGAATTAAACTAATTATTAATGAACTATTTATTAATCTAACTAACTGATATCTAATTAGCGATTTATAAACAAATCTATTCTAATAAAAAAACTAATCAATATTAATCTAAATGATATTTAAATTTTAATTAAACTAATTAAATATTAAATATTATTAATTAATTTAATTAATATAATATTACATATTACATGTTAATATATAAACTAATATTTAATATATATTAACCTACCCTATTCCTTACTTACTCCACTCATACTCCTTACTTACTCCACTCATAATATATAAAAATATTAAAACTAACATATCACCATACGTATGAGTGAAAGGAACTAGTCGTTGAACCAAACTATTTAAAACTTTGTTTGTATTCCTTTTCGCTTATCGGCACTTGGGATTTCCGCTTATCGGCACTTTGCATCGGGATGGGTAATGAGGTTTTTTAAAATGTGTTAATGCAAAAGTCCCGATGCGATATCGCATCGGGCCATCGGGGTTCTTAAAACTTGTTTAATGAGAAACTCCCGATGCGATTGAAATGCTTTAATGCTTCATTGCCCGTTTGGTTATCGGCGATCGGAGGATATGAGGATATGGTATCGGGGGTTTATAACATATGTTGTGAATGAAACTTGCGACCCGATATCGCATCGGGGGATGGTGCGATTAAAATTTATTTTATATATATTAAATTTTAATTTAATTAAATTAATTATATAATAATTAATTTAATTAATTTAAGATTTAATATTAAAATTCAATTTTTATTTTTGATTTCATTTTATGAAGATTATTTTCTAATCTAAGCCACTCTTAATAAAAGTAAAAATATAAAAATAAACTACAGCCACTTCGAAAATTTTGGGTTTTTGAGATTAATAATTGATTTGGAAATTGAAGTAAATTTCTTAAAATCCTGATAATTAATAATTTGGTTGCATAACTAAAAATGAAGAATGTTAGTAAAAAAACTCGCTACGGGTTAATATTTAAAATGAATGCCTTATTGAACTAATTTATTTACAAAATGCAATATTGTACATTTTATGCATTTTTAACCCAGGTTAGATAAATGACGAGACTTCAAAGGAGTGCTATTTTCAAACCAGTTGACCAAATGAGGCGAAACAAGCGTCAATGGGAAGCTTATAAAAAATCGATTCTAACAAAGCAATCAAAACAAGAATCCAAGGAAAACGAAAAATTAACAAAAGCGTAGGGCAATCAACTAAATAAAAATCCAAAAAGGTGTTTAGCCAAATTTTTATAGAAAGGGTCCCCATTATTTGAGTTGTGCAAGTCAAAAATGGGGGGTTGTGTTTTTACCACAACACGGAGATAACCGGGTGTAGTAGGGCCGCAAGAGCATGCATTTTCTTTGTAAACACTTGACAAGGTTGGCATTTCCGGATTGCCTTGACACAATATTTGAACAAGGTCGGCCAGTATTAGCCTACGCACAAAATTTTCTATGTAGTAGATATGCCAGAAAGATGACCACCACATGCCCCAGCATGGCAGTCATTTAAAATGTGTTCCACCTCTTCATGAGTTAGGCAATGTCAAAGAATTGTATCTGCACCATGATGATATAACGTATCGTTAAGCACTAGATAGTGTCGCGCTTGGTGGCATATGCGACGACGGTCACTGGACAATAGCTCGGGGCGGAACCATTGTGCTTGGAGGTAAACAAGAATGTCACCATATCAAGGGTCAGTAGTGTCAATAAGATAGACAGCTTCATCTGGAAGAGGATCGTGGTCTATCTCATTAGGATCTAGAATGGGAAGATCTGACAAAAGTTCAATGAAGACTAAGGAATTTTTTGCCTTACCAGCAGTGAAAACTAAATCAAATTGTTGGAGGATCACAATCCATTTTTAATATTTCCCTCCAATTACTTGATGAGACAAAATGTGTCTCATCGGATTCTCCAAGGCGATGACAGCAGTCTATCGCAGCAGAATGTAATGTCGGAAGCAGTTGATAGCAAAGACGACTGCCAATAATAGTTTTTCCACATGGGAATATCTGAGTTCATGCCCAACCATGCCTTTTGAGAGATAATATATCACATGTTCATTCTGGTCATCATGATTTTGAACCAAGACCATGCCGAGAGAGGATAGCGAGGCTGCTAGGTATAGAAGAAAGTCGCGTCCATAAATGGGAGCGCTAAGGAGTGGGGCTCATATAAGTGCCTTTTTCAAGGCATCAAATGATCATTGAGCTTGATCATCCCACAGATATGACACTCCCTTCTTAAGTAGGTGCATAAAGCCTTTCATCAACTCATCATAGTTTACGATGAACCATCGTAAAAATTTTGCTTTCCCTTGCAAATGTTGGAGCTACAAAATGGATTGTGGTTTGGGCAATTGAGTAATTGCCTTTACCTTGTCAATATCAACCCTAATCTCGTACATGGAGACAATGAATCCAAGTAAGCATCCAGACCCGACAAAGAAAACGCAATTATGCGGATTCAGATGTATGTTATAGAACCGGGACCTAAGAAAGATGGCTCGTAAATGATCTAGGTGCTGCGTTCACTGCTTGGAATGGGCTAGAATGTCATCCAAGTAAGCTGGAATGATATGCCTGATATTTTGAAATGTGTAGTCCATGGCCCTTTGAAATCTTGCTCCAGCATTTTTAAATTGAATGGGAGTTTTCGATAGGCAAAGATTCCCCATGGGAAAACAAAGGTGGTTTTGTGCTGCTCTTTGGGTTTTATAGCAATCTAGCTGTAACCTGAGAATCCATCCATGAATGAAAATGATTCACAACTGGCGCAGTCGTCGATGATCTAGTTGATAAACGATGTTAGAGAAGTATCCTTGGGAGATGTGACGCTCAAGTCTCAATAGTTAACACATACGCGGATGGTTCCTTGTTTCTTATCGACAGGAACTAGATTGGCAAACCATCCGGTTAAGGGAATAGGATAGACAAAACCAGCACGTAAAAAAATTTCCACCTCGGTTTTGATGGCTTCCATTTTGCGGGGGTGGACTAGTCAAAGCCTTTCGCGAATAGTTTTAGCATTTTCGTATATCTTGATATCATGCTTGAAAATAGATGGATCTATGTCAAGCATTTCCTCGTAAGACCAAGTGAATACATCGCAGAATTCCTTAAAAAGGTAGGTGAAGCTTGCAATTTGCTCAGGATTTCAATCTGCTCCAATCTGGATTTTTTCCATGATTCTTGTCATGACATAAATATTGATGAGCAATGTCATTGAAATATTGCCCATGTTTCCTTCCACATCCAAATCTTGGATAATCGTAGATGGTGTGGAAACGATTTTAGGCATGTCAAGTGACATGATTTGAAGAGGCATCATGTCCAAATCAGATGTTGAAACACGATGGTGCGAGTCCTCCCAAGGTCACTCTTCTAAACTCATGATTTCTCTAATAGCTTCGTCCGTAGGTAGGACTTGATTGAGTGGATCAAAAGAAGGAGCTATTATGGAAGGGGCATTGGTAATGTCGGCCAGAACCAAAGTGACCAGAGATTCGGATGCGGCTTGAATGGCTTGGTAGGCCAATTCAGCTGGTGACAGCGGCATTTGTTCTCCGTAAGTGGCAATGTCTGAAGGGGCCAGTAGGATCCAAGGATTGGTCAGTTCATGAGGAATGGATGAAACCATATTGACCATCTGTGGGACCGTTGGCGGCAGAAGAGGGAAAAAACCCATTAGGGAAGAGGCCTTTAGTAGACCAGTACCGATACTGATGTAAGAGTCAAGTAAACCACCCACTAAGGCTATAGAGGCCCTTGGTAATGGGGAATAATCAAGGGTGCAAAAGGACAATTGGTCCACTGTGACTGTTTTTCCATCTAATGGAAATAGGGTGATGCGAAAGACAGTAGACACAATAGCCGTCATGGCGTAAGTCCAATTGCAATCCAGCAAAAGATTATAGTCGAGTTTTTTATCTACGACTTCGATGTCCACCATTACCATTTTCCCATGGGGTAGCTAGCTAGGTAACCTTTTCAAATGAAAGTGTGGCCGTCGAAAGATTTAAGGGAGTTCGATGGTAGGGATAGGGTTGGAGAACCCAAAGCGAGCCAACATGAAGCCGACATTACACAGGTAGAAGCACCTTCATCGATGATAGTTCTATGTATACCTTTATCTTTCGAAAAGATTTACACCTAAAATGCAAGTTAGTGAGAAAGGGGAGGTTTACACTTTTCCATGTACAAAATTGCAAGCATGGAATCCTGTGGGTCGATACCACCAATGGCCGAAAGCAAAGCTTTCCTCAATCCTGGACATGTTTGTAATACTTTGAGCGTCGACATGGCCGACGACACTTGTGCCAAGTCTTCTACAATGTTGTAGTTTTGGGTGGCACGTGCAGATGTATTGTGCATTGTGCATCAAAGTGCCCCTTTAGGGGGGCGAATCACAAGGTCAGCAACCGACCTTTCGATATGAAGATCATTAGGCAGTGGTGGGTTTGGACTTGAGGAGGTTTCCTCTACATGAGTGACAAGAGCTCCATAACGTTTGGCTCTGGTCTGTAAATCTATCGTTTCAAAGGTGTAAATGGTAGAGGATCCTTCACCAGCTGAAGATGTTGCGAACCACCATTGCCCCCTTGCGAGGGTTGGGGTTGGCTTTCAATAAGGTGTTGCTGCTGCTGAGAGGGGAAAGGATTATTTAGGACAACAGGGGTCCTTCCAGTATCCTTTTTAGTAATGAAATCTATGCATTCCTGAAGATGTGGGCAGTGATAGGTCATGTGGTCTTTGACACAAATTTTGCAAGGGAATCTAGGGGTCTTATGCTTTCCATCGTCAGGGGGTAGAGTAGCCTTATTTTTTGGGTTTTGCTGCTTTGTTGAATACTCTTCAAAAGGAGAGGTATTTTTCTTATTCTTCTTGTTCTTACCACTGGGTTTTTGCGTAGTCTGCACAGAGTTGATCGGGGTGGTAGGAATAGCACTTGATTTGGTAGAGGGGTCCACTGACATCTAGGCAATGTGACCACTGAGATGTTTTATAACAGCCCAAAGGTTGCACTGATAATCCCATCGGTTTGCACTCCAGGTTGCTGAGTAGCGGGAGCATTGGAGTTGCGAGGGGCATTGGGAATTACATCGTATAGAGTGCCAAACTACGAGTATATCAGATCTAAGTGTTAGGCGTGACGTATGCATTGGTCTTCTGTGACCACACCACCTAAGGCGACATCCTTAGTGATTTGGGGGAGTAGAGACTTGCAGAACCAATCCGCTAAGAGATAGTCTGGGAGGGGAGCTTTGACTAACCTCCGCCTACATCTCCATTCATGTATATGATTAAAGATGTGGGTGGCAGTATCCTGATGTAATGAAGTGAGGAGTTCCATCCCAGTTTCATAGTGGATGGGTAGCTGGAAGTGCTTTAAGAATTCCATCGCTAGAGCATCAAAGGTATTGACTGACGTGTGTGGTAACTCGATGTACCACTTGGCTGCGTTGCCAGTAAGGGTGCAGGGAAAAAGATGTAATTGGATACTATCATCCACCATGGAGTTAGAAACACACCATAGATGATAGGTGGTGATGTGTGTACCCGATCCTCCCCTTGTTTCCCTTCAAACTTAGGGATGTCTGTCAGTATTTTATGCGGGATTGGTAGCCAAAATAAGTTATGATAGATGGGGTCATTTGTAAGTTTGTACAAATAGGGGATATCAAACGTTGCCAAGAAAGGCAGAGTGTGTGATGCCCCTGAATCGAACCAAGGCGATGACATATGACTTGAGGATCCTTGCGGTCCTCCCATCGTGTGATTCCCAATATTATACACAGGTTTCATGGTAGAGTAGGTGCCTTGGGGTATGGTATTGTAATGTGGATTTCCATAGGGATTGTTAGGTTGGAGTATAGAGTTTTCACCAGGATAAGTAGTGCCCCCTTGACTCATTTGAGGTTGTGAGTAGGGTGCCCCCATGGATTGGTTGGAACCTCCTTGAGGATTCTCGCTCGCCACAGAACTAACCATAAGTCCTTGACTAGCATAAGGAGTGTTCATGTCAATTAGTGACTGACCATGCATGCCTGAAAATGGAGGGGGAACTGTTACATTCCCGGCCGGTATATGCATATTGGGAGTGTCCCCAGATACTTGAATCTGGGGGTTAGAACTATACAATAGATGCCAACCATATTGTTGGTTGAAGGGACCCACACTAACTGTGCTATATTGAGCGTTATAAAGACTGTTGTATGTAGCACTTGTCGATGGTATAGGGTTTGACACTAAAGGGGTGGAACTCAAAAAAGGCTGCGTTCCACTCATGGAGGGTGTCATGTTAGGGGTTGAACATGGGACAAATGGGATATCAGGGTTAGCCATCAAAGGTGTGCTATTGACTATCGACTAGGGAAGTGGTGGGGGGACCAAAAGTGTCCAAAAAGTCCCACAACCTGTTAGTCATCAATAGGATGGGTGGAAGTGTTCCAACTTAAGACAAAGGAGGTACAGATGCAACAAGAACCAAGAGTGGGCCCAACAGATTTGTGATCGGAGGGTTGTATGGAGGAAGAAATCCTGTAGTAAAGAAATCCTCTGGTAAGCTTGAATCATCAGATGTCCAAACTGTTTCTGTGTGAGATCTTGGAGACTAATTTCCTGAAGATGGGGAATCCGGTTCACCGGAGCTCGGCAGATCCTTCACAATGAGTGGGGAAAGTCATAACAATTGTCTAGATTGACGATGAGGGTCGGATGTAGCCACGGTGGATGATACTTTTTATCAAGAAATTTTACAGTGATGTTTATTAAAGCCTCAATGATAACACTTTGGCACCTAAAAAATAAAAAATACACTAAGTAAATCAATCAGTAAGTAGAGGGAAATGAACCTGTCGAATAAGCACCGATCATTGGAGACGAAACCTAGTATCACAATGAATAACAGAGAGAGTTGGCCAAATGCACAGTTAGGGTTACTCTAGAGCTTCTCCCGAACCTCAGATTGAGGGGCCAAGTACTCTCATGAAGACGAGCACCCTCCCAGAAACTGAAGACAGAGTAGGTCTGTATGTGTTAGGTACTAGGGCATCCCACCCCAGTCACCTTGTGTTAGTCCCTAAAAGTATGGCCACTAAGGATACCTCAAATCACAGACACTATCGGGGGGACATATTCGCAGACAGTACGCTCTGTGGGTAGGATACCTGAGTCTCCGAATTAGCTCCAATATCCCTGAAGGGATCCCCGATACATAGAATACCCAAAGGAGATGCAAGCAAAGGCGGCTACCTTCACTTACGGTCCAATGTTTTCTCGTATTTAGCTCCTCTTTTACTAGAGTGGTCCCCGTAGTATGAGTGCAGAAGGATTTCTCTCTTTAATGACACTAGTTTTGGTGTATGATCTTGGGAAGTTTCACACTGCCTAACCTAAGATCCTAGCCTAAACTAATGTATGTTTACTCTAGAAAGAGTTGTTGATTGATTTTAGGTATATTTTAAGTGCACTTTTTTAGAGTCTTTGGTAGGGGTGTTGACATATGATATTTTATGGGACTCTGACTCAAATCATGCAAAATACAATGCCTGTAAATTTTCAATTTCGATGAATAAGTTGATTTTACAAAGGGAGAGTCATTCATACATCAATATTCATTCCATGCATCCCATTCATTACAACACTAGCATAACCGACAGAAATTTTCAATGCTCTCTAACAACTACTGAAACCAAATAATGTAGAACTTAACCAGCTAAGCAGAAAAACAAATAAAAAATTTTGATTTTTTCTTTTATGAAAATAAAAACTTTTAAGAAGAAAAGTTATTTTCTAAATAAAAAAAATATTTCATGACATAGATCAGTCAAACAAAACATAGCTATAGATCCCTTATCAGTCCAGAAGCAAGTTTCCCAACCCTTTGAGGTCACAGACACAGTTGTATATCAAAAAATGGGTGACTAACGCTCTATGCTAGAGGCCACAAAGAGTTACTAGAGGCACTAATGCTTTGTTTATGCAGCCACAAAGCTTTATAAAGCTCTGTTTACATTGCTAACCTGCGTTAGTGAGGTAGTGAGGTAAAACACTTCAAAAAAGGGTTGTGGGGATTAGATCCAGGGTTGAGCAATGAAAGAAGAGTGTTGCACGGTCTTGATTGGTCAGAAAAGGAATGAAGAAGTACAAAAAGGTCTGGAAGGAGGAGGAAACTAGGAAATTTCTGGGTAAACTGGGAACTAGAGTGTAGTCCCCAACAAAGTCACCAATTTTTCTATAGGATTAAATGCATGGTGTATGGAGAATGAAGGAACCCTCAAGGGTCTTCTCGGGACCCTTGGCAAACTGTAAGATTATCTGTAGCTGTCACAAAGCTACATGCAAGTCCATATTCAATAACTAACTATCAAAGCAAAACAGATTCATTACCTCGAGTTTCTGTGTAGATTTTCTGGAGATCACAGTGCAGCTAGGCGAAAGTCCCCTGAGCTCGCTCCAGATCAAGTCCTGCACATAGAAGAGACAAGCGTAATCACAACATAAAACCTTGAGAATTAATGTATGAATATACAAAAGACATCTAGTTGCACATAACTAAGCTACTCATGCTAAAAGATATTGAATAAACATATAAATGAATTATAGTACCAACACCATGGAGTAGACAGTACAAATGCGGTTCTATATTAATGTCAAAAGAGTGATTACAACCATCAGTTTCATCAACCTTCCCTTACCCCTCCAGCTCCTCTCTCTCTCTCCCTTCTTACCAACTTCTTATGCTTAGGTCTTAGACTCTACTCGAAAATCAAGTAAGCTATCCTTTCAAATTATCTGACCTCTATCACAATAGCCCTAGCTCTACTTATGTAGCATTCGAGGTTAGGGTTGCCAAGTTTCTCCATGAGTTTCCTTAGGTAAAAGCAATGATGTTGCCATTCTTTTGAGCTCTTTCCCATTTGCCTACTTCATTAGGATTAGAAATCCCCCAAATAGGTCGAACTTTGATGTTTCCTTGCTTTTCTGAGTTGATTTAGGAGAGAATATAGGGATATTTCTTAGTCAATTTGCTCCTTTGACCCTTAGATCCTCATTAGGGTTCACTAACGTTGTCCCCGAGGTAACAAGTAGAGTTACTTGGGTCACTAACGCTCCCTTAGGCTTGCAGAGAAGCTTTATAAAGCAGGTTGTCAGTGTATAGGCAATGTTAGCTTGGAAACAAGGCTTGTGAACTTGGTCATTGCTTCAGTCATCATGTCTTTCCCCTCTGAGCTGATGAGGAGGCCATTTTAATGTATAACAATTTTTAGAGAAAGGTTACTATACACGGGTTTCATGAAGTATAATCACATATACACACGGATTTCTGTGGCTGAAGTAGCATATATGTTTTTCTAACAGAAAAATAGTGGGTCAGACTCTGATATGGGTGCACTATTCGATATTGATGATTACAATCTGACGATATGCTTTGTTCATTAATTTTTATATGACTGACAAAGATGCCTTGACGAATGACTTGTTGACTATGCACAGGTATCACAGGTTCAGGGGGAGCATTTGCCTTCACTCCCATTCTGCATTGTTGGCATTATGGTTGCTAAGTTCAGTTATGGTTTTAGATATTTATATCATTTGTTGCATAAGTCATGTAAAGATCTAAGGGGTGACATGAATCCTTCTGTCATAGTCTATACTTGAATGAGTCCTATTGGACATATGATGTAATTTGTTTCCCCGGTATGCATGGGATGGATGATGTAATAATTGTTGTATTTATGTCATGTATAAACAATTGGTATATCCCCACTTGGTTGGGTGGATGAGTCAAATATGGTGTTGTTGGAAATAATACTGAGAGGGGGGGGTGAATCAGTATTATCACATCAATAAAACTTTTTCATTTCCATATTCAGATTCATATATGCGACTTCCACAACTTCTTATGATTTAGTTAGTTGATCCTTAATGAGTGCATTAGAACATTATCAACCATATTAACAGTAAACAGGTGCAGTAAAATAGAACAGATCATCACACATAAGCCACACACATGAACACCATGATATAAGGTGGAAACCCAATGTGGGAGAAAACCACATGCTGCAAGTCATCTCAATCTTCTTCTTAATAAGAAAATCCTTTTACAATATTTCTGTACTGGTGCAGTCTTATACCAGTACACAGGCTTCTACCTACAGAGAGCTACAACCCTCTCTCGTTCTCCAGTCTCTCCTGGAAGGGAGCTACAACCCCCATAGTTCTTGTACTAGCCGATCCATTTACTAGTACGCACGCTGCTGCCTGCTACAATGCTCCAAAGTTTTCAACTGCTACTGGAAGGGAGCTACCACCCCCTTAGCTCTTGTACTAGCTAAGATACTAGTACGTAGGCGCCGACCTACAATCTTCTCTCCTCCAGGTACCACGTTTCATACATTTTCAGACTGGATACTCCTGAAGCACAATACATAATCTGAAAGGCCACGTTTCATCCAATTTTCATACTGGACCCATTAATATCATTGAAGCACATAATCAATCAATCTTCTGAATCACCCAAACACCATATCAATACATATACAAGGATAATATATGTGTTAGCACCCAGATTTAGTCCATCAGATCACATAAATATGAGTCATTATGATCCTGATCCAATATTAGTTCTCATCCATCAATACTGAAGCTAAACACAATCAACCAAACAGGATATGCAGAATACTGACACCTTTAAACTGTCATCAGAACCCATCAACAACCAGAACCACCTGTGACTTCAAATATCATAGCTCAAATTGTATATGCTACTACAATGAACCAAACCTGCATACATACACGCTTACACCAAAGCCAACCCGCGTACAGATCTATAAATATTCAAACATGACTTGCAGCGATTTCAAACTTAAGTTATACCCAGTTCAGATCAGTATACAGATCTAGAATAAGCATAATCAAATATATAGAGATAGTTCATTTCAAACCATTTGATCCTGATCTATCCTTAGATCTTGTTCTCCATCAACCGGTGAGATCCCTCTTTAGCTCAGATCCATATCTGCACCATAACCCAATCACAGTATTCCAGATCTAGCACTTTATCAGATATTCAATAATTCCGAAGATGCTTTGCCAAATGATCTCCTTCCTCTTTTATAGCCTTAGTCCTTTCTCAATACCACGGTCCAAAACCATAGGATCAAAAAACTGTTGGACTAATACCATGAACCAACCATGAAAGTGCATGAGATCAATACTTTTGGATGCAATACCACGGACCAAAACCATAGGATCAAAAACTGTCGGACTAATACCATGAACCAACCATGAAAGTGCGTGAGATCAACACTTTTGGATGCAATACCACAGACCAAAACCATAGGATAAAAAACTGTCGGACTAATACCATGAACCAACCATGAAAGTGCATGAAATTTTCTCTTCATGAAAGGAACTTTTCTCTGCATGAAAGTGCGTGAACTTTTCTCTACATGAAATAAACTTTTCTCTGCATAAAAGTGCATGAACTTTTCTCTAAACTTTTCTCTGCATAAAAGTGCGTGAACTTTTCTCTAAACTTTTCTCTGCATAAAAGTGCGTGAACTTTTCTCTACATGAAATAAACTTTTCTCTCCATAGAAGTGCGTGAACTTTTCTCTAAACTTTTCTCTGCATAAAAGTGCGTGAACTTTTCTCTACATGAAAGAAACTTTTATCTTCATGAAAGTGCGTGAACTTTGCTGCACTATAATTTATCATTTGTGTGATTTTCCATCAAGGACAACACTTGTCTCATAATGCCAACAATCTCCCCATTTGGACTTGTCATACTGAGAATTGTCATCTGATATCTCTTCCGTAGATTCATCTAGATATAAATAAGAGAGATGTTCTTTTATGAGTGGGTTGCCATCAAGTACAACACATGCATCATAATGCCAACAGGTGTATCCCCTCTTGGTTGGGTGATTGATGTATGTATGAGTCATTGGTCTCAGGGAGGTCATACTCACTTAGTTGAGTTCTAGAGTCATGTTATTTTTTTTTGAAACATATCTCTACAGAATATGCATGTACTCAGGGGGAGCATGGACATCATAATGTATATCAAATAAGGATAGTAGGTTGGTCTGCCCTTTTCCCTTGATGTCAAAGGGGGAGAGTATTTTGGTGTTGGTGTTACATGTTATCTCTAACAGTGTCTACAACTTGCAATAATCAACACCATCATGGTTCGCATCAAGTCCAAAGGGGAAGATTGTTGGAATTATGATACAAGTGTTTTCCTTGATGGAAACTCACTCACAGGTCAGTTCATTTTTGATGAAAGGAAACTCACATTGTAACAGGCCTATTCAGGTGTAGGAAGGAATTGGTACAAAAGAACAGGTATAAGGTCTACTGATCAGAATAAAGAAGTTGAAGGAAAAGGTTGGTGTAAAGAAGTTTAAGATGTATGCATTGGTCCACTTAGTCAAAACAACGTATACACACTGGTTCACAAAACAAAAAGAGTGTATATGTATACATGCACTTTCACAAGAAGAAAAGCTTGTATATGTTGGAAAATCAAGGAAATTAAAGAGCAAAGAATACCAAGGGTCAATACCATGGTATTAGCCCACAATATCGAGCGGAGTAATGACTATTTGATCCTGTCCAATAATACCATGGGTCCTAAGTGGTTTTGGTCTGAGGTATTGAGAAAGGCCTAAAACTATATAAGAAGGAGAAGATCATAAGGCCAGGTGTGCAAGTGAAAGGGTTTCTAAGGAATACTTCAATTTGAAGTATATTTTATGTTGCATGGGCTATGCTTGTGATTTGATCTGAAATATTTTGTGCACCTTGAATTCAATGTTGGATCAAGATCATGAGACCTGAAATGACTTACCATTGAATGATTTGATATTGGTTAGGCTAGATCTGATTGTGTACACTTGTTTTATTCTTTAAATGTCATGATCTGGGTTTGTATGAAGTCCAGGATTGCAGCGAAGTTATGAGTTAATATTTGCAAATCTATATGCTGCTTCGTCTCGGTAAAATCACATGTACATGCAGGTTCTACTCTTCCAAGTAGCATATACAAAGAAAAACCCTTTTCTTCAGATCTGACTAATCTATCTGGTCAATTTTGTTGTTTTACTGTTGTCTGTCAATGAAGTATTCTTAGATATGAATGTAAAACTAAATGCATAAGGATCTTGGTATATAATTAATTGATTGTATAAGTGAGAAGGGTGATCTCTGCTATTGCCTGTGTAAAGCTCTATATATTGACAGTAGATGTTCAGTATATTGTTGGTTGGTATAAACTTGATTCAAAAGTTTTATGTTTCAGTAGTTTTGAAGGTATACACAGGTTTGATTAAAGGAAGTAGCGTATACATGCAGCTTGGGTTCAGTAAAGTAGCGTATACATTATGATGCATGATTTTTTAGGTTTCAGTTGGTTTTGAATGATAATGCAGGTTTTTGGGTTCAGCACAGTGTTTTGGTGACAGTGATCTGACTATTCAAATTAACTGATTATTGGTTGATGTAGTTTGAAAATTCTGATGGGTCTAGTATGAAAATTTGATGAAACGAGGCCTTCATGTGTATTGTTATGTACCAGGAGCATCCAGTCTGAAAATTTGTGAAATGTGGTCCCTGGAGGAAGAGAGAAGGTCCTAGCCTTCTGTAGGCCAGCACCTACGTACTAGTAAACACATTGGCTAGTACAAGAGCTAAGGGGTTGTAGCTCCCTTCCAGTAGAAGCTGGAAAATGAGAGAAGGTTTTAGCCTTCTGTAGGTGGGTGCCTGCGTACTGGTATGCATCTGCACCAGTACAAGATTGTAAATATTTTTTATTATTATTAAAAGAAGACAGAGATGATAGTAGCAGGTGGTTTTCTCCCACATTGGGTTTCCACCTTAAATATTGGTTTTCATGTGTGTTGCTTATGTGTGACGGCTTATTATGTTTTTATTGCACTGTTTAACAAGTTACAGATGAACTGATTAAGGTTCAACACATGATAAATTGACTAAATCATAAGTTCTCTGGGTATACGCTAGATTCTCTAATCACAGCAGCATGTACATGCAAGTTCACTTCACATAAGTAGCGTATATAAATCTATTAGGGAAATGAAAAATATTGAACTATAAATACTTATTCACCCCACCTCTCAGTATTATTTCCAACGGGAAAGAAACAACACACTTGGCTTGAACGAAATCTGCTGAAGGAAATATCACGCCTTGCTCTTAACAATTCACTATCAATCATAAGAAGTAACATAATGAATAACGCTTCAGGAAATCAACTATCAGAGATCTAATCTTAATAATATTTACTTAAATTGTTGTAGCAACTATCACTATAATAATCAATTCGGTAATCATCAATCAATTCTGGAAGGAAATCGAATCAATGCAAAACAAGAAAACAAATGCTGAAATGTAAATTTAATGATACAAATAGGGAAGTAGTCACTCCAGATTGGGCCCACGATCACTCGAAGTCAACCTCCTTAGAATGAAATCATTTCAATAATTAAAACTAAACCGTGTAAGTCTCCATTATATTAATCAATGACAATATAACAATGTATGTAAAACTTTAGAGTAGAAGTATGAGAACAACAGTAAACAAAGTCCTTTTTCATTGAGGATTTATTCCTCACTTTATAATTACAACCAAGTCTATAATTAAAAATAAAGGAGCAATCTAGAGAATCGAAATAGTTTCAAGGTGCTCAATTTGACTTACAAAATCTCTTAAGTTCCCTCGGAATAGGTGGAAAGAATATCATTCACAGTTGGTCTTCCCATGATGATCGTTAATATTTGCTTATCCAGGTCACAACCATCTCGAGCAACTCCATGTAGCTCTCTCTTATCCAGCTATCCAGGGAACGACATCCACTTATCGGCATCCATGTCAGTTATCATTTTGATCGTAAGTGTAACTCATATTTTCATAGTCAAATCAATTCATTGAGAGAATAAAATGGTGAACTACTTTATTAACTATTTTCTAAAGTTCTCAACACACAAATTACCATATTATATTCATAAAAGACTAAGAAAGCTAATGAAAGGATAAGGAAACAGAGTAAGAAAATGTGTCAATTATGTAGCCCAACATTTCCTCCTTGCTTACATGTTTGCATGACCTCATGCAAACAAATTATTAACATGAAGAGAGGTTAGAGAGTAAGTTGGGTGAGATTTCTCTCCATAATGTCGGAAACCATTCCTGCTTCAAACTTCCGAGATATCGAATTACTTACCTACTTCAGTTAATTCATACTCAACCTTATAGTAATTTTGATGGCACCAAATTATTAGGTACTTGTATCTACATCATATCCAATTAGGGCCCTCCTCTAATACCATGTGGGCGTAATCCTCTTCCCTATCCATTGTAGCTTCAAAATTTCGATGATTGAAGGGCTTCCTGTTTTTTATTTCCACGGTTGAGGCCCTCCACCTCTGTTTGACTCCCTGTAGAGCCTCGGACTTAATATACAATAAATATTCTAACCCTCACATTAGTACATCATTATGAAAGGGTTTGATAACTCTAATTTGCTCCATGAACGTCTTGTGGTGGATGCGCGTGTGTAAAGGACTTTGTGTTTCCCTTCTAACCCAGAGGTCGAGACCAAGTTCTCATCTCTAGAACACTTTGTAATCTTTTACCCATTTAATATAATTTTTGGAAAAGGATATGAAAGCTTGAAATTGTACATCCCCTATGAAAGGGGTAGGGTTCTCATCTCTTTGATCTTCTAGAAATAAATTATGGATATATAGTTCAGAGAGGAAATATCGTGCGTTATCATCTTGTTTATGAAAGGAGTCAATGAAATCTAAAACATTACTAAATTCATAAGGTTTCCCTGACTGGATCACTTTGACCTTGAGCAACAAGTATCACTCCAACAAGAATAAAGCATAGTTCCTAGCTGGGGACCTACATGCCAAGGCATCTGAGTATAAATAACAAACCTATTTTGTTTGTTCTATAACCTTTCAAGCTATTTTTCTAGAGTTTTAATCTTCCCCCTTACTACTTGCAATTCGACATATGATTCATCTTTTGTGACTTTTAATGCCCTAAATTTTTTCAATAACTCATAATTTTCTTTTTGGGGAACTACCTCACTTTGATATCATGTTATGATTTCTCGTTGTTCTTCTATTTTACTATTCAAGACTTGGATTGTGGCTTCCACAATCATAGGAGTATATGGATGGACATGTTCGGTCTATATTCCTCTTGTAGTAGACGTTGTTGTCTCTGTCTAAGTTCCCACTTCAATACTAGGCATTTCTGGCTCATCCTAAGTCCCTATATTAAAGGAAACAACAAGATTTCCATTCTGAGTTTGGGTCCCAAATTCTTGAACTTCCTTCTTCCTTTCTTTCCTCTTCTCGGGTTGCCGTTGAATTTTACTATTTCATAGCCATATTTTTAGTTGTCCTACGCTTCTCTGCAATTTCTTATTTTCTTTCTTCAACCAGTCCATTTCTTTACTAACCTTGTCTTCTCATTTGTTTCTTAGTCCACTATTAATTCTTTTTGTAAAAATACTAGCTAAGGTAACTGGAAGAGAGGGAAAAACAACAATGATTGTTGGTCTTTCAGTCATCAATTCCTCAACAAGTTTAAGTATATCCTTAAACATGGGTTCGACAAGGCTTCTACCATCTCGGGATCCCATGGGAGAGTCATTATTAGATTTTTGCTCCCTATTTTCCTGAGGAGACTGTATCTCTTCAGAAGGGGATGTTTTTTGAATGGTTGCGATAGAGTCAACAGAGCGTTCTTTAATATTTTCAGGCTCTCTTGAAGGTTCCAAAATAACAGTAGTAACCGAATTGATAGGAGAGGTTGGAGGTACGAGTGATGTCATTTTTTCAGGAGAGTCCTTTGAACAACCTGCAGTAGCTTCTAGGTCGATTGAATTTAAAAAGTTTTACAACCCCTCTAAGACTTGGGCCGCTTCTACTTCATGTTCTTGAGGGGGGTCTTCCTTATGAGTTTGAGGTTCGACTTCTTCCAACAACTATTCTGCAAGGATTATGGAGTCCCAGGATTTAGCCAAACTCGTTTACCTTCTCCTTTTTCTTGGTAAAGAGACCAGAATAGAGGTTGTCCTCTTTTCTTCCCTCGTGAATTGTTGAGAAGGGTTCTTTGAAGTCCCTTCCATCATGACATTCTCAGTTTCTTCAGCTTCTACCGATTTCTTATCATCAACTAGGATATGTTTGGGTTCTTCGTTGGGTGCTTATTCTCTTGCCAAATTTTCTGGAATTCCTAAGAATTCCTCCCAATTTAACTGTGATTGGTTCAGGTTTTCACACCCCCGAGGCAATTAAAAGTCATCCTTGAACATTTATTATAATTTATTTCTACAAATAATCAACATGACTTATGGAGATAGGAGCACATTTATTTAACATGATGGATTAACCATAAAGCAAAAGGAAATAATGACGAGGCGTGTGACTCATTTATTGGAGGGATTAATCCTAGATTATGCTGATGAAAAAATATATTTGTGACACACAAGGAATAAAAAAAAAACACAAAAAAGCATGTGGAAGAGACCTTTAAGCTCTGACCATGGGTAAAATAGGTTTATTGAAAGACCACCTTTAGAGGAAAAAGGTAAAAGAGATTTAAATATTTTCATTGAAAGATTGCCTTTAGAGGAAAATAATAAAATAAATTTAAAGTAGATTTACTAATTCCTCAAGAGTTATATTCCTGATATGTAGAATAAGAAGTAATTATTGATACACATTCATCGTTACCACCTTCTGAGGGAAAGAAATAAGCCCCTATAGTAATTCGGTGATTTTCCTTTGTTATTGTTAAGGGAAAGAGAGATGGCGTATTTTTCTTAATGGAAATTTGAAATGTACTTCAATACCACATATGTGTCCTCTACTACTAGCAGGCATCTAGAGCCTCGATAGGGTTTCCTTTTAACCCAATGATTCGCCAATATCCCATTTCACTTTTTTCAAAATATTCAAGATTTTTAGTGTTTCTTTAATTATTGACCAAAGGACATTGTTCTGGCATGGTAGCCAGCTGATAGCAATGTTATTCACTAGAAATAATGGGACGAACAAGTTGGCTCATGATGAGACCTCTTGTCCTATGATCTGGTGATCACAGGCCATTACCCTAGCTTGGTGACCAAAGTGGTAATGTCACCACATTAGATCCTATGATCATGGTAGGTTGGCTCGTGATGAGACCTCCTATCATTTGTCCATTTTCTTCCTTTATTGTCTTATTATGATAAGAGATCAGTGAATGGGGTGGCTTATCAACTCCTTAAGAGTTAGGGATGGTGTAAAAAGTATCACAATGGTTACCTTCTTAGTTTTCCATTTTTCTTCCCAAAATTTATTTTTAAGGAGATCAAAGAATTACGGGAAAATTTAGAACATAAAAAAAAACTCTTCTAATGGTATTTTGAAGAAGTGTAGGATAAATATATTTATAGACTTACACTATCAGGATTGTTTCAGAGGTTTGAGAGTTTTTCAAAATCTAGTTGAAAAGTTTCTTATAATATATTTTCTAATGGAAATCATTCAAAAAAGTTATTGTTTTTACCATAATTCCAAGGAGGGATTCAAAACGAAAGAAAGAATTCTAAATAAACAAGTTAGTATTAAAAAAATCGTTAAATCTAGAGGCAACATCAATCGTTTTCAAGGAAACAACAATTGTAGCAAAGGGATAGTAATTGTGAGTGAGGAACAATGGCGAGAACAACGACTGCAACCAAGGAAATAACAACCATGACCTAAGGGAGAAGAAACCATGACCTAAGGGAATAGTAGAGGGAACAACAACTACGACCTATGGGAATAACAGATAGAACATCAACTACGACCAAGGAAACAATGTCCGCGGCCTGAGGGAACAACAACTACAACCTAAGGGAACAACACCTATGACCTAAGGTAACAACAACTGTGACCTAAGGGAACAACAACTATGACCTAAGGAAATAGCAACTGCGACTTAAGGGAACAACACTGTGACCTAAGGGAATAGCACTTGCGACCTAAGGGAACAACAATTGCAACTTAAGGGAACAACTATTGGGGCCTAAGGTAACAACAAATGCAACTTAGGGGAGCAACTACTGCGACCTAAGGGAACAATAACTATAGCTTAAGGGAACAACTACTACGACCTAATGTAACAACAACTACAACTTAAGGGAACATCTACTGTGACCTAAGTGAACAACAACTATAACCTAAGGGAACAACAACTATGCCCTAAATAAAAAGCATTCCCCCATGTTTTATTATTGTATTATGAAATTTATTTATTTATTGTAAAATTATATATATATATATATATATATATATATATATAAAGACAATTTCCTTAATAAATATATACATTATATGCAAAATGGAAAGTATTTAAAAAAAAAGGATGCTTCAGTGGGTTATAGTTGTGGGGTTACCTCCTCGAGCAGCTAAAACCTATAAATTGAAATCATTTTTTACCTCATGAAGAAAAGACTCCCGTGTAACAAGTTGGTGATATAGGCATAATCGGTGTCCACTGGTAAGGAGAGATATGCCAGATCCATGAATGATAGTAAGGATCACCATACCATTTTCATGAACTTTGGTGACCTCATAGGGTCCCAGCCATCTAGTTTGAACCTTCCTTGGGAAATCTTGGAATCTGGAATCGTACAATAGTGCCAAATCACCTTTTTGGAAATATTTCATTTTTATGAGGCAATCATGCCATTTGGCCCTTTTTTGTTGAACAACAATTGTGTGTTGTAAGGCTGCCAAGAATATTTCATCTATTTCATTAGCTATTTCAAGCAGTGTTTCTGTGATTCTATCAAATCCAGTTTGAATTCCCTTGTAGTTTTGAGGGTATTAATTTCAAATTCTATTGAGAAAATGGGTTCTTCCCCCAAAACGAGTTGTTATGGTGAGTAACTAGTAGTATTGTGCCACATTGTTCGATAGGCCCATAGGGCCTCAGGAAGCTTGGTGGCCTAGTTCTAGCGATTGGTGGATACATTTTTGGTTAGAATCGCCTCCAGAACTTTATTAGTACTTTCCACCTACCCATTTTATTGTGGATGCTAGGGGGAAGTAACACTGTCTTTAATGTGATACTTTTGCATTGTAGCAAAAATCTTGTGGGAAATGAATTGTAATCCTCCATCTATGATGATCTCCCTGGGATATCCATGTCATAATAATAGTTCAAACAGAAAGCTAATAATTGTCTCTTTTTTGTATTCTAAGAGAGCTATTGCTTCCACCCATTTGGTCACATAATCTATGCAGACCAAAATATATGTCTTTTGGTTCGAAAGCAGGTTAAAGGGGCCCACAAAATATAATGCCCATCTCTCAAAGGGTTCAAGTAAAACTTGATTTTGTAGGGGAATTTCATCAGCTTGAATGGGATGACCCATCCTCTGACATCTATCACAGCTCTGGACATATTTTTTTGCGTCCTTAAATATCATGGGCCAATAGTAGCCCATCTGCAATACATTATTCCTAGTCCTCCGATCAGCAAAATTACCTCCACATGGTTTGTCATGGCAAGCCTTAAGGATATCGTAAATATCTTCTTCCTTGATGCATTTGTGGATTTGAAGATCTGACCCCGTGTGAAAGAGATAGCCGTAAATCTAGGAAAATCACACACTACGTTGAATAATAAGCTTCTTTTCCTCAGAAGGTAAATGTGCTGGCAGTTTTCATGCTGTTGGGTAGTTTCCCACATCTACATACCATGGTGTTTTTACCGTTACAACAAACAAGTGTTCATCTGGAAACTGATCTTCCACAGGTGACGAGTCAGCTATTGTATGTATTTTGGATAAAAAGTCTACAACTAGGTTCTCCTTCCCTGACCAATCTCTTATGGTAATGTCAAATTCCTATAATAACAATAGCTAGTTCATTACTCAACCATTAGTAACAGGTTTATTAGCTAAATATCTAATGGACGAATGATCAGTGTGTAAAAAAACAGGATATCTTGTTATATAGTGACGAAACTTATTAATAGAGTAAACAACAGCTAAAAATTCATTTTCCTTCACTGTGTAGTTCAACTTTGTGGGTGTGAGATTCTTGCTAATATAATAGATAGCATATGGATTTTTATCTTCTTCTTGCCCAAGTACATCTCCTATTGCTGTATCAGAAGCATCCGCTGAAATATGGAATGGAAAGCTCTAATTTGGCCCTCGTAACACACAGGTTGTTGAGACCATCTTCTTAAGATCAACAAAAGAAACATCGCATTTGTTAGTCCATTTGAATTCTACATTTCCTGTTAACACATACAAATGTGTTGTTATCACTGCAAAATGTGCTATAAAGTGACAATAATAACCAACATATCCAAGGAAACTGCGTACCTCTATCTATGTACGCAAAGTAGGCAACATAAGAATTACCTCATTTGTTTTCTAAATAAACTTGAATACATGCAACAAACATATAATGCCCCAGAACCATAACCACACCGTTTTTCATCATCATATGGAATTTTTCATTGCTAAGGCATAATCTGGTGGCAATACATCATTCAAGAACTTTCTCCAAATTCTGTAAGGCTTGCTCAAATTCATTGTCATAGGGGGTAAAATCATCCATGTAGAGTTCAAGTCCTTCACTGATTAAATTGGAAAAATGCTCAGAATTTCTCTATGGAAGGTAGCTAGTGCATTACACAGCCCAAATGGTAAAACCTTATATGCAAAGGTTCCCCATGGATAGGTAAATTTGGTTTTGTCCTAATTTTCAGGAGCAATTTGGATTTGATTGTATCCACTGAAACCATCAAGAAAAGAAAAGAAAATATTCCCAGCAAGAGTATCAAGGACCTAATCTACAAAAGGAAGAGGGAAATGATATTTTTGTGTAGCTTTATTCAATTCCCTATAATCCACACAAACTATCCATTTTCTATTTTTCTTGGGGACCACAACCAGAGGTGAAATCCACTGGCTGTCAGAAATAGGATATATAAAATTAACATCAAGAAGCTTTTGTAGTTCTTGTTTTACTATGTTCCTAAGGTGTGAATTTAACCTTCTTTGTGGTTGGTGAATGGCTTGGGAATCTTTCTCAATGTAAATATGATGTGTACATAATTGATGGGTGATGTCTTTCATGTCAAAATACTCCCAAGCAAAAACATGTTTATATTTCTGGAGAATCTGAATCAATTTTTTACATTGTTGTTCATCCAGATTAACATTGATGTTCAAAGTCTTTCCTCGTTCAATTTCAATGAGAGTACTATTGTGATCATCATTTTAAACATTTAATGGGTCTCCCTGGGAGTCATTATCAAACATTGATTTTAACATTTGGCACGTTGGATTCCCAATAGCAGATGGTTGGTTAATAAAACCACTAATTAGATCATCCTTAGTCTGCCTTTTAAAAGTAAGAGCTTCATCTAAAGTAAGAGGGGGACACAGATTTTCTTCCTGATATTTTGGAGGAGACGGTTGGTAATTATTAATGGATAGGCTAGGTATGGAGGGTGGATATAGGATAATGTTTTTAACAACAATTCCTTTTACAATTGTCATATTTCTTGTTCAGAACCCGATATACACGTCAAAAATTGCCAGCCATGGCTTTCCTGATATTAGAGGGTGCCCATCCAGCTGATTTCTGGGGTTAATAACCAAGAAGTCTACTGGATATTCCCAAGAATCCACATAGAAAATAATATCTTCCAGAGTACCTTATGGTTTGACTATCGATCTGTCAGCTAGTTCCAAGATAATGGTCATTGGTTTAGATGTTGTAATCCTAAGGATCCCACAAGTTTCTACAATTAAGATATTTATTGCAACTCCTAAGTCCACAAGGGTGTTTGGAAAATTATGCCCTTGAATTTGAATGGTAACTACTGGGTTCCCAGGGTTGTCATACTTAATAGGTACTTGCTTCCCTAAGATAAGGTTAGAAAGTGTTCCCAACACATGGACTGTAGGAGGGTCTTTTGGTTTCCTCCCTGACTTCTTAACACACAATTCCTTAATAGTTTTGGCATAAATTGGAACATATTGAATGGCCTAGAGAAGAGGAATTTTAATACATAATTTTCGCAGTTCCCTTATGAGATCAAAGTCAGAATAAACCGATGGTTTAATTACAACAAGTCTCTCAGGGTATGGTGGATCATCATCCATAGTTGTAGCAGATTCTTGCTGTTTTGCTAATTTGTTAGGTGTTTTTGTTTTAGTGATAACTATGGATGATGAAGAATGCTCTCTTAAAGGCTACTCTTCAGTGAGGTTTTCGTTGTCTACCTTCCCCTGTTTTCCTACATCATCTTCTGAGAATATCATATGTCCAGATCTTAACCGCAGCTCATTACATTCAAAGGAAGTAGAGTCATATTGTGGATTTTTGACAAGTTCCATGGTGGCCTGGGTGCAGGCGATATGGACAGCCTCTCAAATATGGCTATAATTTCATCAATATCAGGCCAAATTTCTCCCTCTGTTTGTATTGGCATATCAATCATTTACTGTTAACTGACAGCCTCATGGATTCTCCTCTAATCACTCCAACAATTGTTATCAGTGATATTTCTCACACAGAGCTCTTATCCTTTACCAGGACTGTAATTCCAAAGGAATGACAGTAATACACTATTGTTTCTTTTAAACAAGTGGAAATGTGTTTATAACACAATATACACGATCAGCGAGGTTTTGTTCCAAAGGAACAAAATACAATATCGGTGCTTTATATCACTGTCATGGCTTATAAACAGTCTTGTGTTAATTCTAAAGAATTAACACTATCGGTGCTTTTATATTCAAAGTATTGTGGTATACGCAATATACACTATCGGCACTTTTATGGTCCTTCCTCCTTCCTTCCTCCGATGCAATAATATATATGTATATATCAGAGATCGAAATCGGCGATCCCGTTGTCCCAAAGACTTGGCTTCCCCCGCTCCGAACTTGCGACGCGATACACTTTGCAGACCCAACACCCTTTCTACCCTGCTCTATAATGATTCGGGTCCGGACTATCGAGGTTTCGGCACTCGGCGGTTCCAAAGGTCCCCTCCACGCTCCACTTGCGATATTGCGATATCGGTTCAGACCCGATATGGGTATGAACCAAATCCAATAAAGTTTCAGGTCCAGAACTATGTTCTGCCCAAGGAAATATCACGATTTCTCTATGTAAAACAGAGTTTTGTCTACGGGACTTAACAATGCAATTAAGAAGCTTGCGCTCGCCGATATGAAGGGAAAACTCCCCAATAGGTCTAATATTAAGAGTTAATTGAAAAACAATGATTGAATCTCCATTAATACATGCAGAAAACAACAGGATCAGAACTGATACATGCATAAAATACCAGTTAACAGGGAGTCATTAATTCCGATGAACAGAGAGAGATTTTTCTTCTCAAATGATAATGCTTCCAGGCTCTATATTCTGAGAGTCCCGTTGTTTCTTATTTATAATTAATAGATAAGCCTTCTCGGCCTTTATCTTGTACAAAAGCATGGCTTTTACATAAGTGATTTAAAGCAATAAAGCTACTACAGCTTATCATAAAGCGACTTATTACAACTTGATCTTTATTCTTAATTTTATCATTATCCTAAGCTAGAAAAGCATGAACCTTGCTGGCTAAAGGACCCCACTCCCTTGCCTATAGATTTTTTGGATTTTTGGAATATGTTTGAATATTTTTTCCCTCTAAGTCACATGCTCCTACATCAGACTCCTGAGGACAAAATTCTTCATGGGCTCCTATCCATGAGTTCATCTACAGAACTGCCCAGTTTCTATAGCATGTCTTCTGTAACCCAAGTAGCTTCAGCAGTCGGTTGTCCCTTCCATTTTACCAAATACTGGAAGTACTCTCGTCCCCTTGTCTTCTTAAACACCTTCTTGTCCAGAATTGGCTGCAACTCCTTTGCTGTGGGTAACTGTTTTACCCAATCAATCTCTTGGATCTCTTGATCTTATGTTGTATCATTTGTAGTTCCACTTATATACTTGTATAGGTCTGCAACATTAAAAATTGGTGATATCCAAACATTCGGGGGTAACTCAATCTCATAGGCATTTGCAGAGAATTTCCTCAATACTTTGCATGGTCCAATTTTCTTGAACTTCAATTTATTATACTCCTTCTTTGGAAACCTCTCCTTTCTGAGATGTGCTAAAGCCAAATCCCCAACTTAAAAGTTCACCTCTCTTCTTCTCATGTCTATTCTGGTTTGTATTTGATGTTGCTATCTTGCAACTGTTGCTTCACTTGTTCATGTATTGATTGCATTTCTGAAGCAAAGTCTTCACCCTCTGCAGTTCTCATCTCTTCTTTTCCCAAATTTCTTAACTCAACTACTCCTCTTGGATGCATTCCATAAACAATATGGAATGGAATCTGTCCTATGCTCCTGTCAGGTGAGTCATTATATGCATACTTAGCTTGTGCTAACAATTGATCCCATTGATTTGGATGTTCTGTAGTAAGGCTCCTTAAAAGATTGCCTAAACTCCTATTCACCACTTCAATTTGTCCGTCAATTTGTGGATGATAGGCAGAACTGAAACTTAATTTAGTTCCCAGCTTCTTCCATAGTGTTCTCCAGAAATGTCCAACAAATTTGGAATCCATGTCTGAGACAATACTTTTGGGCAACCCATGCAATCTTACAATCTCCTTAAAAAACAAACTAGCAATGTGAGAAGCATCACCAGTTTTGTAACACGTGATAAAGTGCGCCATTTTTGAAAATCTGTCCACTACAACAAAAATTAAATCATTACCTATTTGAGTCTTTGGTAAGCCCAAAACAAAATCCATACTTACCATATCCCAAGGCCTATATGGAATTGGTAATGGGATATACAAACCTGTGTTTTGGCTTCTTCCCTTTGCATATTGACAGATTTTTCAAGTTCTCACATACTTCTCCACTTCAGATTGCATTTTCGACCAAAAATAAAATCTGTATAGCTGTTCAAAAGTCTTCTATATGCCAAAATGTCCTGCAAGTCCTCCACTATGTTTTTCTTTGATTAAATTCTCCCTCATTGAACAGTTTGGTATGCACAGTTGATTTTTCTTAAACAACAGTCCATCTTGTAAGAAGTAATCCAACCATCTACTTCTATCCATCAAAACAGGATTTTTACAAGCCTCAAATGCCTCTTTAAAATCTAAATTAGTCTCATACAATTCTTTAAGAAAATCAAAACCCAACACTTGGATTTGACTCTCTTGAAATAATACATTCCTCCTACTTAAGGCATCTGCAACTTTGTTTGACTGCCCATTTATATGCTTCAAAACAAAATGGAATCCTTGAAGATACTCTACCCATTTGGCATGTTTCTGGCTGAGCTTTGGCTGCTGCATTATAAACTGTAATGCATGGTTATCCGAATAAAGGATGAATTCCTTAGACATTAAATAATGCCTCCATTTCTTCAACGACTGTACAACTGCGTAGAACTCCTTATCATAAGAAGAATACTTCTTTTTGGAATCATTTAGATTTTCACTAAAGTAAGCTATTGGTCTATCTTCTTGGCTTAAAACACCTCCAATTGCTTCTCCGTTGGCATCACACTTTACTTGAAAAGGTTTGTTAAAATCAGGTAGAACCAAAATAGGCTTTTCAGTGATTTTCTTCTTTAATAGCTGAATTTTTTTCTGCTTCAGCAGTCCATTTAAATGGTTGTTTTTCCTTCTTTATGGTCTCAATAATATGTATTAATCTTACTAAAATTCTTAATGAATTTTCTATAAAAGCTAGAAAGACCATAAAAACTCCTTACCTCAAAAACACTCTTGGGTGAAGGCCACTGCATAATTGCCTTGACCTTCTCTGGATCCATCGCCATCCCTTCAGTAGAAATAACAAATCCCAAGTACACTAGCTCTTCTTTCATGAATGAACACTTCTTCAAATTCAACAGTAATTTTTCTTGTTGCAGCCTTTGTAAGACATCATTTAAATGCCTCGCATGCTCCTCCTTAGACCTGTTGTAGACTATATATATTGTCCAAATATACTATTACAAACTTGCCAATGAACTCTTTAAGAGCTTCATTCATGAGTCTCATAAATGTACTTGGTGCATTTGAAAACCCAAAAGGCATTACTCTCCACTCGTACAGTCCCTCATTTGTCTTAAAATTTGTTTTCTATTTTCCACTCATCCCCTTCTCTTATTATTATCTAATGATACCCACTTTTAAGATCTAGTTTTGAAAAATACTTTGCTCCACTCAAGCAATCCATTAAATCTTCAATTCTAGGTAATGGAAATCTGTACGTGATTGTGATTTTATTGATGTCTCTTGAATCTGTACACATTCTCCAGCCTCCATCTTTCTTTGGGCTCAGCACTGTTGGCACTACACAAGGACTCAAGCTTTCTCTGATCAGTGCTTTGTCAAGCAACTCTTGCACCTGCTTCCTAACCTCTTCATTTTCTGTAGGAGACATTCTGTAAGCTGCTTTGTTAGGTAAACTTCCTCCAGGAATCAAATCTATATGATGGCTGATTCTTCTAATGGGTGGTAATTCATTAGGCAAATCATCAATAATAATATCACAATATTTCTCGAATTTCAATGGGTAAATCAGAAACTTTAGTAGAAGTCATTATTACCTTGGGCTTGCAAATTACAGCAAAATTTTCCTCATTTTCTTCAATCCGCTTCAAGTATTCCTTTCCTCCAAGTAACATATTTTTTGGATCAGTCTTCTTTCCTGGTACATCTTCTTCTTACAGAGGCAGCAACGTATGATTGACACCATCCTTTCTAAACTTGTAGGTGTTTATTTTCCCATCATGCATGGCTCCTATGTCATATTGCCAAGGTCTTCCAAGCAATATGTGACACACATCCATTGGCATCACATCACAAACAATTTTATCTTTATACTTGCCCACCTGAAATTCCACTTCACACTGTTCATTCACCAACAGTTGATGTCCCTTTTGCAACCATGACACCTTGTAAGGTGTTGGATGTTTCATTGTCTTCAGCTTCAATTTCTCTACCACTTCTGTAGAGACCAAATTATCAGCGTTTCCACTATCAATGATAATCTGGCAACATTTCCCTTGGACTTTACACACTGTCCTGAATAAAGTCTTCCTTTGTGATGGTTCAGCTATCTCCTTTGTCGGCTTGAGCAAAACTTTATTAACTACCAAATATTCTCCTCTCTCTGGTATATTTTCTTCTTCATTCACTATTTTGTTTGGTGCTTTTCCCTCAACTGGAGCAACAATTGCATTCCTCTTATTTGTTTCTGCATTCTCTGGGCACTCAAAAGCTTTGTGTCCCAGCTTTTTACATATGTAACATCTTATTTCTCTGCCTCTTCCTTTGCCTCCTCTTCCTCTAGAAAAACTCCATCTGCCTCTTGCATCACCTCCTGTGGGTGCATGCTAGGTTGAGCTACTACTAGCTCCATCTTTAGGTGTTGTATATCTTCATCTACCTCCTTTACTTCCCCTTCCTCAAAAAGTACCTCTCCCTTTGGCAGACTGCTTCCTCATGAGTTTTTCTTCAGCTTTCAATGCTATCTGATAAGCTTCCTCTATTGTTTTAGGAGACAGTAGACTTATCTCATCTTGAATGTCCATCCTGAGACCATTCATATATCTATCCACCTTCTCATCTGTATCCTGGGCTTCTCCAGCTCTTATGCTTACCTTGTAGAACTCCTCTGTGTATTCTTTCACTGTCAAAAATCTCTACCTAAGGTTTTGCATTTGTCTAAACAAAGTTTGATAATAATTACTTGGTAGAAACTTACCTCTTAACTTTGCTATCATCCTCCTCCAATTCTTGATTGGTTGCTTTCCAAGTCTCTTTCTTTCTGCCCGCACACCATCCCACCAAAGCGGTGCATGACCTTTTAACTTGGTGACAACAAACTTGACTTTCTTCTCATCTTCTGTTTCTTCATAATCGAAGAATTTCTCCATGCCATTAATCTAACCTATTAATTCTTCTGGATTCAGTCCTCCTTCATATATTAATACCTTGGTCTTTGGCCTGGTCGTGGATCTCAACACTGACTGAAAGAACCTCATCTTAGGAGTAACTGCTACAGCGTCCTCCTCTGCAGCTTCAATCTCAGGTTCACTAACATCTCCATCATCTATGTTCCTGCCTGTTGTTAATGCATCCAATCTATCTTGCATCTGTTGCATACCTTCCATTACTTCAGTGTTTGCAACAGGTCGTCCTCTTCCACCACACCCTCGTCTTTCCTTCTCCTACTTTTGAGATTCAATCCAATGTCAGATGGCTTCTCTGATACCACTAATGGTGGCTTGGGTGCAGGCGATATGGATAGCCTCTCAAATCTGGCTACAATTTCATCAATATCAGGCCAAATTTCTCCCTCTATTTGTATTAGTGTATCATTCATTTATTGTTAACTGAAGGCCTCATGGATTCTCCTCTGATTGATCCAACAATTTTTATCAGCAGTATTTCTCACATAGAGCTCTTATCCTTTATCGGGACTATAATTCTAAAGGAATTACAGTAATACACTATTGTTTCTTTTAAACAAGTGGAAATGTGTTTATAATGCAATATACATGATCAGCAAGGTTTTTTTCCAAAGGAACAAAATACAATATTGGTGCTTTATATCACTGTCGCGGCTTATAAATAGTCTTGTGTTAATTCTGAAGAATTAACACTATTGGTGCTTTTATATTCAAAGTATTGTGGTATACGCAATATACATTATCGACGCTTTTATGGTCCTTCCTCCTTCCTTCCTCCGATGTGATAATATATATGTATATATCAAAGATCACAATCGGTGATCTCGCTGTCCCAAAGACTTGGCTTCCCTCACTCCGAACTTGTGACGTGATACACTTTGTGGGCTTGACACCATTTTTACCATGCTCTATAATGATTCGAGTCCAGACTATCGGGGTTTCGACACTCGGTGGTTCCAAAGGTCCCCTCCACGCTCCACTTGCGATATTGCGATATCAGTTCGTACCCAATATGGGTATGAACTAAATCCAATAAATTTTTAGGTCCGAAACTATGTTCTGCCCAAGGAAATATCACGATTTCTATGTGTAAAACAGAGTTTTGTCTACGAGACTTAACAATACAATTAAGAAGCCTGCGCTCACTGATTGTTATAGAAAAATTTGGGCACATCAACCCAGCTTCCAGATCCGTATTATCAGGGTTCATCAACCCCTAATTCAGTTGTTTTCATTCGCTAATGAAGTTAACCTACATCATGCTTTCTTCCCAAGAGTTTCATGACACCATTCATCCAAAAAATGTCTCCAAGGAGATCATCGCAGGTGGCCTTCTATCTGGCTGCAATGAATGGCAGGCACTACATTGTCTGGGTGCTATGCATAGCACTTGGCATTTGTTTCACCTGCGATGAGCGAGATCCAACAAGTTTTTAAAATTAAATCTATTGGATTACTCATCCAATGGATGCTTCTAGAAACTTCTAGATGGATTGGGCTCGCTTTTGGATGAGGAGGGAGATGAATGAACCTTTATCCATTATCCCCTCCTCCATGGAACCAACTCCCAAAAATGGCAAAGCATTCATGAGGGCCATTAATGGCTTAACCTCCTCCATTCAGCTATAAATGGAGCAAGCCTTCAAAGGCTAGGGGAGGATGGAACTTCTGGAGCTAAGGAAATGCTACTTGGATGAGATTAGTAGAGAGAGTAATGTTATCATGTCAAATTGTTGTTTCCATGAGGAGAGAAGGAATTGGAAATGGGAGGTTGACAATGAATCAGACATGCTATATGGCTGTAATATTCCTTCTTAATCAATAAAGAGTTCCTTGTTTTTCCCATTCATTCTTAATCAATAAAGAGTTCCTTGATTTTACCATTCATTTTTTCATATGATTGTATATTGTATTTCTGATTATATTATATGTTTAGTTAGAAAATCAACATCTATGCTTTGATGGTTTTCTATTGTTGCTTGGTTGCAGGTACCTTTCAAGCGTGTTAAGTACGAAAGGGAGTGGTGAAAGAAATCAAAGGGAAGAGGGATCAAGTGAAAGACAAAGGTTAGTACCTCATCCCTCCTTCTTTTATTTGTTAACTAAAGGAAAAACAATGAATTACTTTAGTTGTTGTTCTAGATCAGCTACTAGGTCTAGGGGTTAGGCGCTATTTAAGAAGCACTAAAATTTCCCAAAACAAATTGGTGACTCCGCTGGGGATCGATGATGGTTTTTTGCTATTTTGTGCTCTATGATGGGTTATATAAACTATAGACAAAGTCTGAAGCAAGCCAGGAAGCCTTCAAACCGCTTTTGTTATACAATTGCGTAGTTGATAAATGCTACTTCATTCAATCTCTGGTTTATTTTATATTCTGAGCATTTGATTTTTTTCAAAAAATGTTAAGAATTCCCTTCATTAGTAGCCATTTTTCCTCTTAGAAAACTTTGACATACTTTACCCTCTATTTTTCATCGAATTTAAGTCCAATTCACTGAAATTGAGTCAATTTTGAGCATAAAATTGTCATTCTATAATCATAGCACCTTTGTAACTGACAGGGTGCTATGCATTGCACCCTCTACATAGAGACAATGCTATGCATCGCAGTTGGTCCCACTTTAGGGTGCGATGATCTCTTGAAGAACAGTTTCCATCTAGGAGCTTAAGCCTTAAGTCAATTTTCAGTTGTTTGAATTGTTTGTTGGATTTAGATGATTTCTTGTCTCTGAAAGCAATGTTTGTTTTCTTGTTTTGACCCATTTTAGACTGGATTGTTAAAAAAAAATTATATATTTGTTTTATCATTTGCAGTCCATTGTCAAAAATAGTTTCAGTCGATTTCTCTATCAAATACAAAGTGCGTAAAATCTTCCTTCATTAAAATAATCGATTGGTCTACTTGTGCATCTGATTCATATTTTCGTTTAAGTGTAAAAAATCTTCGTTTCCTTAAAGTTGAAAATGTTGTTTATTCTTCCTTTATCTTTAAGTGAAATTGTCATAAGTCGACATTTTTGTGAAAAAAGCTTTTGAATCATTGTGCATTTGTTCTTTTAGTGCATAATTCACATTAAGGAGAACTTAAAAGAAAAAGAAATACATGTAATTGCATTTTAGGGGATTGACTGTGTGTGCTTAAAAGGCATGGTTAGGGAAATGCATAAGTGAGTGCTCTTTGTTGTTTGATCCAAAAAGTACTTTTTTTCTCTTTCCCTTGTAGCTAGGATTTTCATTGTCAAAATGGAAATAATGCTTCTCATTCTAGTTGCATTCCTGGGAATTTTGGAAAACATCACGTGGTGAAACCCAAAAGGCAAATTTTAAGCAATATCAACCTAAAATTAACCTCAATTAACCTAATAACGCATTGGAATTTAATGCAAACATCTAGAGGTGTCTAGGCTAGAGATGTGTTACGGCGTCTTAAAACCTAGTGGCTATCATTTCATTGAGGTTGGGTGATTCCTCCTCTTTGAATTGATAAGTACTAGTACGGACTTGTGCTCCCTGTACCGTCGTGTATATAGTGGGAGACCCCAATAGGCTTAAATCCTTTATCCCTAGGAAGCTGAGTTTGCCGCCTTATCGATCACAATGCACCGAACATAGAATTTGGGAAGACTGACTCCCGTACGGAAAATCCTTGGTAATTTCTCTTTAATTTACCACCAAGGTGTATATTGCAGTTTTTTTATCAGTTTGGTAAGCCCTCTTGCTTAGTATCTCCATAGTAGTCACTTTTGTTCCCTTTTTACTTCTTAAAAGCAAAGGTCCTTCTAAGCGCTTGTCCTTTCAAGCTCATTAAACAACGAAAGCGACTAGAGTCATCTTTTTCTTTTTCTCGACTCTTAAAACATGAAAAAGCAAAGTTAAGTTCTAGTGTCATAAAAGTTAATTGACCGCGGATAACATCCTCCATGTTCTCTTCTTAGTTGATCTTAGGTTGAAACATATGGTGACAAATCCGGAGTCCACCAATCAAGGAATTCCTTTTGATGGGAATCCTAGTCCTTTTCTTCCGTTTGGAAATATTGGTGCTCCATATATGGCTACATTGTCCCTTCTAGGATTTACCATTGGCTTGCCAGTATGGTTGTTTTCGACCTCTTTGGTTCAAAATGTCGTAATTTCTCCGTAATCGAGTACACCTCCAACTGGACAAAATCAACCTCTAGTTGATCCTCAAGTTGACCCTTTGCCTTATTCCTCGGTTGTTTCTTCCTCCCCTTCTTCCTCTTCGCCTGGTGAAAGTATTGGTACTAGTAACCAGGTGGATAAGAGGAAGAAGAAAGGGAAGAAGAAGAAGAAGAAGCAAATTCAGCATAGGGGCAACCAAGCAACCATCGTTTTGAATGCAACATCTGATGAGAAACCATCCATAAAGCATCAAAAAGTTTGATATCCATGCAAACTTTGTGTGGGAGACCATCTTCTTTGAAATTGTCCTGATATTCCTCATATCTTAGAAGAATGGTCTTCCCGTTCACATCATCCTGTGTCATCAACCTCTAGAGATCATGTTGATGACATACCATCAACTAGTGATAGTAAAGTTCATGGACAGAAGGGAAAAGTCAAGTTTCCATGTAGGTAATGTGAAGGGAATCACCCCATTCAACTTTGTCCCTATCTGGACGAAGCCAAAGGAGTGTTGGATAACTGTCCTGCTTCACCACAGTGACTTCCATCTAGTTACAGGAAACTCTCCCTAAATTCTTCACTATTTGATGATTTGACTGACCAAAATCAACCATCAGTCAATCCCACTCTCTTTGAAAGTGAAACCTATGAGTCTATACCTAACCCAAATCAACAGGTTGAGGTAACAGTTGACCCGATTTCATCTACGGTAAATCGTACCTTTCCCAGAGTGAAAATGATACCACTCAAGTTCTTTTTGTTTCATCAGATTCAAATGAGCTTGGGGGCAGTCCTCCTGTTCCATCAAGACAAGAGTAAAATCCTCTAGTTCCTGTAACTCAAGGGGTTAATCCTCCCATTTCTACGGTCCCCCCTCCAAGTAGTCTACTCACTTTCTTTGATTGGAATCGACTGGCAGTATTCTGTCTTCCTTATTATGTGCCTTTCCAAATCATAGTACAGGTTTGTAATATGATTGTATCGGGCACTATTATAGATGAAGGTGCATCAGTGAGTATCCTTTCCTCAACTGCTTAGCAAGCGCTTGGTTCACCGCCACTTGTGCTAGTTACCCAGAATCTGTTGGGTTTTAACAGAGGAACCAGTCAACCATTAGGGATCCTCCCTCAGTTACCTATTACTTTGGGAGGAAAAACTGTTTATCTGAACGTGATGGTAGTCCCAGGCCCATTAGATTACAATTTACTTCTTGGGTGCAACTATATTTATGGCATGGGAGCTATTGTTTCAACACTCTTTTGAGTGATTTGTTTCCCACATGAAGGCAAAATTGTCACCATTGACCAGCTTTCATTTCCTGGTCCAAATATAGCTCCTAGTCAACCATCGTCCCTAATTGGTCCTTTTGTACCAATGGTATCATCCCCGCCACGAGTTAATTATGTGGCAACCTGTTCCATACCTACATCAACTGACAATCAATTCAGTGATGTTGTACATCATGTACTGGGGGCATTGGAACCAGATCTTTCCTTCATGACCACTTATGAGTTGTGATCGAAGGAATCCGAGGATATTTCATTGTCTTGTGTCAACCTCATTAAAAATGAAACAAGGGTCTCCAAGGAAAGTTCGTTGTCTTGTGTCAACCTCATTAAAAAATGAAACTTCGAGGATAGTTCATTGTCTTATGTCAACCTCGTTAAAAAAAAATAAAACAAGGGTCCGAGGATAGTTCGTTGTCTTGTGTCAACCTCGTTTAAAAATGAAACAAGGGTCCGAGGATAGTTCGTTGTCTTATGTCAACCTTGTTTAAAAATGAAACAAGGGTTCGAGGATAGTTCGTTGTCTTGTGTCAACCTCGTTAAAAAAATGAAACAAGGGGCCTAAGGATAGTTTGTTGTCTTGTGTCAACCTCATTAAAAAATGAAACAAGGAGTATGAGGATAGTTCTTATACTATTTCAACCTTGTTAAAAAATGAAATAGGGCCACGAGGAAAGTTCCTTGTCTTGTGTCAACCTCGTTAAAAAATGAAACAAGGAATATGAGGATAGTTCTTATACTGTGTCAACCTCATTAAAAAAATGAAATAGGTCCATGAGGATAGTTCCCGGTCTTGTCTCAACCTCGTTAAAAAATGAAACAAGGAATCTGAGCAGAGTTCCTTGTATTGTGTTAAGCTCGTTAAAAAATGAAAAAAGGTCCCCTCGAGCAAAGTTCCAAATCGAGTCTTTGAATAGATCTCGTAAAATCCCAGTCGAGTCTTTCACTTGATCTTGTAAAAGAACCTTCATTCCATCCACTTGATAGCCATGAGTTGTCTACTTAGGTGAATGTCATGAAGCTTGGAGGGCATGCACCTAGTGGTAAAGATAAGTTTCCCTGTAGGTTATGTGAAGGGAATCACCCCATTCACCTTTGTCTATCTGGATGAAGCCAAAAAGGTGTTGGATAACCGTCCTGCTTCACTGCAGTGATTTCCATCTGGTCACTACAGACTCTCCTTTTCATCATGCTAGGGGCATGTAAACCAATTCAAGCATAGTTTTTCATTTTAAGCTTGTGTAAAAATGAAACTGAAGCCAAGCATAGTTTTTCGTTTCGAGCTTGTATAAAAATGAAATTGAATCCAAGCATAGTTTTTCATTTCAAGCTTATGTAAACATGAAACATAGTTCCCTATGGTTCAAGCTTGTGTAAAAATGAACCCATTTCCATTTTAACCCTTGTGATTTCCATTCTATCAACTTTTTCGTCAGATGAGCCTTGGTTGTTTTCATCCCATCGCCACCATCTTTTTGGCTGATCATACGCTTTCATTTGGTTGTTTTACCCTTTTTGAGGGATATTTGCAATGAGTAGTCTTATTAGCCAGCCTCTTCACATAAATCAACATGTTTTGAGAAGTTCCAACATCACCGAAACTAGTTGCTACTCTAGACACCACTCATTCCTCAAAATGGAGTCCTCTTTAAGCTCTTTTCAGACTCTCTAAACATGAAAATATTGTCGAGCACTTGTCATTTCTAGCTCGTTAATGGATTAGAATCGATATCTACTTAGTATATTTTTACCCCTTCTTCGGGTTGAGAGAGATTAACTATGAAAAAGGTACTCGTTGATCAAACATGATTAATAGGTTGACTCTTGTATTGTTTTATGCTTTTTTGGACTTGAGAGACAAATTTACGAAAAATAACTTTTGGAGTTTCCTTTTAGTCCCTTTTCATACTCTCTAAATATGAAAAGGACCGAGTTATCTTTGTCATTAAACTTGTTAAAAATGTTTAATAGTGACAAACTTGTCTATCTAGACAAGACCGAGCTTCACCTTCGCTAGACTCGTTAAAACATCAAATAGCGATGGATTCACTCGAAAGGTAAAATTATACAAACAAGCATATGTTATCCTCCTCAAGCTTGATTAAAAATAAAGAGGTACTAGTCAGAAATGACTGGGGAAAATGGGAAAAAGTTGGGAACACTTTATGGTAGCAGGTCGCTCTTGAACATGACACTTTCACCTCATCATCGTGACTATGTGAGTTGGGTCATTCAGCTTGATGGTTATCATACCATTGGTCTATCATACCATCCATCATTTTGTTTTGGGTCAATGCTACCAATTCACCTCAGTGTCACCGATATGTTCAAGAGAAGTCATTCAGTTCAAAACTTCATCCTTTACAATACAGTAAACCTTCATTTTCATGCTTTCCATTCTTGAACCTTGTGTCATTAGTCAATGTTTCATCTCAACAATCATTTACCTCATTTCATGTTGTTGATGTGGGATACATCAAGGCCCTCCTACAACGAGTCGCTTCTTGTCGACATCAGCACATCATCCAAGAAGTTGACTTAGAAACACCCCTCCAGTACCGTGAGGCTTGCATACATCAATGGCAGGTTTCTTGCTTTCGGCGATAGGTTGACATCAATGGCCTTCAACCGAAAGACTTTGGTTGGTGTTCGACATCAAATCATTTATTCACACCTTGAAAAATGTACTGCAGTACCTTGAGGGTCATTATCATTATCGATGATTCCTCTCGTGCCTGTTAATGGATTACATCATTGGCTGGTAATCAGACGATGTCTCTCCATGTTCGACTTCAGATCATCCATTCACATGGTCAGACTTGTACTTGAGTGAAAGATTGGATGAGATTGAAGACCCCGAATCTAGTTTCATCCATCCGGGCTACGATATATTTAGGAGTACTATATCAAATGTACAATGGCCTTACATTCATGGTCATCCATTCATGAGTCTACATCTGTAGACGACTATATTGAGTGAAATATTGGATGAGATTGAAGACCCCGAATCTAGTTTCATCCATCTGGGCTATGATATATTCAGGAGTACTATATCAGATGTACAATGGCCTTACATTCATGGTCATCCATTCATGGGTCTACATCTGTAGACGACTATATTTGTACATGTAATGAAAGTTTATAAAGATGAGCATGGGTATGCCTTCCCTCAGCTAATTGTGAGAAAAAATCAAAGTATCATGATATATGTATTGTAATTGATGCAGGTCACCTTCCGCTTCAAAACCTTCTCTCCAAGTGATAAAGCATCTCACTCGACATGTTTATTTTCGACTTCATGCTTTAGGGGGCAACTGTTATAGGAAAATTTGGGCACATCAACCCCAGCTTCCAGATCCGTATTATCAGGGTTCATCAACCCCTAATTCAGTTCTTTTCATTCCCTAATGACGTTAACCTACATCATGCTTGCTTCCCAAGAGTTTCATGATACCATTCATCCAAAAAATTCCCCTAAGGAGATCATCACAGGTGGCCTTCTATCTGGCTGCAATGAATGGTAGGCACTACATTATCTGGGTGCTATGCATAACACTTGGCCTTTGTTTCACCTGTGATGAGCGAGATCCAATGAGTTTTTTAAATTAAATCCAATGGATGCTTCTAGAAACTTCTAGATGGATTGGGCTTGCTTTTGGATGAGGAGGGAGATGAATGAACCTTTATCCATTATCCCCTCCTCCATGGAACCAACTCCCAGAAATGGCAAAGCATTCATGAGGGCCATTAATGGCTTAACCTCCTCCATTCATCTATAAATGGAGCAAGCCTTCAAAGGCTAGGGGAGGTTGGAACTTCTGGAGCTAAGGAAATGCTGCTTGGATGAGATTAGTAGAGAGAGTAATGTTATCATGTCAAATTGTTGTTTCCATGAGGAGAGAAGGAATTGAAGATGGGGGGTTGACAATGAATTAGACATGTTATATGGTTGTAATCTTCCTTCTTAATCAATAAAGAGTTCCTTGTTTTTCCCATTCATTTGTTCATATGATTGTATATTGTATTTCTGATTATATTATATGTTTAGTTAGCAAATCAACATCTATGATTTGATGGTTTTGTGTTGTTGCTTGGTTGCAGGTACCTTTCAAGTGTGTTAAGTACGAAAGGGAGTGGCGAAAGAAATCAAAGGGAAGAGGGATCGAGCACAAGACAAAGGTTAATACCTCCTCTCCTCCCTCTTTTATTTGTTTACTAAAGGAAAAACAATGAATTACTTCAGCTGTTGTTCTAGATCAGCTACTAGATCTAGGGGTTAGGCACTATTTAAGAAGCACTAAAATTTCCCAAAACACCGATATGAAGGGAAAACTCCTCAACAGGTCTAATATTAAGAGTTAATCAGAAAACAACAATTGAATCTCCATTAATACACGAGGAAAACAACAGGATCAAAACTGATACATGCATAACTTACCAGTTAACAGGGAGTCATTAATTTCGATGAACAGAGAGAGATTTTTCTTCTCAAATAATAATGCTTCTAGGCTCTATATTCTGAGAATCCCACTATTTCTTATTTATAATTAATAGATAATCCTTCTCGGACTTTATCTTGTACAAAAGCATGGCTTTTACATAAGTGATTTAAAGCAATAAATCTACTACAACTTATCATAAAGTGACTTATTACAACTTGATCTTTATTCTTAATTTTATCATTATTCTAAGCTAGAAAAGCATGAACCTTGCTGGCTAAAGGACCCCACTCCCTTTCCTGTAGATTTTTTGGATTTTTGGAATATGTTTGAAGACTTTTTCCCTCTAAGTCACATGCTCCTGCATCATTCCACATACTGGATAGGTCTACTATTAGGATTAGGATTTGGCTAGGCAGGTAGCTAAGGGCACAATGGAAGTGGAATATTTGGGGGTTATTGGAGAGGAGATTGCAATGGTGCTTATGACTGAGGCAGTGACCCGATGGATGGGTTGACTGGTCCCATAGGGCATTGCCAATTCTGGGGCCACATTAATCCCTGTGTAGAAGAATTTTCCCAATGGGACCGATATGAGTTATTTGAAGAATTTTTCCATGGGGGTGTAGGATATTGTTGATTAGGCCACGAAGGTCCAAAAAACTGTTGATGTGCCCATGGTGGTGTAGAGTATGATTGGGATTTCCAAAAAGGTCTCTACCACTATGATTCAGGAGTCTGTCGTTGGATATAATGTCCAACATGAAATAAAGCAGGATCTTGGATCATACATGTAGGGCGTGTTTTCCACTGCCGCAGTTGTGCCATAATATATGTTGGCTTAGGATCTTCCTCTACCTCTTTGAACACAACTTTCAGTCCTGGGAGTGAGGGACAATGTTCTGTAGAGTGATTTTGGCACATATTTTGATTGCATCTAGCAAGCACTCTTTATGATTATGTTTCTTTCTACAACGAGGGAAAAAAATGGCTAAAGCTTGTTCTGCCTCTTCTTGTTTTTGTTTTACCTGCAAGACATCCAATTGTGTAGTTAATGTACTCAAAATATCAGTTTTAAAGTCTACCAGGAGATTACCAATCTCTGCGCGAGTCAACCCTCCTCCTGTAGTTCTACTATTTCTATTAAGGGGATCCTTAACTCCGGGTTTGGCTCATGTACTTCCTCGCGAGCACGTGATACACAGGTTTACAATGTAATCATATTCTTCCTTAGAAATATCACCTTTTCCCATTAGATTAAGCGTCTCTATCCATTCATATTTCATTCCTCTAATGAAAGTAGTTTTTAGGACTTCTCTAGTTACAGTTGTATAAGGTGATCTTTTCAAACTGTATTGGAATCTTTGGACATATTCTTCTAAAGTCTCATGTTCTTTGGACACCATTTTAAATATTTCTTCTTTCAGATCCATAGATCGGCAATAGTCCTAGTATTTGGCAAGGAAAGAATTTTTCATCTGATCCCATGAAGTTATGGTACCTACTCCTAATCCCATAAACCAGCGTAGAGTTGCTTCCTTTAAAGTAGAAGGAATCAGTTTCAGTTTTTGAGGATTAGTAGTATAGTCATAACCTTGACATAAGACGTCAAATTCAAATAGAAATACGTAAGGATCCTCAAAATCCATTCCATGAAATTTTGGAAAATTTTGTAATGGAATAGATTTCATTAGTGCATTAGCCTGTGGATCGACAATAGGGTATTCTATGGTTGAATATAGGTTCCTGGAGCTGCATTTTCCATTTGATCAAAAAAATTCCAAGTAATCCTCATGTATTTCATAGTCAAGGGATATTATCCAAGGAACATTATTCTAGCTAAGTTCTGGGTTTTGAGTAGGTTTTACAATGCTACTTAAATCGAGAATTTTAGATTCCCCCTTTGCAATAGGTGTTATTGGGAATTCAGAAGATTGTAGTTGTGGCTCACTTGTTTCACCCCCTCCCTCTCTTAGGTTACAAGAATTCCCCTCTCTTTTACTAGAAGGACTAGAGTTATTAATAAATGTATTTTGAAAGCTTTGCTAAGACCTCACAGTCTTATCGTTAATATCAGCGTAAGCTACAGATGATGATCCTACCGCTTGAGGGGCAACAATATAACCCTTCCTAGATGTTCTTTGGGGATCGACCAACGCTTTATATTCTGAATGGTGAATGATTTCATCTATAAAGGTATTTCTTCCAAGGCAAGAATGACCTTGAGTTTTGGTGGTTTTTGAAATGGGTTTTGAATCAGTAACTTCCTGATTTACAATCCTATGCTTTTTCCTAGTCATGCACACTAAATAATTATAAAAATATCGGCTAAGGGCAGGCACTGGCATAATCATTTTACTTGGTGTGTGCACAGGTTATTACCTTCCATATTTAATACCCAACCCCATAGGGATACAACTAAATACTTCTTTGACAACCTCCCCGGCAATGATACCAAAATGTTGGGTTCTTTAGTTGCTCTTTAAAAATACCAACTGACCTTTAAATATTAAACTGTCAACTCGAAACTCGTCTAGTTGTTTCAAGGTTGTCCACACTGTATGTGCAAAGAATAGTGTTTATGTAACTTAGTTTTTCTAGCCCTATTGAAAGGTAAATGCATGAAACCACAAGAAACAACTAGAATTTCTTAAAAGAACACTTTACACAACTCCATAAATTCACAACAATCAAAAATATTATTCAAGATAATCAAAACATTGAAACTTATGAAAACAAATTTGTTAAGCACACATTGTTTCCTAGGAAATGATAGCTATAGGAGAGAAACAACACACTTGACTTGAACGAAATTACTGAAGGAAATATCACGACTTGCTCTTAACAATTCTCTATCAAATATAAAAAGTATCAGAATGAATAATGCTTCAAGAAATCAACTATAATAGATCTAATATTAATAATATTTACTTATATTGTTGTAGAAACTATTACTATAATGATCAATTCAATAATCATCAATCAATTTTGGAAGGAAATCGAATAATTGTAGAACAAGAAAACAAATGTTGAAATGTAAATTTAATGATACAAAGAGGGAAGTAGTCACTCCAAGATTGGGCCCATAATCACTGGAAGTCAACTGCCTTAGAGCGAAATCAGTGAAAGAATTAAAACTAAACCGTGTAAGTCTCCATTATATTAATCAACAACAATATTACAATGTTTGTAAAACTTCAGAGCATAAGTATGAGAATAATATTAAAAAAGTATTTTTTCACCGAGGCTTTATTCCTCACTTTTATAATTACAACCAAGTCTATAATTAAAAATAAAAGAGAAATCCTGAGAATCTAAAGATTCTCAGGATGCTCAATTTGAGTTACAAAATCTATTAAGTTCCCTCAGAATAGGTGGAAAAAATATCGCTCACAATTAGTCTTCCCATGATGATCGCTAATCTTTTCTTATCTATGTCACAACCAGCCCGAGCAACTCTGTGTAGCTCTCTCTTATCTAGTTATTTAGGGAAAAACATCCACTTATTGACATCCCTATCGGTTATCATTTTGAATCGTAAGCGTAACTCATCTTTTCATGGTCAAATCAACTCATTGAGAGAATAAAATGGTGAAATAATTTATTAACTATTTTCTAAAGTTCTCAACACACAAATTACCATATTATATTCATAAAACACTGAGAAAACTAATGAAAGGATAAGGAAACAGAGTAAGACAATGTGTCAATTCTAGATCCCAACATACGCCAATAGAAGAGTTGTTGAAACAAGGCATGAGATTTGGTTTTGAAGGAATGTGTACAATTCAGGACTCACTTCTTTCTATGGTACATTGTTATTCGATTTACATTGATGTATATTATTTATTTCAATTTTCATTATTCCTAACAATATAGATACACTCATTACACTTTATTTTTATGTTTGCAAATGAAACTTGAAGAAGACAAAAACAATCAATGCAATCAACAAAACATTTGTCCAACTAACCCAAGTCCTAGAAGTAGCTCAAGCACGGACAACATTTCCAGTGAAGAATGGTGATCTATTTGGATATCAATGCAATTTTTTGTGTTTTTTGAAATAATTACATGTGAAAATCAAACTTTTATTTAATGAAATGGACATAATGTCCCAACTGAAAGACAAGGGGTTACCAATTACTATCCCATTTTGTATGACAAATAACATCTTATTCATATATAATAAAATACACTTTAATTTATTCTATTGTGTTACCCAATGTCGCTATGAAATATTACACCACTGATTAAATATATGGATGATTAAATATTATAATGAAGAGATACGAAATTTGATAATAGAACAAATTAATCCAATTATCATATACAAATTCACTAATAAAATTTTAGTTTATATGAATATCATTATAAGATATATGTTGATTTTTTGATGAACAACAAATTTTTTAAAAATCACAATAATTGCATTGTCATAGGTCGATGTTTCTAAAAAAGATAAAATGGATACCATGACATCGTATATTAACGTGCACCGCTCCGAATATGAGTTTTTCAACAAATATATTTACAATAATAAAAAATGGTATCCCATTGAGTTTGTAAAATAAATACGCATTATAAAGATATACATTTGATGCACCAGTTTGATTCACCTTTAACACATCGGTGCATCGTTACCTTTAACGCACTAGTGTGTTAGATTGCATAAAAGCACCGGTATTGCAAAGATTTTTTTTGCCTACCCCAGTGCCTTTTGTGAAAAGTATAGCACCGGGTTATTTTCAAGCACATAAGCACTAGGGAATTATACTTTTGTAGCGTTGGTGTTGTTTATACAACTCATCAACATCGATGCATTGTTACGCATAACTACCTAGTGTGTTGGAGAAGATAAAAGCATCGGGGCTACAAGACTTTTTTGCCCACCTCGGTGCCCTTCCTAAAAAGTATTGTATGAGGTGTTTTTAGAAGACATAAGCACCGAGGCGGTATAATTTTTAGGCACCGGTGTAGTTCTCATTCAATGCCATGGTGCATGGTATCATAGATTGTATGATCCAATGCATTTTTATTGTTAAAGCCCCGGTGTTTTTCTAAATCTAATGCATCGGTACTCCATACATTTGTTTCCAGTCTCGGTGCCTTTATTTAAATGAACAACACCGATGATTTTATATTACTAGTGTACTGGTGCGATTTTTCCAATAAGCGCACCCTAATAAAACATCCGCTAAAACGTTTGGTCACCTAGATTTTTTTAATTGTGATGAAGTTTTATTATCAAAAAAATGTTGTAGAAATTGTTTTTTTGACAAAATTTTCCAATTTTATAACACTAAAAACCTTTGCTATAACCTCCACTTGAAGGTATTTTCCTTGTAGTGCATGCCAATTAAATTAATATTACAATCTTCTTAAAAACATAGAGAATTACAAATAGTTAACAATTAGGGACCCAACTCCCTTAGCAAATGAAAGACTACTAGGTCATAGCCAAATTTAATTGACTTGGAGGTTGGATGCTCCTACATCATACTCCCAAGGTGAAAAAACTTCATGGTCTCCTAACCATGTGCTTCCATAAGCTAATTAAAATCCTCTTGGATCCCAGACTTTATGTTGCAGTTCTTATGTTGCCTTGTTGCAATATGTTCTTTCCTTGCCATCGCACTGTATTATCTGTTGCACATTCTCTTTTCCAAGATCCCATTTCTTGTTTTGTTTCCTACTCACAATCTTGCTGATGCAAGCCCTCTCAATCCATGGCAACTTATTGCTGACTACACTTTCCATTAAATGGAAACTACATCTGGTTGCATCCTTCATCAAACTCCATACTCCAAGTCCACTACCAAGCTTCGTCTTATGTTGGTATATTTCATCTCTGTAATTTTTTTGTTGCTAACTTCCATAGGAAAATTGTATGATTAATGTCATTTCTAGCTCTTTATTTTTCTGCTCAACAAAATTGTACATCCACCATTGCATACCCTTAACCTACAATTTCAAGTTGTCTTCCTACTTCAACAAACTCACATTTTGCATCTTGCTAAAATGACATATTTTCCATAAACAATTTATACCTTTATACAATGTTTCCTCCATGGTTCTACTCCATTCTCATGTTTTTATTTCTTCTTTCGCAAGTTCCATGCTTGCTCCTCTGTAATCCATCATAGCCTCTTGTACTTCCTCAACTGAAGTATCTCCAATCCAATGCTTTGTTCCCTACATATCCTCATTTTCTTGACAATTTCCACTATTTGTACTCATTGTATCTACATATATTTCCAAGGTTGTCTCTTCCATTGAAATAAAGAATATTGAGTATATCCTTTCTTACGTTCCTCGCTACGTTCCTCGCTACCTACAGACACAAACCAATCATTAGTTTCAAAAACATGATACTTTGGAGTCCCTTTAGGTGATTCAAACATCATTTCTTTATGCAACATTGGAACCTTCAATCCATTCATCAAATATTCATTTGTTTCTTCCACTATAACAACTCCTTCCTTAACATCTTCAATATATATATACATATGTTTAGAAATCTCATCAACCTCAGATGCCACTTCGTAGAATAGAAACTTCTTTTTTTTAGGAATCTCGTACAAAAATAAAAACCTTTCTACCTGAGGCTTTTCTTCCATATGTGCATTTACTCCTATCATACACGACAATTTTGTTTTCCTTCCTATTCCAAGAGAAATTAAATTATGTTCTCTTCCTATATCTATAATAGTACTCACTGATTTTTCTTAATTCATGGATTGAACAAAATTAATGTTCTGACCATTATCCGCAATGATTCCTGCATCCTCACACCAATTATTGTATTTAAAATCAATAGGCCCTTTAACCTCAATAAATAATTTTTCTATCATATGTTGATCCTCCAAACAACTTGTGAGACTCTCGAAAGGTCTATTCTCATCATCTTCATCACTATCATCCTCCCCAAGCATTAATCCCTACTTTGGTTCATAGTAGTGAACTTCCACCTTAGACTCAGTTGCTTGGAGTTTTTCCTTCAACCTGTCACACATCATATGCCTTAGCTTCGCTTGCAATGAAGGCCATCTCACCTTCTTCTTCTTTATTATCCAACCATAGCCATGTGATCTGAATTGTATCCATAAAGAGTGATTAATAGAGCCATGGTTGTACCGGTTCAGGACAGACTTCAAAGAATCTAAACAGTGATCAAAAACACCCTGAACCAGTGGCAATGGCAGCCAGTGTGGAACGACGAGGACCCTGTTCAAAGCGCGCTGACCGAGGCCCATGGAGACTGCGCGGGAGGCCGAATTGGCCCCTGGGAGCCCTGAATCGAGAAACAGAGATGGATTTTGATGCACCAGGCGAAAAGGGCCGAAATGGAGAAGCCTCGAGCACTCGGACACGTAGGGAGTCGGAGAACTGCGGGTGAAAAGAAAAAAAGTGCTAAAGGACAAGGTGGGACCCGTGCTCCAAAAAACTGCCAGTATTGATTGGGGCGCCCTCAAACGGTAAGCAGTTTTGGAGAAATTGGAGCGATCCCCTCAACGATTGACGCGTGGCAAGCGAAGGAGAGAGAAGACCATCGTTGATCGCGAGCTAAAGGTCGAGAAAGTCAACCGCGTAAAACATACGTATGGCGTCGAATTTGGAGGCCCCAGATCGGACGGCTGAGATTGCGACCGATGGGGGAAGCGGAATCGACGAAGGAATGAGCCACGATTTAGAAGGAATTGAAGTCTTTTTTGACAACCACGTGGAGGAAGACTTCATCCATAATATAACCGAAGAACTGAACCAAGGAAATGGCTAGTGCGTTACAGGAGGACACGTGGCCACTCCCTGTGAGCCGATGATGACTCTGAGCCAAGGCACTCCAAGCACAGCTGCAGAAGGCGATTCGATGGAGGTGGAAGAGGAACTGAATAGACATGGAAACAAATGGCTTAAAGCCATGAACAGAGACAGAATACACAGTCAAAGTCAGAGAGAGACAAAGGAACCAGAATCCCGAGAGGAGGACGGAACACAAGGAAAAGGATAGTGAAGCAAATGCAGAAGAGGACAGAGGGCCGAGCTGACCAAAGACAGCATCGAGCACCAGAGAGATTGAAGGATTCAAGCCATCCCAAAGGGGATCTATCTGGACTGAGAACCACATTGGGCTCTTTCCATTGTAGACCAGAAGGTCACAGAGCTGGTAGGCAAACGAATCTGTGCAATCTAGTGGCTTGGGGAATCCAAGAACCACCCTGCCAAGCAAATCTATTTCAGGTGACTCATATTGAGCTCCTACATTGTACTTCTCTACTTAAAAACACAATAAAATAAGGCCACCACTGAAGCTTGACTGGAGATGTAGCCCTGGAGAATAGGGTGAACTCCTTATTAAATTCTTGTGTTCTTGTATTTGCTTACTGTATTTCTCTGTTGTTTTCCATTTCAAGTGTCTGTGTATTTGTAATCTGATCGATCCATTGCTTAAATAACATAGACACACACTAGCACATGAGTCTGTAATACCTCTAATTAATAATCTTTAACTGATGTCACTCATAGAGTGATTATCAGATCAAGTGGTATCAGAGCTCTAGGCTACAAGGTTAGACAAGCTTGTGTTGGTTTAGCTGTTGAATGCTCACTAGATCAAAGCTCGAATTAGGAGAAGGAGAGTTGGTCAAAAATAATCTTGAAATTGGGAGAGTCTATCCTTGGAAGACAATGTCAGAGGAAGGTTCTGTGGGGCCAGACCCTCACTTCATAGAAAGTTTCCTAGCCATAAAGTCTATGGTAGAAGAAATGTATAGGGACTTTAGAAAGCATAAGGATGAAGATTCATCAGGTTCTAAGCAAGACAAAGAAGAAGATGAGTCTCATTCCCATGATCACTCAAAAGGCAAAGGGAAAGAGGAAAACTTTCTCACACCTCCTAATAGCCCTATGCATAATAAGAAAACATCTTTGATTAAGCTATATGTTAAATTCGATTTGCCTATATATGATGGAGAGCTAAATGCTGAAAAGTTGGACAATTGGATTAGACAAATTGATGTGTATTGCAGAGTGTAGAACATCGACTCAGACAAGAGAAAAATTCAGTTGGCAAGCCTACAACTCGGAGGCACTGCCTTGGTTTGGTGGGAAGGCAGAACCCAAGTTGACATGAAAAGACATGGTAAGACTATCTCTGTCTGGAGTGAATTTGTTTCTACCATCAAGAAGAAATTCTATCCATTGGCCTACATGCAACAGGCCATGATGAGTTTGCAAACTCTTTGACAGTTGAAAGGGCAAAGTGTGCAAGGGTACACTCAAGAATTTAGAAAGAGAGCATTGATTCTAGGGTTCTCATTAGACTCACAAGAGACTCTTTTGAAGTACATTGGTGGTCTACACAGCTACATGAGGCATACCATCCTCATGTTTAATCCCACTAGTATAGATGAGGTATTTGTACAAGCTACTCATCTAGAGGCTAGAGGAAAGAATGGAAATCTAGAAGTTGGGGGACCATCCCAACTCACTGTAAGTAAGAGCAAGGAGAAAAGAAATCAGAAGTGGAAAGCAAGGAAGGCTAACACTGCACAGAAAAGCAAAGCTTCATGCACTCACTGTAAAAAGGACAGGGATGATGATGAGCACTGTTGGATTCTGCATCTAGAGCTGAGACCTAAGAAGTCTAAGGGCAAGAAGAAGAAGACTACTGCAGCTATTCAGAAAGATTTGGGGTCAGACTTGGGAGATGAAACAATCATTGTAGCCACAGGTATAAAAGGTAAGAATTCTGAAGCATCTACTAGTAATTCTGCTCAATCTGTTATTGATGAAGAACATGAGAGAAAAAGACATGAGCTTTTCCATATTCGAGTTGTTTCCAAATATCAAAAGATTAGTACTTTGTTTGATAGTGGCTCACAAGTAAATTTGATTTCTGAAGCAATTGTAAAGAAATTGGTATTAGCAACTACACCTCACAAGAAACCATACCCATTAGGATGGTAGAATGATAAAGCACAGCTACAAGTGACTAGACAGTGCAAACTCAAGTTTTCTTTTGGGTCAGCATTCATAGATGAGGTTGAGTTAGACATAATTCCTTTGGATATATGTGGAATTGTTTTAGGAAGTCCTTACTTGTATGATAGAAAAGCCATTTTCTATAGAGCTGAGAAAAAGTATCTACTTGTTAAAGATGGAATCGAATACTTTGTAAGAGCTCATAAGCTCAAGAATAATTACACTCTCATGAACTCAGGGCAGATGAAAAGAATGATAAATTCATGCAAATAGTTCTTACTAATGGTTGTAAAGGAAAAGAAACCTGATAAAACCAATATATTTGAGGGTTTTAATGCGAAGTAGCAAGCTGATATAGAAAAGATTGTGTCAGAGTATGATGTTTTGTTTCAAGAACCTAAAGGTATACCACCCAAAAAGGAAATAGTACATGATATTATTTTGCAGCAAGATGTTCCATTGCCTAACATTGGAATGTACAGGTTGTTTGCTTTAGAGAATGTTGAAATCAAGAAGCAGGTGCAGGAGTTGCTCGAGAAGGGGTTTATCAGGCCTGACACATCACCATGTGGGTCACCAATCGTTTTGGTGAGAAAGAAAGATGGCTCGTGGAGAATGTGCATTGACTACCAAGCATTGAATAAGATAACAATAAAAAATAGTTATCCCCTTCCTCGCATAGATGATCTTTTAGATCAATTAAAGGAAGCTGTTTATTTCACCAATCTGGATTTGCACAGTGGATACCATTAGGTTAGAGTTGTAGAGCAAGATGCATGGAAGACTGCTTTCAAAACAAAGCAGGGATTGTATGAGTGGCTGGTTATGCCTTTTGGCTTGACCAATTCCCCTGCTACTTTCATGAGATTAATGAATGATGTACTCAGGCCTTTTCTTGATGATTTTGTTATTGTATATCTGGATGACATTTTGATTTTTAGTAAAACGTGGGAAGAACACTTAAAGCATGTTAAGCAGATATTAGATGTTTTGAAAAGAGAAAAACTTTATGTTAAAATCTCCAAATGTGAATTTGGCAAAACCTCTCTAAATTATTTGGGTCATATAGTAGGGAGTGGTGAATTGAAAATAGATCCCTCTAAAGTGGCAGTCTTTGTAAACTGGCCTAAACCCAAGTCTTCTATAGAAGTGAGAAGCTTCTTAGGAGCAGCACAATATTGGAGGAAGTTCATCTCTAATGTTTCCTCAATTGCAGCTCCCTTACATGCTTTGACAAGATTGAACAAGGTGTTTCAGTGGGGAGGCAAACATCAGAAAGCCTTCGACACCTTAAAGGAAAAGATTAGTACAACACCTGTACTAGCACTGCCTGATCTGCAAAGACCATTTGAGATCCAAACAGATGCCAGTGACTATGCCATGGGAGCAGTGTTGACACAGCACGGTAAACCCATATGTTATCATTCTGAGACTTTTAATCCTACAGTAGTTAACTATCCTACATATGATAAAGAATTGTATGCATTAGTTCAGAGTGCGAAAAAGTGGAAACATTATTTAATGGGCAAAGAGACAGTAATACATACTGATCATCAACCACTTCAATGTCTACACTCTCAAACTAAGTTGCAGCAATCAAGACATTATAGGTGGATGGGTTTTCTATAATAGTTTCATTTAGTCATCAAATATAAAAAGGGCATACATAAAAAAGTTGGAGACATGTTATCTAGACCCATTATAAATGCATCTACTATAATTAAGCATAATTTTGTACTACATGAAAGCTACATTGAACAATATGCTCAAGATATAGACTTTAAAGATGTATATGCAACTTTGAGTCAAGGCAAAAAGGTAGAAGAATTGGATTATCATGTGAAGGACCGACTCTTGTATCATTGTGGGAAACTCTGCATTCCACAAATAGAGAGAGTAAAGATAATTAGAGAGGCACACACTTCTCTGATATCAGGTCACTTTGGGGTAAGTAAAACAGTTGCACAGCTGCAAAGATTTTGTTATTAGCTGAAAATGAATGAGACAGTTTCTAGATATGTAAGAGGGTGTACTATGTGTGCTAAAAGCAAGCCCAGCAACAGAAAACTAAGCTTGTACACTCCATTACGAGTTCCTTATCACCCTTGGGAAAGTGTTTCCATGGATTTTGTTGGAGGACTACCTAAGTCTAGAAAAGGTCATGATTATTTGTATGTGATTGTGGACAGGTTCAGCAAAATGTGCATTTTGATACCTTGTAATAAGTAGATTACAGCTGAGCAAACTGAAAAACTATTCTTTGAGCATGTATGGGTTCATTTTGGATTACCCACTTCCATTGTATCTGATCGAGACACCTGATTTGTGGGAAAGTTTTGGTCAAGTCTATAGGAACTAATGGACACCAAACTGAAGAAGAGCATAGCATTTCATCCACAAACCGATGGCTAGACAGAAGTAGTTAACAGGATAGTGATCCAGTTGCTCAGAGGATATCGCAGCAAACATCCTAAACTTTGGGATGAACACTTGTGTTATGTGCAGCATGCTTACAACAGAGCAAAACATTCTTCCACACAGAGATCTCCTTTTGAGACCTGTTTTGGTTTCACATCAAGGTCTCCTTTGAATTTTGTCTTTGGTAAAGATACCATGGTTGATGGACACAGGGATGTGGACAAGGCAACTAGGTTCATTGAATAGATCCAGGAGATACACCAGGCGGTACAGGAACAGTTGGAAAGGAGCCAAGCCAAATACAAGGCTAGGCATGACAAGCATCAGATGGAGCATAGTTTTCAAGTTGGAGACCAGGTCAGGCTGTATATCAGCAAGGACAAGATGGAAGGTGAAGGTAAAAAACTAAAGCCTATCAAGTATGGACCTTTTAGGATACTTGAGAAGACTGGTGAAAATGATTTTCACCTTGATCTACAAGCTTACATGCCACATCTACTCAATCATAAATGCAGATTTCTTGATATTGTTTGAGCCTTCAATGATTGAGGATCCTGAAGAGCAAAGTCAATTGCCTTCCATTGATGACCTGCTACCTGAATATCTGAATAAATTGCAGGAATACACAATCTTGGATAGGAAGGGGAGGACAACGCGTAGAGGAAATGTTGAGTACCTTACAATTGGACTCAAAGGTTCAAAGTCGAGCAGTGCAAAGTGGATTGAGATTGGGCAAGTGAGACAGCAGTACCCTCACTTAGTCGATGCTTGAAAGAAAACCAACTTTTAGTGGTCCAAAAGCTTTTCAGTGGGAAGGTCGTGATCCAAATTGGATCCATAAAGAGTGATTAATAGAGCCATGGCTATACCAGGTCGGGACAGACTTCAAAGAATTTAAACAACGACCAAAAACACCCTGAACCAGTGGCAATGGCAGCCAGCGTGGAACGATGAGGACCTTGGTCAAAGCGCGCTGACCGAGGCCCATGGAGACTACACGGGAGGCAGAATTAACCCTTGGGAGCCCCATATCAGGAAACAGAGGTGGATTTTGATGCGCCAGGCGAAAAGGGCCAAAATGGAGAAGCCCCAAGCATTCAGACATGTGGGGAGCCGGAGAACCGTGGGCGAAAAGCGAAAAAGCGCTAAAGGACAAGGTGGGACCCGCACTCCGAAAAACCGATGGTATTGATAAGGGCACCCTCAAACAGTAAGCAGTTTTGGAGAAATTTGAGCGATCCCACCCAACGATTGACGCGTGGCAAGCGGAGGAGAGAGAAGACCACCGTTGATCATGAGATAAAGGTCGAGCAAGTCAACCACGCAAAATGTGCGTATGGCTTCAGATCTGGAGGCCCCAGATCGGATGGCTGAGATTGCGCCCAATGGGGGAAGTGGAATCGATGAAGGAATGAACCGCGATTTAGAAGGAATTGAAGTACATTTTGACCGCCACAGTGGAGGAAGACTTCATCCATGATATAACCAAAGAACTGAACTGACGAAGTAGGCTAGCGCGTTACAGGAGGACATGTGGCCACTCCTTGTGAGTCGATGATGACGCTGAGCTTGGGAACTCCAAGCACAGCTGCAGAAGGCAATTCAACGGAGGAATAAGAGGAACTGAACAGACATGGAAACAAATGGCTTAAATCCATGAATAGAGACAGAATACACAGTCAGAGTCAGAGAGAGAGACAGAGGAACCAGAATCTCGAGAAGAGGATAGAACACAAGGAAAAGGAAAGTGAAGCGAAAGCAGAAGAGGACAGAGGGCCAAGCTTACCAAAGGCAGCATCGAGCACCAGAGAGCTTGAAGGATTCAAGCCATCCCAAAGGGGATCTGTCTGGATTGAGCACCACATTGGGCTCTTTCCATTGTAGACCAAAAGGTCACAGAGTTGGTAGGAAAACGATTCTGCGCACTCCAGTGGCTTGGGAATCCAAGAACCACCCTACCAAGCAAATCTGTTTCAGGTGACTCATATTGAGCTCCTGCATTGTACTTCTCTGCTTAAAAACACAATAAAATAAGGCCACCACTGAAGCTGGACCGGAGATGTAGCCCTGGAGAATAGGGTGAAATCCTTATTAAATTCTTGTGTTCTTGTATTTGCTTACTGTATTTCTCTACTGTTTTCCATTTCAAGTGTCTGTTTATTTGCAATTTGATCAATCCGTTACTTAAATAACATAGACGCACACCATCACATGAGTTTGTAATACCTCTAATTAATAATCTTTAACTGATGTCACTCATAAGGTGATTATTCGATCACCATGATATCGTAACAACTACTTTATATTATTGAGTTATGCTCTCCACTCAATCATTTTCTTTTATAATTCCTCATCATTCATCTACCTCATGCCAACTGCTTTGGAATTCTAATTATGAATTCTTCCTGAACCCTTGGCATGGCTATCAATAGTCATCCTTATTTCCTATTCCTTCTATGAACTCTCCTTTTCAACCTGTGAGTTGTAGTAATCCTCTCCTTCTTTCTTACAGCGTTCTCTTCCCCTTTTCTTTATCTGTTTGTTCATGGCATAAAGCCAATCCATCCTCTGACTGCTCGCTTCCTCTTTTGCCCCTTTGGATCGCCCGTTGTTATTCGCTTGGAGTTCCCTACCTCTGCATCATCGCCACTGCGTAAAGTCTCACATGAAGTGGCCACTTGTCCTCTCACGAACTGAGCCAGCTCTTCCACAAACGGTTCGGTATTTCGGTTACTCTGTGTAATGATTCATCCGCCAAATTAGTGGTCCAATCTGACTTCAAACCTTTATGCACCGTGGTTTATTTTCCCCCGTCAAATCCGATCATCCATCGAGTGCAATCTCCGTCGTTAGATCTGCAACCCCCAGATCCTACAGTGTTCGCTCTTATCACGCGGTTGACTTGCTCGAGCATTAGCCTGCAATGAGAGGTGGTTTTCTCTCTCATCCGCCAGACACGTGTCGTTTGTTGTATGGAATCGCTGGGTCTCCTGACAATTCCACTTACTGCCTAAAACGCCTCCAATATTCCGCCGATTTTGGAGCGTGGGACCTGCCATTCACTTTAGTGCTTTTCCCATGGTTTTCTGCTTCCCTTGTGACCGAGCGCTCAGGCCCTTTCCTTCTCGAGGGGTTTTGCCCAACGATGAGCGGTTAGTGCTTAGTGATAATTGTTGGCATTATGTTCTCTGGTATGGCTATATGTTACAGATGTTGTACTTGATGGCAACTCCCATGACAAGGCTCTCATTTTATTGAAAAATAAGAAGGACGCAGGATATCAGTTCAGAAGCTGCGTACCCGCAGGTACACCTTGCAGGGACCGCGTCCAGAGACGCAGGCCAGCCATTCAGGAGGTGCGTCCACCCAGTGCACACATTTCAAGGCAGAGAAAAGCTCACGTGGGGGTTTCTTGTGTTTTACTCTTGGTATCTAGCCGACGGTATTGTGTTATTATGATGTCGGCTCGTGGTATTGTTCCATGATTTGAGGAGGAGCTTGCCTATATAAAGCAAAGGAGATCATTTGGTTTAAGCATGGTTTTGGTTGAATATCTTATGAGGGCTAGATCTGGTCTAGATCTAAACAAGGCGAATCTACTGATGGACCGAGATCTCTTCGGCGCATGTTCAGATCTATAGATCTGACTGACTGGGTTACTTCTGAAGTCTTGAAATCATCTATGCCCGGAGGGACGCAGGTGCAGTAAGGGTTCAGGTGCGCCGGGACGCAGGCGCAGAAGGGTTCAGGTGCGTCGGGACGCAGGCACAGAAGGGTTCAGGTGCGTCGGGACGCAGGCGCAGAAGGGTTCAGGTGCGTCAGGACACAGGCAGTTCAATAGACTCAGAGCGAGGGACGCAGGCTATCAGTTGAGAAAGGTGCGTCCGGGACGCAGGCTAGAAGTTGAGCAGGGTGAGTCCGGGAAGCAGGCTAGCAGTTGAGCAGGGTGAGTCCGGGAAGCAGGCTAGTAGTTGAGCAGGGTGAGTCCGGAAGCAGGCTAGCAGTGGAGCAGGGTGCTTCCTTCTCTTAAAATATTTGTTTATCATTGTTGTGTTCTGGGTTTGGTCCTATTACTGTTGATCTAGTTACTACAGTTGATTGGGTGATTCTCTCATACTTGATGATCAATTGACGCTTATGGATCCAGTTTGAAAATTTATGAAAAGTGGTCCTTGTAAGAAAAGAAGTAGGGGGTTGTAGCTCCTTTCCAGGAGAGACTGGAAAACGAGAGAGAGTTGTAGCTCTCTGCAGGTTGCAGCCTGCGTACTGGTAAAGGACTGCACCAGTACAAAACCATTGTAAAAGAAGTTTCTAATTTGAAAGAAGATAGAGACATATTGCAGCAAGTGGTTTTCACCCACATTGGGTTTCCACCTTACATCTTGTGTTCTTTGGTGTGACTATCTGTTTTCTATGTTCATGCACATTATTTTATGGTACTGACATGCAAATATAATTCAAAGATCAAATAAGGAAGGTTCATTAAAAGAATTAGATAATACTGATTCACCCCCCCCCTCTCAGTATTATTTCCAACAATTGGTATCAGAGCAGGTCCTTCTGAGGAAGCTTGATCGCTTGAAGGAAAAGATCCATCAGAATGGCTAATACAGAAAGAGAGGCACACATCAGGCCACCAATCTTTGACGGGAACAATTTTACTCACTGGAAGATAAGAACCACTGCATATCTACAATCACTTGGAGCAGAAGTTTGGGGAATTGTAGAAGGAGGATACAAATTCCCATCAGCAACTCCTACAGATCCAGCAGAGAAAAAGAAATATGAGCTCAATGCCAAAGCTGTTACTGTCCTATTGAGTAGTTTGACTCAATCAGAATTTATGAAGATCATGCATTTCAAATCAGCTAAGGAAATATGGGACAAAATCGTCACAAGCTACGAAGGAGATGATCAAGTAAAAAGAGCAAAGCTTCAAACTCTCAGAATCCGGTATGAAACTCTTAAGATGCGTAATAATGAAAGCATAGCTAATTATTTCCTGCGTATGGATGAGATTGTGAATTGTATGAGGGATCTGGGTGAATAATTTGAGGAAGTTGTCTTAGTTGAAAAAGTTTTGAGATCTCTGTCTGCTAAATTTGACTCTAAAGTATCTGCCATAGAAGAAAAGGAGAATGTGCAGAAAATCACCATGTCACAACTTCATGGGATCTTAACTGCTTTTGAAATGCGACAAGAGGTACCACCAGAGGCCGCATTCGAAGTGTCAGAGGAAGAAGATGAGGTAAATTTTGTCAAGAATCTTGAACGGGGAACTGGACGGTTCAAAGGTAAGCTACCTTTCAAATGTTTTCTATGTGGTAGAGTTGGTCACTATGCTGCTAGATGTCCTCAAAACAAAGGAAAGATATCTGAAGAAGATGGTAGAAGCTATTATACCCATATTAAAAGTTCATTCAATGATAGTGAAGATATTAGAAGTCTCATGGCACATAAGAAGAAGAATGTTTCATCCAATAATAGCGAAGATATTAAAAGTCTCATGGCACATGAAGAGAAGAATGCAGAAACTGAAGAAGTTGCCAAATTAAAAGAACAATTGGAGACAGAAATCAGGGTAAGGGAGCAATTGCAGGATATAGTAAAGGATTAGAGTACAACTATTCAGAAACTTGAATCAAGGATCCTCTCTCTAAAAGAAGATCTTAAAAAATCAAGAGAACAGAACAAAGAAGAACTTGAAGATTAAGAACATGAAGTGATCAAACTAAAGCGACAAGTGGAAGAAGGAAGAAAAGCTGAAGAAGACCTAAGGAATCAATATCTGAAAAAGGAAGAACAACATCAAGTTGAGGTAAATATCTTGAAAGGTAAAATAGAAGAAAAGGATAAGCTTTTACGATTTCAAGATAGTACTAAAGTCTTGGATGATATTCTTAACAGTCAAAGGTCTCCTGCTATCAAGACTGGTCTTGGTTTTCATGAATATGTTGAAGGTGAATCTAGTTCACAAGGTGAGGCAAGAAACTCTAATGAGAAATCTGAAATTCTCAACGAGGAACAACCAAGGAAAGAAATTCCTCAAGGAAGATCCTTTACTCCTAACTATGATAGACGATTATTTCCTCCACTAAAAAATGTTGAATGTTATGTATGTCATAATCTTGGACATGTTACAGCCAGATGTAGAAGTAGAATGGTTCAAGACAGATCATCGCATCCCAGGTATTTCAGAGGATATTGTTTTGCCTGCAATGCATATGGACACAAAGCAATTGATTGTGATAGAAGGAACATGAAAAATGTAAGATGTTATACATGCAACAACTATGGGCATAAAGCAAGGGAATGCAGGAGCAGATTTCAAAATTCAAAACAAAAGGACCATACATCATCACAGTTGCAGGAATTGAAGAAGACAGAGACAGAAAGGTGTGGCATAATTCAGACAGCGGACATAACAGACACAGGGGAATCTGAAAGTGATGAAATTCAGTATTCCATCTTGCATACGCTGATATAATGAAGACAAGTCGCGTATATACGCGAGTTACAGGCTGCAAAGTCGCGTATATGAAGAAAGGGCAGCAGAACAGACTCAGGTTCAGTCATGGTTGGCTCAGGCTCAGGGGGAGCAGAACAGACTCAGGAAATGGTTCAGTCATGGTTAGCTCACAGGTTCAGGGGGAGCATATAATGCATTGTTGGCATTATGGAGGATGGTCAGAAGGAGATCTTGCTGCAATATGTCTCTATCTCTTTCATGGTGGATTATGGTTCTTTGTTGCAGATCTGGTTCATTTTCAGGAGGAGCATGATCTTAGGGGGAGCATACCCCTTTGCCCTTGATGTCAAAGGCGGAGAATGAAGCTGAAGATTGTAAGGTTGCCATCAAGTCCAAAGGGGGAGATTGTTGGCATTATGTTCTCTGGTATGGCTATATGTTACAGATGTTGTACTTGATGGCAACTCCCATGACAAGGCTCTCATTTTATTGAAAAATAAGAAGGACGCAGGATATCAGTTCAGAAGCTGCGTACCCGCAGGTACACCTTGCAGGGACCGCGTCCAGAGACGCAGGCCAGCCATTCAGGAGGTGCGTCCACCCAGTGCACACATTTCAAGGCAGAGAAAAGCTCACGTGGCGGTTTCTTGTGTTTTACTCTTGGTATCTAGCCGACGGTATTGTGTTATTATGATGTCGGCTCGTGGTATTGTTCCATGATTTGAGGAGGAGCTTGCCTATATAAAGCAAAGGAGATCATTTGGTTTAAGCATGGTTTTGGTTGAATATCTTATGAGGGCTAGATCTGGTCTAGATCTAAACAAGGCGAATCTACTGATGGACCAAGATCTCTTCGGCGCATGTTCAGATCTATAGATCTGACTGTCTGGGTTACTTCTGAAGTCTTGAAATCATCTATGCCCGGAGGGACCCAGGTGCAGTAAGGGTTCAGGTGCGCCGGGACGCAGGCGCAGAAGGGTTCAGGTGCGTCGGGACGCAGGCGCAGAAGGGTTCAGGTGCGTCGGGACGCAGGCAGTTCAATAGACTCAGAGCGAGGGACGCAGGCTATCAGTTAAGCAAGGTGCGTCCGGGACGCAGGCTAGCAGTTGAGCAGGGTGAGTCCGGGAAGCAGGCTAGCAGTTGAGCAGGGTGAGTCCGGGAAGCAGGCTAGCAGTTGAGTAGGGTGAGTCCGGAAGCAGGCTAGCAGTGGAGCAGGGTGCTTCCTTCTCTTAAAATATTTGTTTATCATTGTTGTGTTCTGGGTTTGGTCCTATTACTGTTGATCTAGTTACTACAGTTGATTGAGTGATTCTCTCATACTTGATGATCAATTGACGCTTATGGATCCAGTTTGAAAATTTATGAAAAGTGGTCCTTGTAAGAAAAGAAGTAGGGGGTTGTAGCTCCCTTCCAGGAGAGACTGGAAAACGAGAGAGAGTTGTAGCTCTCTGCAGGTTGCAGCCTGCGTACTGGTAAAGGACTGCACCAGTACAAAACCATTGTAAAAGAAGTTTCTAATTTGAAAGAAGATAGAGACATATTGCAGCAGGTGGTTTTCACCCACATTGGGTTTCCACCTTACATCTTGTGTTCTTTGGTGTGACTATCTGTTTTCTTTGTTCATGCACATTATTTTATGGTACTGACATGCAAATATAATTCAAAGATCAAATAAGGAAGGTTCATTAAAAGAATTAGATAATACTAATTCACCCCCCCCTCTCAGTATTATTTCCAGCAATAATCGCGCATCAGAAACGGCCTCCGTTTTCTTATCCAAACTTCCTAACTACTAGTTTACGTCCTGCGTGATCTCCATGGGCCTCGGTCAGCGTGCTTTGACTGAGGTCCTCGTCGTTCCTTGCTGGCTACAAACTGCCACTGTCCAAAGGTCCTTCTTGATGGCTCTTTGTTCACAAGTTTTTGAAGTCTGTCACAATTTGGTACAGTCATAGAATTTTGATAATCTTTCATGGATCCAATTCGTATCATGGCCTTCCTACTGAAAAAGCTTTTGGACCACCAAAAGTCGGTTTTTAAGCATCGACTAAGTGAGGATACATTTGTCTCACTTGTCCAATCTCTATCCACTTTGCACTGCTCGGCTTTGAACCCTTGAGCCCAACTCTAAGGTACTCAACATCTCCCATGTGTGTCGTTCTCACCTTCTTGTCCAGAACTGTGTCTTCCTGCAATTCATTAAGATATTCAGGTAACAGGTCATCAATATAAGGAAATTGACTCTGCTCTTCGGGATCCTCAATTAGTGAAGGTTCAAATAATCTCAAGCAATTTTCATTTACGACTGAGTAGATGTGCATGTAAGCTGGTAGATCAAGGTGAAAAGCATTCTCATCAATCTTCTCAAGTATCTTGAAAGGTCCACACCTGATAGGCTTTAGCTTTTTACCTTCACCTTGCATTCTGTCTTTGCTGATATATAGCCAGACTTGGTCACCAAATTGGAAACTATGCTCCATCCGATGCTTGTCATGCCTTGCCTTGTATTTGGCTTGGCTCTTTTCTAGTTGTTCCTGTACTGCCTGGTGGATCTCTTGGATTTGTTCAATGAACCTAGTTTCCCTGTCCACATCAATGTGTCCCTCAACTGTGGTGTCTTTACCAAAGACAAAATCCAAAGGAGACCTTGGTGTGAAACCAAAACAGGTCTCAAAAGGAGATCTCTATGTAGAATACTGTTTTTCTCTGTTGTAAGCATGCTTCACATAACACAAATGTTCATCCCAAAGCTTAGGGTGTTTGTTGTAATATCCCCTGAGTAACTGGATTACTATCCTGTTAACTACGTCGGCCTGGCCATCGGTTTGTGGATGAAAAGTTGTGCTTTTCTTTAGTTTGGTGTCCATTAGTTCCCATAGACTTGACCAAAACTTTCCCATAAATCAAGTGTCTTGATCAGATACAATGGAAGTGGGTAATCCAAAATGAACCCATACATGTTGAAAGAACAGTTTTGCAGTTTGTTCAGCTGTAATCTTTTTATTACAAGGTATCAAAATACACATTTTGCTGAACCTATCCACAACAACATATAGATAATCATGACCTTTCCTAGATTTAGGCAGTCCTCCAACAAAATCCATGGAAACACTTTCCCAAGGGTGAGAAGGAACTGGTAATGGAGTGTACAAGCCTAGTTTTCTATTGCAGGGCTTGCTTTTAGTACACATAGTACACCCTCTTACATATCTAGAAACCGTCTCATTCATTTTTGGCCAATAATAAAATCTTTGCGGCTGTGCAACTGTTTTACTTACCCCAAAGTGACCTGATATTAGAGAAGTGTGTGCTTCTCGAATTATCTTTACTCTCTCAATTTGTGGAATGCATAGCTTCCCACAATGATATAGGAGTCGGTCCTTTACATGATAATCCAATTCTTCTACTCATTTGCCTTGACTCAAAGTTGCATATACATCCTTAAAGTCTATATCTTGAGAATATTGTTCAATGTAGCTTTCATGTAACACAGAATTATGCTTAGGTATAGTAGATGCATTTATAATGGGTCTAGATAACATATCTACAACTTTATTGTGTATGCCCTTTTTATATCTGATGACTAAATGAAATTGTTGTAGAAAACCCATCCATCTATAGTGTCTTGATTGCTGCAACTTAGTTTGGGAGTGTAGATATTGAAGTGGTTGATGATCAGTATGTATTACTGTCTCTTTTCCCATTAAGTAATGTTTCCACTTTTTCACACTCTGTACTAATGCATACAATTCTTTATCATATGTAGGATAGTTAACTACTGCAGAATTAAATGTCTCAGAATGATAACATATGGGTTTACCGTGTTGTGTCAACACTGCTCCCATGGCATAGTCACTGGCATCCATTTGGATCTCAAATGGTCTTTGAAGATCAGGTAGTGCTAGTACTAGTGTTGTACTAATCTTTTCTTTCAAGGTGTCGAAGGCTTTTTGCTATTTGCCTCCCCACTGAAACACCTTGTTCAATCCTTTTAAAGCATGTAAGGGAGCTGCAATTAAGGAAAAGTTAGAAATGAACTTTCTCCAATATTGTGCTGCTCCTAAGAAGCTCCTAACTTCTGTAGCAGATTTGGGTTTAGGCCAATTCACAATGACTGCCACCTTAGAGGGATCTATCTTCAATTCACCACCCCCTACTATATGTCCCAAATAATTCAAATATGTTTTGCCAAATTCACATTTGGAGAGTTTAACATAGAGTTTTTCTCTTTTCAAAACACCTTGTGTCTACTTAACATGCTTTAAATGTTCTTCCCATGTCTTGCTAAATATCATAATGTCATCCAGATACACAATAACAAAATCATCAAGAAAAGGTCTGAGTACATCATTCATTAATCTCATGAAAGTAGCAAGAGCATTAGTTAAGCCAAAAGGCATAACTAGCCACTCATACAATCCATGCTTTGTTTTCAGCAACTCTTGCACCTGCTTCTTGATTTCAGCATTCTCTAAAGCGGACAACTTGTACATTCCAATGTTAGGCAATGGAGCATCTTGCTGCAAAATAATATCATGCATTATTTCCTTTTTGGGTGGCAAACCTTTAGGTTCTTGAAACAAGATATCATACTCTGAAACAACTTTTTCTAAATCAGCTTGTTGTTTAGCATCACAGCCCTCAAATACATTGGTTTTATTAGGTTTCTTTTCCTTTACAACCATCAGTAAGAATTGTTTGCATGAGTTTATCATTCGTTTCATCTGCCCTGAGTTTATGAGAGTATAATTATTCTTGAGCTTATGAGCTCTTACAAAGTATTCGGTTCCATCTTTAACGAGAAGATACTTGTACTCATCTCTACATAAAATAGCTTTTCTGTCATACAAGTAAGGACTTCCTAGAACAATTCCACATATATCCAAAGGAATTATGTCTAACTCAACCTCATCTACATGCTGAACCAAAAGAAAACTTGAGTTTGCATTGTCTAGTCACTTGTAGTTGTGCTTTATCACTTAACCATCCTAATGGGTATGGTTTCTTGTGAGGTGTAGTCACTAATCCCAATTTATTTACAATTGCTTTAGAAATTAAATTTACTTGTGAGCTACTATCAAACAAAGTATCAATCTTTTGATGTTTGAAAATAACTCGAATATGGAAAAGCTCATGTCTTTTTCTCTCATTTTCTTCATCAATAGTAGATTGTGCAGAATTACTAGTAGATGCTTCATAATTCTTACCTTTTATACCTGTGGCTGCAATAGTTGTTTCATCTCTTGAGTCTGACCCCAAATCTTTCTGAATAGTTGTAGCAGTCTTCTTCTTCTTGCCCTCAAACTTCTTAGGTCTCAGCTCTGTATGCAGAATCCAACAGTGCTCATCATCATGCCCATCCTTCTTACAGTGAGTGCATGAAGACTTGCTTTTCTATGCAGTGTTAGCCTTCCTTGATTTCCATTTCTATTTTCTTTTCTCCTTATTCTTGCTTGCAGTAGGTTGGGATGATCCCCCAACTTTTGGACTTCCATTCCTTCCTCTAGCTTCTAGATGAGTAGCTTGTATAGATACCTCATCTATACTACTGGGATTAAACATGAGGATAGTATGCCTCGTGTAGCTGTGTAGACCACCAATGTACTTCAACAGAGTCTTGAGTGAGTCTAATGAGATTCCTAGAGTCAATGCTCTCTTTCTAAATTCTTGGGTGTATCCTTGTACACATTGCCCTTTCAACTGTTGAAGAGTTTGCCATCTCATCATGGCTTGATGCATGTAGGCCAATGGATAGAACTGCTTTTTGGTTGCAGAAACAAATTCATTCCAGACAGAAATAGTCTTACCATGTCTCTTCATATCAGCTTGGTGTTATAGACATTTTTGTGCCTTACAGCATTGAGCATGAAATGTCCATAATCTAAGGGATCCAAAGTCCCTAAACATGTTGTTCCTACCCCTAGAGGAACAAGGCTAACAAAACACAGCAATTCACAGAAGTTCTCCACCAGAAACGGCTCAAAAACAAGTCAATTCAGGATCAATTCAGAGGCTCCACTAGCTGTCTGCGCTGAAATGCAAAGTCTGCATTGGCTACCTGCACTGCAACGCAGGTAGAAGCACTACCAGGGTGCGCTGAGCGGGAATTGACAAATGGCAAGTTCATTCAACAAGGTGTCAAGACCCTGGAAGCTTCCAGAATCTTCCTCAAATGACACTTGCCTCAGTGAATTCGACTAGTGATGAGTAAGAGGTTCTAAATCTCCAAGTGGAAGCAAGAACCTCCAAGTGGAAGCAAGAACTGACAGAGGGAGAGGACACTAGTCAGATCTCAAGCTGACTCATCCTCTCTCCAAACATCTATATATGGATCTCTCCTCCATGAGATCTAGGGGCTGGAATTTTGTTATTGCAAAGAATTGCTGTTGGTTTGAGATTGGAATCATTGGGTGCTTAATGCTTTGAAGGGGGTGAAGATAGGAATTCCATTTGCTGGGAAGGAGATGCTGGATTGGAGCCCTCTGGGTTGTATCTCTTCCTGAACCTTGTTATTCATCAATAAAGCTATCTTGGTTCCTCCTATATACTGGTGTATCTTTGATGTATGATTGCATTAGTATGTTTAGTTTATTTCTAATCCTGAACTAGTTATGAATATGAATCCATGTCTTGTGTAGTGTTCTCTTCTTGTGATCTTGCAGAAACCTCTTGAAGCTGGGTGAGCGAGAAGGCAAGTAGCTGGGAACTCTCAAAGAGAAGAGAAACCGGATCGAGGGACAAACGGAAGACACCGGTTAGTCCATCCATCTCTCTTCATTCTTAATTCATAAAGGAAGAATTCTAGAATAGCTGTCTTTGTTTGTTGCTAAGGCACTGTCACACCTTAGGTGGATAGGATCGTCCTGCATAGGCATTTTTCCCCACAACACTTGGGTCCAGCCTTTCCACCAAACCAAAGTAGTGCCTCCAAGACGTAGGCCTGCCAGCTGAATCTTGCTCTTGTCTGAATCAATACTCTGCACTCTGCAATAAACATCAGTTTGTCTAATCCAACTGTCCAGCTTTTCTGCATTCAACTCTCCATCATATATAGGTAAATCAAAATTAACATCTAGTTTAATCAAAGATGCCTTCTTTTTATGTTCAGGGCTATTAGGAGGTGTGAGAAAGATTTCCTCTTTCCTTTTTCCTTTTAAGTGGTCATGGAGGAGAGACTCATCTTCTCCTTTGTCTTGTTTGGACCCTGATGCATCTTCATCCTTGTGTTTTCTAAAATCCTTATACATTTCCTCTACCATGGACCTTATGGCTAGGAATTTATCTATGAACTGAGGGTCTGGTCCCAGAGAACCTTCCTCTCACATTATCTTCCGAGGATAGACTCTTCCAATTTCAGGATTAGTTTCGACCAACTCTCCTTCTCCTAATTTGAGCTTTGATCTAGTTAGCATTCAATAGCTAAATCCAACACAAGCTTATCTAACCTAAATAGCCTAAAGCTCTGATACCACTTGATCTGAAAATCACTCGTGAGTGACCTCAGTTAATTAATTAATGAATGAAGGTATTACAGACTCATGTGCTAGTGTATGTCTATGTTATCTTAGGCAACGGATCGATCAGATTGCAAAATACACAGACATTGGAAAGTGGAAAACAGTAGGAGAAACACGGTAAGAAAATACAATAACACAACAAATTAATAAGGAGTTCACCCTATCCTCCAAGGCTATGTCTCCGGTCCAGTTTCCAGTGGTGGCCTTCTTTATTGTGTCTTTAAGCAAGATTTTTTACAATGAGGAGCTCAAATTGAGTCTCCTGGAATAGATGATGCTTAGTAGGGTGGTTCTTGGATTCCCCAAGCCACTAGAGTGAATAGACTCTTCCTTACCGAGTCTTGACCTCACTGGTCTTTAATTGGATGAGTCCAATTTGGTACTCAGTTCCCAACAGATATCCTCTTAGGGATTACTTGAATGTCTCAAGCCTTTTATCTGCTCGATGCTGCCTTAACTCTATAGGTCAGCTCAGCTCTCTGTTCTCTGCTTCTTGCTTTACTGTCTCCTTCTTCCTCTTCTCACCATCGCCTTCTTTCTTATAGTGCTCTCTTCCCCTTTTCTTTGTCTGTTCATTCATGGCTTAAAGCCAATCCATCCTCTGACTACTCGCTTCCTCTTCTGCCCCTTCGGATCACCTACTGTTGTTTGCTTGGAGTTCCCTGCCTCTACATCATTGCCATTGCATAACGTCTCACAGGAAGTGGCCACTTGTCCTCTCACGAACTGTGCCAGCTCTTCCTCAAATGGTTCGATATTTCGGTTACTCTGTGTAAGGATTCATCCACCAACTCAGTGGTCCAATTGGACTTCAAACCTTTATGCACCGTGGTTTATTTCCCCCCATCAAATCCGATCATCCATCAGGTGCAATATCCACCATTAGATCTAGAGCCCCCAAATCCTACGATGTTCGCTCTTATTGCACGGTTGACTTGCTCGGATGTTAGCCCGCCATGAGAGGAAGTTTTCTCTCTCATCCGTCAGACATGTGTCATTTGTTGTATGGAATCGCTAGGTCTCCTGACAATTCCACTTACCGCCTAAAACGCCTCTGATATCCTGCTGGTTTTGGAGCACGGGATCCACCATTCGCTTTAGTGCTTTTCCCACGGTTTTCAGCTTCACTTGTGATCAAGTTCTTGGGGCCTTTCCTTCTCGAGGGGTTTTTCCCAGCGATGCACGATTAGAAACGGCCTCCGTTTTCTAATCCGGACTTCCTAACTGTTAGTTTGCATCCTCCGCGGTCTCCATGGGCCTAGATCAGCATGCTTTGATCAAGGTCCTCGTCGTTCCTTGCTGGCTAAAAACTGCCAATGTCCAGAGGTCCTTCCTGATGGCTCTTTGTTCACAAGTTTTGGAAGTCTCTCACAATTTGGTACAGTCATAAAACTCTGATAATATTTCATGGATCCAATTCAGATCAATTAATATCCTTTAACTTGGGATATTCCTCCTCTATCTCATTCGAAACCTCAAAATATAATTCTGCAACTCTACTCCTCCAAGAGATTTTTGTCCTCTAGTCTATGTTTTCTTCTCCAAAAAAAAAAATCTCTCTATTATGAGGTTCAAGGAACATTCTAGCTTTGATAACAAATAATGTCGATCTAATACTGGTTGTGCCAATATGCTAGCTTAATATTCCTATAGGGCCCAAACTCAGAGAAAAAATGTGCTTCTTTCATCTAATTATGGGACTTAACCCCCTTTTAATATTTATTTAAAATTTAAGTGGGAGGAGCCATAAGGGTATCGTCCAACCCTATTCATAAAACCACTAAACCCAAAATCATTTATAATATGTGCTCATGTATATGCCCAAGACTACAAATATAGTCTTACAATCATGATTGTGGAGCAAAGGTACTATAGCGTAGAGTCCCTTATCTTCTATAGATTGATTTTGTTCTTCCATTCACAAAGCTTCCAATACTTTTAACTCCCCTCGCATACAATCAAGGTTGTGACCTTGGCCTAGAACACATCACTTATTTGTTGGCCTCGTCGACCAGTGCACCTGCTCCACTTCACTTCCCTTTACGCGTCATCCTAGCCTAACATCATCTCAGCTGGTCCAAAGGTGTGCACAAAGGGAATTGTTTGAGAGCTATACTGTGGGTAATAGAGTTTCTCTCGTCTATTACTGCACTTAAGTTTCGTCAAATTTGACCCTGCTCTTTACACGTATAGCCACTTGTCAATTTCACATTTGAAATGTTGAGTCAAATTTACTTTGACTCATTCCATGTTCTAGAATGACATGTCACCCAATGCTCTACTCATTGGCTAGTTGCTACGTCTACCTGATGCCTAGTCATCCCGATGTTTCCTTCCGATGTGCACTATAAAAAACTCCCAGGAGAGAGAACCTAGGAAACAAGAATAATTCCCATCAACAAACGATCTCGACCTTCATTAAATGACGCTCCTGCTCTTTTCTAAAAAGTGAGAAGACTTTCGCCTCTGGGATGAGTCAATATTCCCTTGCGGTCCCACTCATGCTCTGTTGGGATGGGGTCCCCTGGGTCAGTTTTGGGGTTAAAAACCCAAGTATTGATGTAAATTTTGGTAAAAGATGTAAAGTCTCTGCAATTTTTGGATGCAGAGCATGTAGATAGTTAGGATTTAAAAGGGGTTTTAACCCCTTGTATATGTAAATTTGAGTCAATTTTGAGATCCACCCATGGTCCGCGGACCATGGGATTGTATGTAAAAAGCTATAAATAGGTGTGTCTTAGAGAGTCTAAGGCATGTCTATGTCAGAGATAGGAAGAAAGGGAAAGTAAGTAGTAGGTAGATAGAAGGGAAAAGGCTACACAGTTGAGTGTGTGGAGGCCTAGAGTAGTATCCGCAGCTAAGTACGCAAACCCCTGCAGCTGAGTGCGTAGGGAAGTTTTGAGTCTATAATACCATATTGAAGATCAATAAAGAAGAATGTTGAAGAATCTTTTTGTTTATCTATTTATTTCTATTATTTATGTCTACGATATATGATGACATGGAATAGTGTCTTTATGAAATATTGATCTTTTGATGTGCGACTCTATGGGATAAGTCTTAATAACCGCATACAATGCATGTTAAGTAATTTCGCGAAGATTATAATACATTATGTTATGTCTATTAAATACTTAAGTAGATCCATGCGAGCTCAGATCTAGGGGTATTTTCTGATGCGCATAAGTGGATGATTCATTTGTTAAGCGTCCGCAAAGACCCATCGTAGACCTTCGCGAAGGTCTAGAGGTCGTTAAAGTGAGTTGCAGAGCTGGGCCCTAGGGGCTTATTGATTTGCAAGAAAACAGATAGGGCAACAAAAGACATCACATTAATCTCTGGATGTGAAAACTTGGTTCCAACATCCCCCCATACTACTTCAGGTGAGACTTCATCCTGCACTAAACGGGTTGATGTTGAAAGGGCCAGTAGTGCAAGGTTTTGTTTGGCACAATTCACTCTGAAACTAGGTCAGGACCCACTAAGCCAACAAATGGTTTCGTTGCCAGGACCGAGATATACTTAAGGAGATGTGTGATGTTGCATCACTAGAATCCAACCAAGAAGGAGATTAAGAAGTGGTTGGATAGAAAAATTCACGAATTCGCAGCACAATAGAAGAGGAATCTGCGCCTATCAAAGGAGCAATGGTTGGACAGATATTTGTACACAGAAATACATGAAATTTTCTTCTACACCTTCCCAATCGAACTATACAAGTGGATAACTAAGTTAGTAGACTGCCACGGAAGGTGGAGGCTTGACGATCCAATAGTGTGGACTCCAGAGCTAGTGTGAAGGTTGGAAGCCTCTGAAGACAAGATTGTGTGCATTGTTGACCACTAGCTCAATCGAATTATAGGAGGATTTTTTTATAGAGTTTGCGGTTGATACCTTAGTCAACTATAGCGAATCAGAGCGATGCTTCTTCAAGGGACCATGAGGTAAGTATCTGAAATCTATGAATACCTAGATTAATATTATCTTGTGTGAAAAATGGGTTATGCCATTTCCCTGATGTTTGGAGCTATGTGAAGTGGAAAACTCTTTAGAAATTGAGAGAAAGTAGGTCCTGAATATAGCCCGTTGATTGGACCCCCTTCGAGAGGCGATGAGGGGACGATACAGGCCTCGCCGCGGAGTGTTGTCAAGCTAATAAGATAGGGTTTTCCGCAGATACATCATCCATCCACTCCACCTCCATCTTCACCTCCACAACTTACCCCTTCACCCACACCTCTACCACCACCACTGTCGTTCAACATGTCGAACTCAATCAGGATACCGATTTCAAGGGTATAGGGAGCGAATATACAGATCAGTTTTGGTTTGTTACAAATGGTGTATGGACCGCACAGTAGATCACTGATGATAACATAAAGAAGGCGCGGTTAGTTACTCCTTTGCAGGATCGTGCACTAACGTGGTATATTAAGTACTATGTTGATCATCCTCTAGTGACGCTAGCAGAGACTAAGGATGCTTTGAACAAAGAGTTTAGTAAGCCTAAGTCTGACTCGTAGTCAGTAATTGGATTTAAGGAAATCATGATGAAGGTTGATGAAATCCATTGGGAGTTAGGTCAAAGGTTGAAATGTGTGATTCGCGAAGCTAATATGTAGCTCACAAATGGTCAGCACCGCGAGTGGTTTATAGCCTCGCTTCTACCCCACCTAAGGATTGCTTTGTCATAGCAAAAGATAGGAACTCAGGAAAAATCCCTGGAAATCACAATGAGATTGCATGTGACGCCCATGCAAGATGCAACCTTGGGGGTTCAACAGATTCACTCCCAGTTGCAAAACCTATGCTTGGAATTACAGAGTTTGAAGAAAGAGAAGGAGACTAAACCTGAGGTGCGTGAGGAAGTCTAGTGCCTGAAATGTAAGAGCCAAGGGCATGATAAAGACCACTCTCCTGTATTTGTTAACTATATCACAGGAGGAGGATCAATTCCCCTAAGACCGGAATCTCCAACAGGACCAAGTGTGGGGGCCACACTATGGTGCGCTATTTGTCAGGTGGATGGAAAACACGCAAAGGATAATTGCCATTTACTTCAAAAGTTCGTTCAACCGCTATAATAGTTGTTTTGCAACTTCTGCAAATCAGTGGGTCATGATGAGTGCAACTGTCATAGCTATGAACTAATGATGGAAAGAATGCCTACCTATCGAATGCAAGAAGAGACTCGGCCTCCTGATCAGGGCATCAGAGGAGTGCACGAAGGATATCAGGGACGAGGACGAGGCCAAGGAGGAGGAGGACCTGGTAGAGGTCGCAGTTAGGTTATTTTCTATAACTGAGGGACACTAGGGCATTACGCACGAGAGTGTCAGAATCAGACACGCTTGTCATGTCAATACTACAGCTAGTTTAACCACACTATAGAAGAATACCCTGTGTTGATAGCCAAGATGCAGGAGAAAATGCGCAGCATTAGCAACCTACACAAAAGTTACAAATGATGAGAGTTGAGCCTCGCAAAGAAGATCAGAATGTGAATATAGTGCTAAGGAGCAGCATAAAGACTGGCGATGACAAGGGAAAACAACTTGAAGAGGACGGATGGGTCTGCAAGGCCCCAAAGAAGGAAGTTGGTTTTGATTTGGAGCACACGAAGGAAATGTTTATGGAAGCCAAGAAAATCTTCGCCGAGGCATCTACCTTAGGAAGTCAGAACAAAGTACCAGAAACCAACGTGCCTACATAGTTTGATCCCTCTGTACTTACCGCGTTCCTGGAAACCTGCATGAAACTTCTACATGATAGCAAGGCTATGAAAGGCCTGCCGGAATTGATAAACAAGTGTGTTGGTAAAGAAAACGCCCCTGATGAACATCACACGGTTAGAAAGATTGGCAAACATAAGGCAAGAACAAGACACAAGATGAGGCTCATCGTGCAGATAGGATATTATGAGATGGACCAGGTCATTCTGGATCTGGGGTCTGACCCGAATGTTTTGCCTAAATAGGCATGGGAAAGAATGGGGAGACCTGCATTGCAGTGGTCTCCGATCCAGCTTAGAATGGCCAACCAGTAGAAAATCATCCCTATGGGATGACTACATGGAGTAACAGTGGATATAGAAGGTGCGAGCGCACTAGCTGATTTTGAAGTAATAAAGATCGTTGATGATAGCAACCCATACCATGTGCTCCTTGGAATTGACTAGGCCATTGATATGAATGTAGTCATTAACTTGAAGAAGAGAACATTGTCATTCGAGAGGAAATCTCTTGAGGTTTTAGTATCATTGGACCCTACAGAAGGACTGCACTATACTGAACCGGTCTGTGACTATGAAGAAAGTGATGATGACTTGGACTAGATCTATAAAATAATTGCCTGAGATCAAGACTGAATTAATCCAACAATTGACAGATGGATTGCATGGGACCAGGGAAGTTCCTATACCTCGGATTTAGATGAAGAATTAGAGCATTGGCATAATAGGTTGCATAAAGTATCTACGTTGCGCAACAACATGATGACTAAATCATTGCGTTGTTTGTCAATAGAAGTAAGAAATTTACCTTATTATGATGGTTTAACTGACGTAGATAAGTTTTTGGATGCTTTTGAATGAGAATTCCCTGAGAATCATCACTTCCAATCACTAGATTTGGCATTGCGCGCTACACCTGCATGATGGTGGGGTACGCACAAGGATAGCTTCGATGAGTGGCGAGATTATAGAAGGATGATGAGGTTTTGATTTAGTCGTCCTAAAATTCCACTGACTGAGAAATATGATGGGAGAAATGTTCCGCACTATCATTTAGCGAAGTGGACTAAAGCTTATGGAACGGAGCCATAGTCGAAGTGGGTACACTTATTCTATCATACTTTGGGTACCATTCCTATGAATTGGTATCTAGAAATGGAGCTCCGCCATGGCACCACGGAGTGGGATATCTTAAGGGAAGGATTCTTAATGACCTTCAGTTTTGAAGATGGGTTCAAGAGAATTGATGAAGCTCTGTAGGAGATAAAGGCCGCGATCTTCAGAATTCTGCAGGATCTGTTGGAGTTGCTTCAACCAGATTGGAGCACCCAACTGCGCCATGCACTAGAATGTTATAATGTGACCGCTGAGGGGGAGGATGAAGATCCACGAAATATTAATATTCTAGAGGCAGAAGGCCATCGCGAGGTCGAAGGTCCGAAAATAGAGAACCTAGACATCACCGTGCCATTGAAAACCAAGCAAGTGAACATTCGTACCAAAACAGAGCCAAAATTTGTGAAGATTAGGGATTACTGGGACAATGCCATAGTGGATAAAGTTTTTGAGTTACTCCGCGAGTACCAGGATCTTTTCCCTACAAAGTTTTTAGACCTAAAAGGCATCATTGGCGACTTTGGTGTGATGAAAATCACTTTGAAACCAGATGTGAAGCCTATTAAGCAGAGGTCGTATCACCTTAACCCAAAATACAAGGAAAATGTTCTCTTGGAGTTGGATAAGATGCTAGAAGAAAGCATCATCAAACCTATGGAAGAATTTTATTGGGTGAGCCCAATGGTGGTTCAAGAAAAGAAACAAAAGGGAGAAATAAGGATTTGCGTAGATCTAAGGAAGCTTAATGATGCCTACGTCCATGATCCTTTTCTGACACTGTTTATTGATGAGGTATTAGACAATGTGGGAGGGCAGGAGGCCTACTCATTCACTGATGGATTTTTAGGGTACCATCAGATCAAGATCGTGCCAGAGGATAGGAGCAAAACAACCTTCGCGATAGAATGGGGTTGTTTCCAGTATATTGTAATGTTGTTTGGACTTAAGGATGTGCCTATGATATTCTATCGCGTAGTCATAGCGTCATTTAAGGAGTTCATTCATAAGTTCTTGGAGGTTTATTTTGATGACTAGACGGTGTTTGGTTTAGTGAAGTGCCATGTAGCAAGTCTGTGCTTGATGCTGGATACGTGCCGCAGATACCAGATCATGCTGAATCTAAAGAAGTGTCTATTCTGTGTCCCCTCTTGGATCTTGCTGAGTCATGTGGTGTGTAAGAAAGGGCTGATGATGAACCCTACCAAGATCGTGGTAATAGTGAATTTGGAGGCCCCAAGAAGTGTCAAACAACTGTGTGCAATGCTTGGGAATACAAGATATTACAGAAAGTTCATCAAGGCTTATGCTCAAATTACTGTACCCATGGAGAAACTACTGAAGAAGGACGCTACATTCTATTGGGATGAAGAATGTCAACGCAGTTTAGATGTTTTAAAGGAGAAGATGGTCATCGCGCTGATTTTGGTCTTCCCAGATTGGAAGAAGGAATTCCATGTACATGTCGATGCATCTTGCATTGCGTTGGGAGCAGTGCTAACACAGGCCGATGAAGGAGGGATGGACCACCCTATAGCCTTCGCAAGCAGGAAGTTATTGAAGGCCAAGAAGAATTACTCAATGAAAAAGCATGAAGGATTAGATATGGGATACGCGCTTCAAAATTTCAGGCACTACTTGTTGGGTGGACATTTCAAAATGTGCACAGATCATTCTGCCTTGAAATACTTGGTCAAAAAGCCTGTGTTATGAGGGAGATCTGTCGTTGGTTGCTGCTATTCCAGGATTATGACTTTGAGGTTATTGTGAAGCCAGGAAGGTTGAATGCAGGACCTGACCATCTATCGCAGATCAAAACAGGAGAAGAGCCTACTAATTTGGAGAAAGGGTTGCTCGATGTGCAACTCTTCGCTTTGCATGTAGAAGATAACTACTTTGAAGATATCATTCACTTTTTTACTATAGGGATGACACTGGAAGGGTACACGAGTTAGAAAAAGAAGGAGCTAGTAGTGTGCACGGTAGATTTCTCAGTGATTACAGGAAATTTATATAAGATGGGTACATATGAGATATTGCGATGATATGTGCTAGATTTCGAGTGGAATAGCATCCTCGCTGAAGCTCATGGAGGGGTTGCGGGAGGACATTATGCAGGAAAGGCGACAACGCAAAAGATTTTGCACGCAGATTTATGGTGGCCTACACTGCATAAAGATTCTAAAGCATATTGTAGGGCATACGATGCATGTCAACGAATGGGAAGACCATTGTAGAGGGATGAGTTGCCACTGAATAATCAAGTATCGTTGCACCCATTTGAAAAATGGGAAATTGATTTCGTTGGGCCAATTCAACCCCTAGGAAAGAAGAAAGGTGTGCGCTATATCATCACCACGACAAAATATCTAACCAGATGGGCAGAGGCATAGCGGTTTAAAGATAGGGAAAATTTTAAGGATGGAAAATTATCTTGAAGTTTAAAAACATTGGCGAATTTCACTAGTCCCTAATATGAAAACTATAAAATGTTTATTGATATATTTGTAAATTATTCAAATTTATAATGATTTTATATATATCCTCTATATAATCTTGGTGATTTTTAAGGTAAAATAATTTTATATTTTAAAATTTGGGCGAATCATTTTTAGAAAAAATGGAAATTAGCGAATCTTTTTTTTGGAAAAATCAGTGAAAACTAGCCCACCTGCAAATATTAGCCCCTAAAATTTTCCATGGTTAAAGATTGCACAAGATCTACAACAGAAAAGTTCTTGTTTGAGTATGTATTAACCAGGTTTGGCTACCCGAAAGTCTTAATGAGTGATCGAGAAACACACTTCCTAAATGAAATGATCATCACGTTAACTGAAGAGTTCCAGGTTTATCATCAGAAGAGCACACCGTATCATCCTTAGGCTAATGGAATAGTTGAGGCCTTTAAAAATATTTTCAAGAACATGCTAACAAAAATTTGTAACGCGTAGTGGAATGACAGGGATGTGCACGTATCTATAGTGCTATGGGCGTACAGGACTACTTGTAAAAAGATGATGGGACAAACACCTTTTAGATTGGTCTATGGCATAGAATTTGTGATGCCTATGGAATATATCATGCCTCATCTATGCATAGAAGCTTTCACAGGTATGGCAGATCGTGAAGCCTTGGAAGAATGGCTCGCATAGCTGATGGAGCTTGAAGAAGATAGATTTTTGGCTGGATTCCATCAACAAGTACAGAAATAACGTGAAAATGCATGGCACGATCGACATATCAAGTTGTGCACATTCAAGGTAAATGATCTAGTTTTATTATATGATAGCAAGTTCATTAAGTTTCTGGGGAAATTTCAAATGCACTAGCTTGGGCCATATGTTATCAAAGAAATTACAGATGGAGGCGCAGTTTAGCTCGCAAAGTTGAATGGAGAACCTTTTCCACAAAGGGTGAACGGAAGCTTGTTGAAACCATATACGGGGGATCTGTCTAAATGACTATATGATAGCAGGACATTCTTAGTGCTCCAGGTAGTTTCAAGGGAGGGTGGGACTATAAACTACACTGCCAAGATTGGAGAACTAGGTGATAGGCTGGCGGTGTGGAAAATGGTGGACTCGCAGTATAAGAAGCTGCGTGTAGGAAGCTGTGCTATGGAGGGAGGTGCCACGCAGCATAGCTGGAAAGTGACCGTTGAAGTCACTATTCACGATTTGACAGCCATAAGACAGTTAAGAGGAGTGGGCTAGCGGCATTTATGGCCAAAATATTTGAAGATCTGCTACTAAAACAACATTAATGATCGAATTTTGGGGGGAATGGTTAATTTGAATTCAAAAATCCCTATAAATTACGTTTTTTGGTCTAGCAGAGAGCACTTTGCACCCTTAGAGTTTTTGAGCTGTGTTATCTGTTGCTTATGAACCACTCGTTATTTGAGGATTTGGTCGCGAGACCTGCATTTTCCAATTTACCAGAGTTGAATCAGAAGTTCATCCTTGACACCATGTTAGGACCAAGCCCTGCTGAGGCTGTGAGCACTGGGGGATATGTCACGTCCAAAGGAGCTGCTCCAACGGTAGTGAGTATGGAAGCTCTGACTCTTGTGCCTATGGTGCCGAGGTCACCTAGGCCACAGCCTACCCCTATTCGAGAAAGCCAGAAGCCGAATAAGGATAAGCACAAGAAGTCGATGCCAGTCCGCAAATCACCCAGGAAACATTCTACAACTCAAAAGCAGAAGAAAGACAAGCAGCCCGAGAAGGTTGTTTATTTGGAAGCCGAGGAAGGACAAGGCACCGAGGATATAGACAGTGAGGGGTTGGAGCCCCTTACCAAGTTGCCTGACTATATCCCTCCATGCAAGGGGAAGGAAAAGGTCACCAAGGACCTGGACTCGGACAAGTTTGTTATTTCTACGCCCCCGCTGTTGGAGCAGGTTCCCTTTGAAGTTTTGTGCCTTGCGTGGATCGCCCTGCTGAAGATGGAAGATTGGGACCTGGAAAACCATGAGCGGTTCCCTCACCTCACAAAAACAAACTATATGAAGCGCATCTATTACCTGAACTCAGGTGTCACTGAGTTAGAGACAGTGGAATGGATCCACAGAGTGGAGAATTCCGAGTTCTTGAACCTGTTGTGGGTGCCCCATTTTCACCCCACCACTATCAACACAACCTGCATGCATCAATTTCTTATGCTAGTGCGCGATGGGTGCTTATGGATCGGAGGGTCTATACCCATCACTGACATGTTTATCCATAGAATCATGCACCTGCCACATGAGGATTTAAATCTAGCCAAGGAGTTTGGCAAGAAAGGCAGGTGAAAAGGATTTGGCTGACAAGATGAAGAAAGAATTTTCCCTTGTCAAAAAGTCGCACGGATACTCCATTACTTCCATAAACGACCCCGCAGTGCAGATTGCCACACAAATCCTACCAGGGAAAGTCATGAGGAAGTGTCGCGCGGATGAGGTTTCAGCGCCCATGGTTTCGCTAGCTGCACAATGCACAAAGGGTGTGTAATTCAATTGGTCGCGGTACCTGTGCAGTGAATTCTTCGCGGATTTCTTCGAGGTCTAGGATGAGACCAAGCCATTCCACTATTCTTGGTTGCTGCTCTCCATCATGTTGGTTGCATGGGAGCTACTGAAGGACAACCAATTTCCTTCATTGAAAGAAGGATTTTCAAAGGTCGCACAGTTTTCCTCCCTCTTGGCCACAAAGGACCCCACACGGATCATAGAAACAAAGATATTCTGGGTTTTGATGGAAGCAAGAATCCGCATGGCCATCAACCAATGCCCACAGTTGTCTCCGACTTCGTACGAGCAATTGTTAGCTTATGCCGCATTCAAGGCTGACTTCCACTGCATTTACATTTAGGCACGGAAGGACCCACAGTAGAAATGGTATGATTTACCATACTTGGACGCAGATACAAACATCGAGGAGGTGATCAAGCGATGGCTAGCATAGTGGCACGCCCCATCAGACTTGGATTTTGAAACTAGTAAGGGCATGGGAAGCTCGGAAGAAAAGAAAAGGAAGGATGTAGCCAATCAGGGCATGCAAAATTTGGTTGCGCAACAGAAGAAGGAATTCACAGATAAGGCTAGAATGGAAAAGCAACGCACTATTAAGGAGCAGGTTGAACAAGAGCAGTGTGAATCAGAGAGAAGTGGAAAGTCCCCTTCCCTTGCAACTGAGGAGGAAGAATAGTCCGAACGAGGTGGCGATGGAGATGAGGGGCAGAGCACCCTGTTTCGGCTAAGGAAGCGTAGACAAGAGAAATGGGAAGGTCCCCAGAAAAAGCAGAAATCGAACAAGTTACAGGTTGACCTCATGCTGTTGACAGAGGGTGATCTTGATGAGATCGGTGACAAAGTCTAGGATACTACATCTGAACTACTGCAACAGTTCGAGTAGCGGTACATGTAGACACTGGGGAGCGTCTAGAAGGATTTGCGCGAGTTGCAGACCCAAACTAGCAGGATACAGGTGGGTGCAGTTCAGGCGAGCGCAACACAAGTGAGCCTAGCACCGGGGAAGAGTTAGGCTGCGAAATTGGTAAGGACCCTAGAACTTCGCACAGTTACTTTACCGGAAGGGTCCCTATGCATAGAACCAGTCGATGAACACATAATCTTAAGTACCCTTAAGAACATCAGGCTGAACATTGCAGCGCTCCCTAATGAGCTTCTTCATGCGCTACAGGCAAGGGTGACAGAGGAATTGAGAGCTCGGGAGCAGTGCGCTCTCAATTTGATAAGCGAATACAGGGTGAACAATGAATAGATGTTCACCAAGAAAATGTAGGCCTTGAAGGAAAAATATACAATGTAGGCACAGAGTTCTAGGCTGGATGTTGCGGTAGAAGAGGCGTGCAGAACAATGCCAGAGTTGCACATCCCAGAGGACGCACATCCGGAAGCCAAGATCCGAAAATTAGCTACAGGAGTGTGCGAGGCAAAGGCAGAAGTTGGGCGAGTTCAATTCGAACTCAATATGAAGATCACAGAACTGCAGTTCAAATTATAGCATACGACTCGCTCGAGGTCAAGGAGAAACGCGGAACCACCTTCAAGGAAGGGATGGTCACTTTGGATGTCGTAGTCGCTGACTACACTGCCTTGCTTAAACAAGCGATGGAGTTGGTAACAACCCTACAGGAAGACCCAAATCTGATATTGAATGCATAGATTCTCGAGCTCTAGAAATAGTACGACGAGGTCATGGCGACGACGCGCTCAATTGCTATAGCGCAACGCCTCGCCAAATTGCAGGCGGGGAAGCAACTCCTCGCATAGATAGAAGCATCTTAAAAGAAGGAAGTTGTTCTTAAGGCTAGGTTGGGACCTTGGTTAGAAGAATCTTACCAAGTATCGACAAAATTCAAGAGAATCTGACGAGCTTGCAAAAAACACAACAAACAATGAAGCTAGCCATGGAAGGACTAGCTACAGAGCAGCTTGTAGAAGAGGTTAAGCAGGTAGCTATGCATAGCACTGTCGAGGTTGCAATTGTGCAAGCAGAGCTGGGGGATCTTTGCAGCAAGATCTCTTCGCGAGCCGAGTGACTGAGGGCAAGTCACAACCTTTGTGTTGGGGGCCTATTGGGATGGGGTTCCCTGGGTCAGTTTTGGGGTTAAAAACCCAAGTATTGATGTAAATTTTGGTAAAAGATGTAAAGTCTACACAATTTGTGGATGGGGAGTGTGTAGATAGTTAGGAGTTAATAGGGGTTTTAGCCCCTTGTGACTTGTCTATGTAAAGTTGAGTCGGTTTTGAGATCCACCCATGGTCCGCAGACCATGGGACTGTATGTAAAAAGCTATAAATAGGTGTGTCTTAGAGAGTCTAAGGCATGGCTATGTCAGAGATAGGAATAAAGAGCAAGTAAGAAGTCGGTAAATAGAAGGGAAAAGGATCTGCAGCCAAGTGTACGGAGGCCTAGAGTACTGTCTGCAGCTGAGTGCATAGGGCAATTTTGAGTCTGTAATACCATATTGAAGATCAATAAAGAAGACTGTTGAACAATCTCTACGTTTATCTGTTTACGTCTATTATTTATGTCTGCGATATATGCTGAGATGGAATAATGTCTTTATGAAATATTGATATATTGATGCACGACTATATGGGAGAAGTCTTGTTAACTGTACGCAATGCATGTTAAGTACTTTCGCGAAGATTATAATACATTTTGTTATTTTTATTAAATACGTAAGTAGATTTGCGCGAGCTCAGATCTAGGGGTATTTTCTGATGTGAATAAGTGGATGATTCATCTATTAAGGGTCCGCAAAGACCCATCGTAGACCTTTGCGAAGGTGTAGAGGCCGTTAAAGGGAGTTGCAAAGCTGGGCCCTAGGGGCTTATTGATCAGTTCGAAGGCAGGTCTAGGGCAATAAAAGACATTACATTAATATCTAGATGTGGAAACTTGGTTCCAACATCCCCCCATACTGCTTCGGGTGAGACTTCAGCCTGCGCTACGCGGGTTGATGTCGAAAGGGCCAGTAGTGTATGGTTTTGCTTGGCGCAATTCACTCTAAACCTGGCTCAGGACCCACTAAGTCAACATGCTCCATGCTAGCCTAGTTGCTTTCTCATCGGTGACCTTACACATCAATCTAGTCCTTGATAGCTCGGTTGTTCCCTTGTGCGTTCCTCTTTGATCGTCCTAGAAAAGAACCTTCGGGTTGGTGTTGTCTCTCGACATGACTATTGTGACAAAACTTTGAGTTTTGTTTCCTAGCACCCATCAATTGATATACTCCTATTAGTATTAAAAACTAAGTCTTCTGCACTTTTCTTTATTATTCCCTTTGTTGTTGTTGCATTGTTCTTACATGAAAATCGCTCCAAACTTTAGTTTCACTCCTCTCTATGGATCCTTTCATCCCTTTATAGCCTCCATGCTTCCTCAACACTACTCTGGCTATGTTCAAGGAAGAGTTGTATTCTTCCCAACCTCTGTGATCTCTATATGCCCTTGTGGGTTCCTTCTACTATTCAAATCCCTCATGAGCTTAACTGCAAACATTTTGCAATGTTCTCCCCTATTACAACCACAAGGATTCATTCATATAAATATGACACATTACTCATTAAGAACATAAGTTGAATTACACACATTTGACACTCAAAACTAAGTGCTTCCTATATTAATAAATATTTACTCATATATAGGGATTTACAAAGGCCTCTTTTGGCTAGATTTACATTAACAACCATTTTTTTCTTTGTGGCCACACTCGGCCTCTAATCCTTCCTATTCTCTCTTCTCCTCTCTCTAATTGCTCTTGAATGTATTTTGGCTTACAAAATATACAAAAGGATCTTGAACTAGAATTAGTTTAGATCCACAATTCACTCAACTAATAACCTCCTAAGAATCCTCTATATCCACAAAATCCTCTCAAGAAATCTATCATATCCCAAGATCTCTCTAACTCACTCAACCTCTTGAGACTTCTTCTTAGAAGAAGATCTCATTCCATACCAATTACATTAATATTAAAATCATCTTAAAAACATAGAAAATTACAAATAATTAATAATTAGGGACCCAATTCCTTCAGTAAATGAAAGACCCCTAGGTCTCAGTCAAATGTAATTGACTTAGAGGTATGTAGCGGGTATTTTTTCATATATATATATATATATATATAGAGAGAGAGAGAGAGAGAGAGAGAGAGAGATATAACTTGGAAACATAGAGTGCACTATTACACCAAATACAAATATTTCATAAATGTCACAAATAAATTAGACTTGGACTTACATAGATGAGGAACTAATTTTTTTTACAAATATATATAAATATTTTTATATTATATAGAGATTATTTAATATTTTTATATTATACAGAGATTATTTATTTAATTTCCTTAATATTTATTTTTAAAATAATATATATTATATAAAAAAAACTAATGGTTATATGGTGGTGTAAATGTTTTCTAGACTAATTATTTTTAATGGTTATGTGGTGATGCAAATGTTATCTTTTTTTTTTCAAAGGTGGGAAAACCTATCATAACTAGGATGTGAAACCAACAGTGAGGACAACGATCTCTGGTTGCGTGAGGACAACCATCTCTAGCTGCTATCGCGTAGGCTGACTCATCATCGTTATTTAAGGAAAATCATGCCACGTGAAATAACCTGTTGGTAATCCATAAGAGGGTAAGATTTCACTCCTAACAAATGCCTCCATTATTTAAGGAAAATCATGCCACCTAAAATAACCCATTGGTAATCCATAAGAAGGTAAGATTTCACTCCTAACAAACGCCTTTGAGTCATTAACCTGTTCCTTACATCCAATATAACTATACATAATTATCTTTTGTATATTTAATATAAAAATTATTTTTTCCATACTACTATATATTATTTACTAAAATCTATAATTTCATTTAATTAACCAAAACTTTGATCCTCAAAATTTTTGCTTAAAAATTTTAAACTAGTGCATGCAAAAAGTTTTCCAGTCCTAAGTGAACGAAATATATTACGTACACAACTTTGATTATATTATATTACGTACACAACTTTGATTATATTATATTTATAAATTACTATATGAGAAGTTGATTAAAATTATAAATTATAAATTATTATATATATATATATATATATATATATATATATATATATTTCATTTTATTTATTTATTTATTAATTTATTTTATTTTTATAATTTAATATAAATTTATAAGAAAACTATAACATTTAAAAAAAATCAAATTTTGTCAAAATAAATGTTTTTCAAATTTTAATTTTGAAATAAAGATATTTAATTTTTCAAATTATTTGAAATGACAAAATAATATAGCCAATATAGATGCATATTAGCTTGAGATTTATCATGTTACGGGGATTTAATTTCATGATTTGATAGATTATGGGTTAAGATGAATTTGAAAAGCTTTCATAATTTTTTAATATTATATACATAGCATACATACTTTACTCTTTCCAATTTGAAGTACGGTGGAGGCGAAGCACATTTTTTTAACCATTAGGCCCACTCAAAATGATACTAACTAAATTTAAACAAAATAGTTAAAAATATGAATCATTATATTATTTTCGACATAATGTATCTAATGTGAAAGAAGTTTGTATATATATATCTATATATATATATATATATATATATATATATATATATATATATATCTCCATTCATTTTTTGTGTGAATTAAAAGACTTTACATTACTCTGAAAAATTGAATTACATGGATATTAGATTGCATACAAAGGGAACAAATCCTCTCGAACCTCTACATATGTTCCCTAGACGAACCCAACTAATCTTCAAATCAAAATACATGTAAACCATGAGTAGATATGGCCTGGCTACCTCCACACACATTTAGACACAAGACACAGATACAATTATCCAAAAAGAGACAACTGGCTCTATCATCCACACAAGCATTCACCTAGGAGAAACATAAGAATTGGTAATTATGCTATGTATAGAGTGGTACAAGGCACTTGGAGACTACCAGGACACGACCCTCCCAAAACACTACATTAATGACTGCCGACTTATATGACGAGAACCATATAGATCCAGCCTAGATACAAACATGCCTTCCACAAAAACCATGTAAGCCACATACCACCATTAACATATAACAAAAGATATGGATGAGAACACCATAGACCGATAAAATGTGCCAATGACATCTCACAAAAACACATGGCCGCGACCAAACTATGACATTGTAATCCAAAGACAAATAGGCCATCAAGGAACTTGCAGATGAAAAAACTAAAAGCTTCAAGAAAACCCCAAACAATGCCACCCACCATCCATGCTCACTAATCATTATCTAAAGATGAAATATTAGTTGAAACCCTTATACGAGAGCCAGGAGGATCGAACAGGTCCCCACCATCTGAGTCATAGGCTATGTGGCTTTCTACATGTGTTAGATGAGCATCAATTATATCCAGGCAAAACCTCAGGTTCCTAAGAATCCTCTTAACATCCTCTAGAGAGTCAAAAATATTGTATTTCTCCACTTGCTTGTCCCTAAATACCAAGTGCAATAAAGTATTCATTTGCCAATGAAGTGCTAGTGAGTTTAAATTTTAAGTTTCACTTGCCTCTAGTGTGCCTAGGGTCTAGCACCCAAAATGACATATCCTCTAACAACTCAGAATTCGAAAGAGGTTGCCTTTCCTATCTTGCTTTTGTCTTGAGCTTGCAAATTTCTAGAAGCATTTCAGGTGGAACTGCATTGAAATAAGTTACTGCTCAATTCTGGGTGAATAGCCTTGCCCCTTGCTAACTAGGATGCGATCTTCCACTGACACCCCTCATACTCCCCATCCTCTACCTTGGCGGTATCATAAAGTCTTGAGGGGAGAATCAATATCGCTATAAGGAATTCCTTTACCTTCAAAAGAGCACAAAGACCGACTCGACCCACTCTTTGCAATACCAGGAAACCAGCAAATTAACTCATCACAATAACATTGTGCAAAAGACTTAACCATAGACAAAGACCCACTAGAGAGGGTGGAGGACAAGATTTCCTCAACCAAAGACTCTTCACCCTTAACCATTAAACAATATAGGTGCCACCTTGGGACCAAGAGAACTTGACACCTAAGAGAACATAGGCAATTTCCCAATTCCCACCCCCATCACTTGCCTTGCCACACAAAAAAGCCCACACAAGCCAACCCTTGCAAAGACTTCCAGTTACACCCAACCACACCTTCCCTACATCGAGAGAAAAGAAATCAACCCAAACCCCGATACCGAACTACTCCAACATTCCTGACATTTTCCTCATACTAGAAAAGACAATTGGCACACAAAGACTTAGACTCAAGACCCTTAAGACCAAATCTTCCATAACAACTAAATAAGAGACCCAATAAAAACAAAGGAGAGACTTGAGTGAGCGCAAAAAGATTACAAATTGAAAACTACAATAGGACCTTTGAAATGAAGACATCCACCAGCCAATGATAGTAGGCTACATAGACGTCTCACATAACCACTCTCTAGATGGAATAAGCACCTTGAAATCCTTTCCGTCCAACGCAAACCTCCACTACCCACAACACCAAAACCTTTGCGCATACCACCTTCATAGAGAATTTACTCCAGGAGGTCGAGGATCTCACCTCAACTCTTATCCTCTATCCGCAAATGAGTTCTCTAGCCATCAAAACCAATACATAAACCCTCAACCAACTTTAGGATTGCATGTGAGACTCCAACAATGCCCTTCCATCATAAATGCAAAATTACGATCTCGTGGGTTGTGGGCACTTTGCCCCAGGCCCCGTTCCATTCGTCACTACACCCCATCGAGGGCTTTCCATTGTATTTTAAATGTAACATTTTATTGATTTAATGTTACACTACAACATGTCCCATAATGTGTTATAAAACACCTATCAACCTAATAATAATAAATATATTATATATTATGTAAATTTTACATCAATTTAAATATTAAAACAACATAGATCAATCTAACTCTAGATCTACCAACTATCGAGAGAGATCAAATCTCTCAAGATGCAAACCTATTTATGAGTGAAAATTTGAGATAAAGTTTGCACCTCAAGAGATTTGATTCCTCTCATCTCTTAGTAAATTTAGAGTTAGATAAATCTATGGTAGCTTTTAGCGACACTATATATATACCTTCATTGACATTGAAATAATTTATTTATATTATTCTCTCTCTATGACACTTGTATATATAATTAATAATTTTTAAAATGTTATATATTAAATCTAGATAAAAAAAATTGAAAGAAATACAAATCTCTCCTATACCTCCAATCAGATACGGCATATTAATGGAATACAAATTGTCTCACTATTTCTCTCTTTATATATGTTTGATATTAAAATATTTTACTTGACAAGCATATTGAAATATTTGATTAAATCTTATATATCAACTCTATTTTAAGAATGAAATAAATTAGACATCTTTCAAGAAATGAGAAGTGAAAATTAAGAATTTTTTTTATTTTTTTTTTTCTTTTTCTTTTGTGTTTTAATATAGACATTGAAATTTTTTATGTTGTGTTATTGATAAATTTTTGTTTCAACTATTGCATGTAAAATAAACATAAAATGAATTATACATCATGTTGCTTCAATATTAAAGAGCAAAGAAATTACATATCTCCCTCAATGTTAAAAAGTAAATTAGTTTCTTTACTTTACATAAAATTAAGGTGGAAATTGAAGTATTTTACTTATGACAGAGAATAAATTTTTTTGTCGCTACTATTTTTAATTTGTTAATATAATTATTATTTTATTATTTTGAAATGTAACGATTAGGTGACAACATTTCCTTCATACTAAATTGTGAAAAGCCTCTCAACCTAATTATTAAATTTGATAGAAGTAAAATAAAAAATTCTTTATCAAATATGTTATTGATATATGTGTTAGAAATAAATACAAATTCTATATGCCATACTTCTACCACATTATTTTTAACATTTGTAACCATTCCAAATCATTTGATATTTCGTTTTTCTTGTAAAGAGGTTGTCAAATCCAAATCCAAGAGTCTTACATCAAGATTTATGTAAATTCTGTATAAACCTTTGACCCTGCACCAGCTTCAAATTCAAAAACTAAGCGTAAAACCCTTATATAAACTCAAATTCAAAAACTCAATATCAACTGAAGTGGAATGGATACAATTTTTTACCCAAAAAATTCGTACTTGTTTCACAATTTAGTCCCGCCGTGCTGCAAGCGATATCACCGGCAATGTTTCGAAGCGTTAGTTGCGGCATCGATATCGGAATGTACTGAATGAGGTACGTATAGTAAAAATAAAGCAGGCGACGCGGATAGTATACGGTTATGTAACAGCCGTTGTTGACCACTGACTAGCGTCAGAAAGTGAGTGAATAAGTCACCAATGACGCTTGCTTGGCCCCGCCCAGTCACCGTTCCCTGTCACAGAAGATGGAACGCAGCAGTACAGTATGTGACATGAATTACAAGTAACAACAATGTGAGAAGCATTGACAGTAGACGACAGGAGAATTAAATGTCGGGCTTCCCCTCATCATCCGACCCAAACACGATTGTTGTTGTGGTTTCTTTGGGTTTCGCCTAATTATTATAAAGAGTTTTTGATGGTTTCTCCTATTTTTGATTCTATAGCAATATTAATGTTATCTGACATGCGAAGGGATAGCCATGGAGTGCCTTCTCCACGCTCACTCTCTCCATGTGCTGTCACTCAGAAGACGATGGTTATTTCGCTCGCATGTCAGATAGCATTAATATTACTATAGGATCTGAAATAGGAGTTGCCGTTTTTGATAGGTAAATATTAAATACCATATAGTGAGTAAATATAGTGAGTAAATGATTGTTTTTTTGATAAAGAAATATTTAGTATATAATAAGTAAATAATTGTTTATTATTTTTCAATCTTATTCATTAAAACAAATAAAATAGAAAAACAATAAAACAATCATTAACGTATTTGACTCGCATAACCGCATCATGATGAATTTCATCACAGTCTGCAGGTCTCCCCAGTGTAAGGAAGCTGAATGGTTGTTTTGCTTTTCGAAAGTGAAGTGTGATGGTAAGGGCAACATTAGAAATCTCTGTCCAGTGGCTGACCAGCCAGCGGACGTGAATGTAGAGAAGAACAGAGTACGTTGGGGTCGCGGAAGACAAGGAGGCGAACCCCAGAGATATCGCTCAAACCAATATGGTTGTTCTGCCACCGGACTGAATAATACAATACAAATACCATATACAATATTAATTGTTGTGCCACCCAGTACATAATGTTCGCCCCCACCCTACAACTTACTACCTCCAACCTTAAATAAATAAAACATAACTGGAGATCTCTGGACCTCACCTCCTTGCCTTCCGTGACTCCAACGTACTCTCTGTGAATCTTTTCTGCATTCACCGTAAGGTGGGGGGTGTGGCTGATTCTAAGTCCGGTGGGATTTTTTTGAGAAGGGGTGGGCCTTCGTAGCCACCGTTCTCCATGTGACCGCGGATCTTTTTATGTCCTTTCGATTTGACTTGGTGGGCCAATCGCATCGTACATCAAATGTTACGTCGCTCGCGAATATTCCTCTCCCAACAAATAAAGGTGCCATATCACATGGCCTCTGCCATGCATTTAACATGATCCACAGTTGTCATTATTCTTTTGGAGCTTGTACATGGTGTGTAAGGTTCAATCACAGGAACAATTTGGTCTTTTAGTTGGACAGAAACTCAAAGGGATCTCGTTTCCAGAGTAGCAAGCACAGAGGAGACTTGATTGGACATTGGATCCCTATTGGTAGAAAGAGACAGACCAGGATAAAAATCTTTGTTGGGGTCAGAATCAGTTAAATAAGGGTTTGTTATCTCCATTTTATAACATTGTAAGGGCAATATTGTAGTAGAACTAATTATAAGTGAATGTTATTTCCCTACAAATATTCGTGAAAGTAGCTAATGAAAAATGATTTATTTAGCATTATCAATTTCCAGGGTCTCGAAGGGCAGTGTATGATACCATCTAATATTTGGTTATGTTGTGATAGGGTGAGAGGAACAATCTAGATAGAAAAATAAAGTTTCTAAATGAATACTCAATAACGAATTGAAAGAAGTATGAATGCAAAGACAATAAAGAAGTTGATCTAAAACAACAATCAATCTTGAAAACTTGAGTTTCAAGTATATGAGAATTTAGAAAATTTAGGAAAAAACTTGAGTTCCAAGTATATGAGAATCTAGAAAATTTAGGATTTATAGTTAAAGGAATGATATGGATAAATCCATTTGGGCCATTGCAAGGATTTGATAAAAATATAGCTCATGAATTAAAAAAAAATGTCACATTTGATTAAAAATGGTTTTTTCCTAATTGCGAGGATTTATTCGTTGTAGGTTGATAGGAATACAATTCATGAATTAAAAAAAGTCATATTTTATTAAAAACAGTTTTTTCCTAATTATGAGGTTTTATTCATGGTAAGTTATGGTGTTATTAATTGGGATGTATTTATTTTAAGTTTTATGAATTTTGAATCATATGACAAAATGAAATTTATGATGTTTCATAGATGAAAGGATTATGTTGTGTGAATGATATGTTCACGTTATGGTGAATTGAACACTACAACAATATTTAGAGCCAACATTTTGGAGGTATTTCGACTAGAAACTCGTGCACTATGATTAAGGAATCACATCATTTATTCACATTAACACAAACCATCTTGATAAGGGATGTTGGAGGAGTAAAGTTTAAATGAAAGGAAAAGGATATGGTTTTCATCTCACAAGAAGCACAATGAGATGCCATTAAAGAGAATCACAAGTTATAGTTAAACCAAATGAACATCCAAACAAAACAGGGAACATAGTGGGAGAGGTAGTTGGTCCAAAAAACCAACATAATGAAACACAATTGTTGGAATAGGGGACATCTTTTGAAGAGTTATAAATACCCTCCCGTTGGAGAATTAAGGGGTGAGATGAATTGAAGAGACTTGATGACATGAAATTTGATGGGGCAAATAGGGATATAAAGAAAACATCACCAACATGTCAAAAGAACCACTATGTAATGAATGGATATAAATGGAAGTAATAATAAAAAAAAAACCAATCACTATGATAAGTAGAAAATGAAGTTAATTTGATAAAGAAATGGGTCATTTTTAAGGGATCAATTCGGGGACTCGCATTAACACAGTATCTTAAGTGTGAGAAGCAGTTACACATTTTCAATACACAACCAAAGGTTTAACATTATTTTTTTTAACATATATGACTCAAATTAAAAAACAATCAACTTTCACATGGCTTAGGGAAATGAAACAAAGGGAGAGGTAAAACATCATACCCTACAATCCCCAACTTACAAACTTGGTTGGATAGTTTAGGTACGATATACGGGAGTACATAAAATGGATCAGTTCATTACAATGCCACTCAATACAATTCAAATATACATAAAGATGACCAACCCAAAGTGTTACAAAGACTTAGTACATACACCATTCAAATGGAAGGAGAAAACTCGCTATAAAAATAAAAAAAAGAAGGAAAATAAATAACATGTTAAAAGAATAGAAAATTTGGAGATAGAATTGAATAAGATTAAAGAAGTAAAACGACATGAACCCATGACAAGACAAGACTAAATAATCAAGGAAAATTTGGTAGGAGATACAAATTGAAGGAAGATGACTACCTTTGATTTATATCGGACCTATAACACAATGAAATACTTATGGAAAAAATGCCCAAGTGTTCAAGGAATTAATAAGGACCTTACAAAATTAGGTACCCAAAAGAGAACAACATAGGGAATTATGAGATTATGGATTCAAGCAATGGTGAGGTTGTAGCTGATACAAGGCATAGACATATACTAATCCTAATGACTAGATTTTTTTTAGAGGAACAACAATATAAAAATATAATGCTATGGTGCATGGGAACACACAACGAACAATTGCATTTTCACCATTTCATGCTTGGTAACCATGATAATAAACAATGTTTCAAATTACTTAAGGAGCTTCAAGAAAGAAGCTACAATATAATACAGGTTCAGAGACAATGGAAGGTGAATGAATCCCTAGTCACAACCACAAAAAGAACATAAGGACAAAGGGAAGTATACAATAAATTCATCCTTGTAATTAGGGATCCAAGAACAAATGAGAAAGAAAAGTCAAGAAGGGCCTAAAGTAGCAATACAAATTCAAGACTTGATTGAATATATGAAGTGATACCTAAAGAAGATTAAGGACTTCTTTGAATGTCGTCTAAACATTGATGAAGCTCAAGAAAGTAACCCAAAAGAAGTTTAAGAGCATACAATTAGCTCCATTTACAAACAAAATTACAAATACCTACAATTTTGCTAGGAAGAGAAATCATGAACATAGTAGTAGACTCAAGTGTGGAGATTAACCTCATTTCCTCTATGTTAGGATGGACTAGGTGGATCGCTAATAGAATAAAGAAAAAATATGATAAGGGTAACCAACCACATGACATGCACACCCTTGGGAAGGATGACAATAATAAAAATTAATGGATGTGAAGACATGGGTTGTGTATATATTTAAATTACCTAAGGAAGCATACAATGTATTATTTGGGAGACCATGGATCTATTCCATGAGAGGCATGATTTTCTTTGACAAGGAATGTTTTATATTTAGAAAATGTAGAGGAAAAAACGAATTACTAGTAGACAAAACAAAGGAAATAGTAGAAGTAGAAACAAATGCCAAGGATAAAGATGAATCACTGAGATCACACCTTGACTTGGAGAACCTATATCTAATGAAAAATAGGAGGAACAAAATCTTGATGAGCACAATGTACTACACATGGAGTCTTTTTAAGGGAGGAACACAATGAAGTGTTGCAAAAGTGGGCATAGGAAAACTCATGAAGTTTACCCGAAATACATTAAGGACATATTTAGAATTGAAGAAGCATAGAAGATAGAAAAATATGAGAATAGGGAGAAGCCATCCGCACTTGTAGGAAAATTTGAAAAGAAGACAAAATTCTTATCCAACAAAGAATAAAATAGCGAGTCACTTACACTCTTAGAGAAATACCCTTTTAGTGGTGGTGGACGCATTTTTCATCATGGCCATCAATTACATGGGAACAACTAAGATTACTCTCTCTATATTAATTTCAAAAGACAAGGGAAAAATATTATATCCATTATGGGGTAGTAATATTACACCACTTAAGACACCTCATCCACATCAAATAGAGGTGCATAAATAACCATGGATCTCTAGAAGAAATATTAACCCATTCATTCCCATACTGGCACTTATTGATTGGTTTGCATATAAATGGTATTATCATCAAGTCAATATATGAGGGACAACAAAATAGAATGCTATGTAAAAAAATTCCAAGAAGAGTTAGATAAAGGACTCATTGATGAACATCCCACCCTCCAAGGTCTGTTAACCAAGATTTACCAATTTAGAAGAAAGCTTAATCGATAATAAAATTAATGAATGATATTCAAATTCAAATATTAGTAGAAGAAAAGGAACAATGGATATCAAACCAATATACAAAGGAGTGATTTGGCCCTAAGGATGTTAATACAACATTAATAAATAACATAATAGGAAAGTAGAAAACGATAGACTAAAAGGATAAGCATGGCCAAAAAAGGTGAAGAATCTAGGTATATCCAAATAAAAAACTAGTGGGATGAAAAGATAGTTCTTCGAGCAATTAAATTGTTCACAAACTTTAAAATGTATTTGTATATAACCAATATAGATCCATCTCTCGATCTATCGAGCACCAAGAGAGATTCAAATATCTCAAGTTGTGAGCCTTTTTTTGAGTGAAAAACTTGAGGAAAGATTTGCACCTTGATAGTGTTAATTACTTTCCGTGCTTGGTGGTAGATACGAAGTTGAGATGGATCTATATTGATTCTTAATAATACTATTTACATTATATATAAATTTCACATCTCTATATCTACAAATATTCTTATTTTTTTATTAAAGCCTTGATAATACATATAGTTATCTATAATGCCGTCTTTGTATTTTCCTTTGATATGTTTTATAATCTTTTTAATTTATTTTTTAATGTGATATACATAGCATTGATTGTTTTATCTATATATATATATATATATATATATATATATATATATATATATATACAAAATGAGTTTATTGTAAATATCAAGTTTTCATATGTTTATTAATTAAATTAGAAGTTTTAAATTATCATGATTACAAATATGAATCATCGCTATTTAAATTTCTTTTAGTTGATATGCATATTATGATTTTTTTTTGAAGAAATTGTTTCTAATTTTATTAATAAAAACAAAAAGACAATATAACAAATTGTATTAAATTTACTTATTATTTTTATTACTTTTCTTTATTATTATTATTATTATTATTATTTGATCTAATGTTTCACTAAAACATCTTATCTAATGTGCCACTACAACATCTCTCCTATACAAGGTTGTAAAGCATCTCTTAATGCAATTATTAAAACTTCAAAGAAATATCTAAAGAGTCTTGGGAATTTAAAGTTAAACTACATTCTAAACCAAATATAGTGAGACAATCATGATATAAAATGGATTTTTGATAAAAATGGATTTTTGATAAAATACAATTGCGATAAAATAACTAATTATTAAAAGCATAAAAGCATGAGTAATATATGAGATAGAATAAATGAATGGGTTTCACCTATTGTGGTATCTAAGTAAAAGAATGGAAAATTCAGAATATGCACATATTTTAGAAAGATAAAATTAGTAATGGTTAAAGATCCCTTAATGCCACTCGTTTCAAAGGAAATCCTCCGAGCAGTAGCAAGAAATGATACCTCCTCTTTTTTAGATTGGTATTTGAGATGCAACTAAGTATCAATCAAAATAAGGGACCATCCTTTGACTAAATTTGTAATAAAATGGGGAGCTCTTACATACAAAAGGAAGTGGATATTTTCAATTTTTCGTTCACAAATTGATGGAAGTATACTACATGATTAGTCACTATTTAATTGTTTAAACAACCATTTATTAGACACACGGATTACTCTTAATAGATGTAGAGGCACAAGGGTTTTCTTAAATCTAGTTCTTACAACCTTTTGGCAAATTGCTTGGAGATATAGTTTCGAAAGTTGGTATACTCGTAGAAAGTAAAAGCTATTAAAGAACTAGAACCATCCATAAACCCCACCAAGGTTAAATCTTTATAGGGGCATACAAATATATTAGAAAAAATTGTAAAAAGTTATTTAAAACTCACCTATTGGAGTAGTTACTAAGAAGGGAGAAACCATTTCAAAGGACACTAAAATGCTAATGAGAATTTGAAAAAATCAAGGACAAAATTATGAAGACATCTATCTTAAAGTTCCTCAAATGAGAAAAAAACACTTTCATGTACATGTGGATACATCAAGTATAATAATTGGGGCCATCCTAACACAACTATGGAACAAGGAAACAACGTGACTTATCCCATGTACCAATTGGAAGGATTAAAATAACGTAAAACTAAAAGTTCTAGGTGTGATTTTTGATTTAAACGTGTTTGGGAATTATGTACTAGAGAATAAGTTCAATTTTTACATATATCCCCTGGCATTAAAGTACATATTGAACCAATAATTTTAGCAAAGAAGAATAAGTAGATCAGGAATATGATTTTGGAATCATTGTCAAATAAAAAAAAAACATGTGGGATTAAACTATTTATCAAGAATAGAGAATGAAAATAAAATAAAATAAACAAATATTTGGCTAGTACGTGAGGTATTGATGTATTTGAAGTATTTTCTTTATTTTTTTGTCATGTTTTGTTTTTTTATGATGAGACTTTTTATATTATTATAAAAAATATGTATATAAATAATTATCACAAGTTACTAGTATGTCACTGGGTAAACAAAACCAATAGCATAAGTTCAAAATTTTATGATTACATATCTCATATGCTACTAGACATTTTTCCAAATTGAAAAAAGAACTAGGAAATAAATTAAACCATGACATAACAAACATGATGATGACCTTGCCATCATAGAAATTTTTCTTTAAACATCTAGCTCGCTTGATCATTACTTAGTTGGAGAGTCCATTAGGTTTAGTGGTTGTGGTTCAATGTTATTGTACAATGAAGAAAAGTTAAATTTTGCTCATTCCTTGGCCAGAATTGAGACTTTCTTGTAAAGCATATCCACTTTCTCCATTAGTTCAACCATGAAAATTATCATTTCTTGCTTAATGTCTTCTCTATTTGTAAGCACTCAACCCATGAGAGTTTAATATGCCAATATAGGTTGATAGTTTCCATATAGGCAAAATATCGAGCTTTTTAAGAGTTTCCCTCATCAGGAATATAGTCCCTGGTATCCCAAGCAACCTACCTATCATGAATGAATCTTATATCTTATTTGACTTTGTATTCAACATTAGAAATCACTCTCTGGACCACTTCAGGGTTGATATCCTTGTATTTGGCCATAGCAACGCAAGCCACAATTTGAGCACGTGTCTGACTAATCAAGGGGGGAGATATATTTGTGTTTGCAATGGGGTTGAGGAAACCTCTCTTGCCTCCATGATGAATAAAAGAGAGACAACATCTAGCCATGGAAGGAGAAACACAAAAAGGGAGGAAATAGAGGTGGAATACACATAGAGGAAGGGTGGAATTATTTCGGGTGAAGACATTGGGAGAAGAGATGGGGGAGAATTCATAGGTGCACCAGGAGAAAGAGTAGTAAAGGTAGTAGGTTAAAAAGGTTAGGAGAGTCAAAGAAATCCCATGACTGATCAAATTAGGCAAAGAGAGACCAATGAGGTAAAGGGAAAGACCATTAGTAAAAAATCTCAGATGGGTGACTAAAAGAAAAAACCATCCAGAATTAACATCCACATAGGGCAGGAAATTGCTAACATAAGACTCATAAAAAATGTTAAAAGCAAGTTCATTGGTGAAGAAATATTCAGTAAAGATTATGTCAAACCTGAAATTCCTTAGCCGAGTCCACAATCAACCGAAGGTGATATGCCTTGTGCTAGTAAATTTATACCTAGAAACCATAGCTAACCCTACATGCAACATAGGCTCCATTAGGAAATTGACATCATCCTACCCTCTCTTTAAACCAATTCATTCCAGAAATGGAAACTCTAAAAAATCCCTTCAAAACCTATGAGGAGTGAATCAAAACTGTAAAAAATCTAGGCCAAAAGTTGTGAACTGACAAAAACTATGAATTGTTTCTCTAATTCATTTTTATTATTGATGTCTCCTTTTTCCTTCATTTTTCCTCTAGTTTCCCTTGCATGCAAATTTGTGTTTCTTCACCTTCCTTTTATCCTATTTTCCTTTATTTTCATAATTGAATGTCATTTATTTCCTTTTTCCCTTTACTAATTCCTTTTCCAATTACCATAGCCATAAATAAACCACAAGTGATGCCCATTATAATGTTTCTCCCACTGTTCAACTTGGAATACATGTCCCATGACCTTGGTTTTATTTTATTTACATGGAAAATCAACCAGGGGAAATTACAAACCCCTATCCCTTGGGGGGACACCATCCTCAGTCTTCAATGACGCTTATAACCAACAAAACATGCCACAAATGGAACTTCATAACACAACTTGATGCAACATTTACATCATACCAAATTGTTGAAACCATGAACACCATACTGCTTATTAGAGCTTTATAACACAACTCAATGCAATATTTACAACTTACTATAAATTGAAGCTCTATAACACATATCATGCAGTATTTACAACATACATATGCATATATAAATATAAACCAAACAAATCTGCTCAAATAGTAAATAAAGAAGGATACAAAGCTTGCATTTGAGCAACCATCTCCCATGTAGCTTCATCTGGCCCAAAGTGCTTCCACTACACTTTAACTTGCTCTATTGCTCGGTTCCAGAGCATGAGTTGTTTTTGCTACAAAATGCACTAAGGTTCTGGTTGAAATTATCCCTTTGGTTCCACTTTCAATACATACCAATCAATCACATGATCAACATCCTAGACATATCTCTTAATCAATGAAACATGGAAACATCATGGACTTTCATTGTTGGTGATAGTGCAAGTCTATAGGCAACTGGTGCAATCCTCTCAAGGATCTTAAAAGACTCATAATATCAAGGTGCTAGCTTGTCACATGACCCAATCCTTAAGGAGATCCTCTTGGGCTTGATGCGTAAATACACATGCTCCCCAATCTGAAACT